>CM069905.1:96767544-97339726 GCA_036172215.1 Camellia granthamiana
CTATGACACAATTTTTCAATTTCAAACCTGGCTCTGATTTTCTTTGTAGGATGTGGATGAGAAACTTTTCTATGATACTTTCACTGCATTTGGAGTCATTGTTACAAATCCCAAGGTCAAACTTCTTTTCTCTTGCTCCCGGATAGTTGTGTTGTTTGTTTCTTATTGATTTGTGTCTCCCTTTTCTGGTGTTTACCATAGTAGATTCTATGCTTCTTGAGGATTGGCTTGATGTTGATTCAAGGTCTAATAGTAGTGTGTCAAATGACAAAGAGGAAAGTGGTTTTATTTATTTGAACCATTATACTGAAATTCATTTATCTTTGCTTGTGACATTACACATTGGCTTCTTCCTGTTGTCAAATTATTAACTGTAAACTTATTCTATTTCCTACTTTGACCATGAATTTTGGCTAGTAGAAAGTTTTTCAAAAAAATTACAAGAAAATAAGATTTTATTATTTAAATTTCAATTGAAAGGGAGTTAAAAGAAGGGCAAATTACCTTTCAGTGGTGACTTTTAAAGATTATTACAATTTTTTTCAATGTATCATTTTAAAATGAAATCTAATGAATCATAATCACAAATGAAAATCAATACAACATATTATTATTGAAAAGAAACTGCTAGTTTGTGTTTAGAACATGGATTTAAGTAGGGATTTAGTGAAGGAAAGCAAATTAGAAGAGTAAAGTGAGAAAAATAGAAGACGCAAATAGTCTTAAACTAGGAAAGAAGAAATACAATTACATAGAGAGATGTGAACTCTAATATCCTATTGAGTGGGCACCTTTAGATGCTGGCAATGGCTCACAAATGGGGACATTGATGCTTGATTAGGTGACAAGTTTTGGAAATTGAATCAGATGTTCAAACTAAGTGTTTGACAAGACTGTTATCAGATCGATGCTTGACAAGATTGTCACAGCCCACATGACATTGGTTATGGTTGCATTTGTTTTTCAGTGCAATGCAACCAATTCATTACAGTTCATGGCAATGGCATGTGGGGCAACTAAAGGACCTACTCTATGAAAAGAGGAAAAGAAAAAAAAAAACCCTCAAAACAGTACCTGAAACAGAGAGTATTGGTCACAGCTGTTCATTGCTTTATTATGGAGAAGATATTGAGAAAAATAAAGAGATATGGGAAAGGGTACTTGATAATGACAAAGCCAATATTGATGCTTCCACAACTCACCCAATACACTTAAATATGTGCAATTTTCTTTTAATGTGTTTTGGAATCAACAATTTTGGGTCATTTTTACCATCATTTGTTCGTGAAATTTCACAGCTATCACTATAACAACATTAGAGTGAAGTAATTTAAACATCAGAAGAGGTTTGCAGTTTTGTCATGAGATACAAGGGACATCAACATATCTACATCTATATATATAGGTTTTGTTTAAATTTTTTCTTTTGAAAATTACCCTTATGTAACTGTCTTTATCTATTTGTCAAAAATATCCCTTTCAAATCTATTTACTTCAGACTTAAGATTTTCCCAACTGCTTCACATACATAGCTATTATCTATCATCATCCGATGAAATTTTGAAATTAAGAAAAAAATTATTGACAAACAAGAAACAGCTGTTAATGGGGGTGTGCCTGTCTGCAATGTTTCAAAGACATATGGCCTCCCACCACAGTAGTTCCTGTCCCAAAAATTGTTTGCATCTCTCACCAGTCAACAGTTAATGCCATGTATAGTTTGGGGGTCATAATCTTCCTTCCTCACTATAATATGACAAATGATAATATTAATGTAATCTAATAAATCCATGACTATCACCCCTATTTATCATAATTATTATGATTTGATGTATTTTGTGCATATTGTTAATGTCCTTACAATCTCAACGGTTGAAGATATCATATTGTAATACATATTAAGTGAGCCATTCTTTGTCTTCTAATTATTTAGGAAATGTGAGTCAATATGTCCCACTCATAATATTTTTCGTTACGTGTTTGGTTTGTAAGTAATATACCATATAGTACTATGAGACTATTGAATAATTGCTCTGTTGCATTTGTATTTAGTATTACATTTACTAATCACCCTTTGTTTTATACATTTTATTTTAAGTGCAAGGTTGTTCTTTGATATTGGAAATAAGATTTGTATTATTAGATGTAGTGCACCCTACATCTAATGGAAATAAGATTTGTATTATTGATTTTATTCCCCATTATGTTAACCACTGAAAAGTTTGGTTAAACTTAGTAATAACATTCTATAGGTGAATTACGTATGTCTCCATTGAGTTAAACCAAGTATGGCTATGTCTACCGTTGCAATTCACATCCTCGGTGATGTGCCTTCTTTATACCAAGTATTGATCTCTTCTTTATAAAGTGTTATATATATATGACCATAATGTGTCAGGTAGTGGGAATGTGAATTGACTAATTGAAATACATGTCCCGGACACTTATATGGAAGAGACTAATTCAAAAAACCGAGGAAGGGTGCAATTATCCAGAAGAAAATAAATGATGTTGTTGATAGGTATGCTTATATATCAATTATCAAATTCAATTCATCAAATGTAGTATGCTTGTCACAAAAAGTTATGATATTTAATGGCATCATCTCATTTTATTTTTGATTCCTGCAATTCGTTGGACATAATGGTGTCGTCTCCTTTTTACCTTTGGATAAATTACACAGTAAAACAAAGAACAAATAGAAATTATGCTCTTGGATATATGTCTGATCTCATCATTTGGGGCTACTAATTTTGAGTGTGCATTTACTGGTTTGTTTAGTTATAATGTAACTATTTTAGGCAAATTTTCATCAAGTTTTTCTTTCATGGGCAATGGTTGCTTGCTTATCTTTTACTGAAAAAGTTGGGTTGGGTTCATCTGCCGACACTGGAAAGGGGAAGAGTAAGATGTCAAAGCACGTAACACATGGTTATCATTTGGTTAAGGGAAAATCCAGTCACCCAATGGAAGATTATGTTGTTGCTGAATTCAAGCAAGTTGAGGAGCATGAGCTTGGTCTGTTTGCAATATTTGATGGTCATTTGAGCCATGACAATCCTGATTATCTACGGTCTTATTTGTTTGTTAATTGATGAGAAAAAAAACTCAGGTCCAATGAATGTAGTTGATGGAAGGGAACGTGTAGAGACCTGGTTTGACTTGTGGAAGATTAAGTGAAAGGCAATTCCTCTTTATGGCTTAACCAACATAATTGGGCTAATATTTCTTATACAAAATAGAATCTCTAACAGTGGAATTCAGGTTTTGCATATTTTTCTCTTCTGTGGATTGTGGATACTATGGTATATCGACATGGTTAGTTTTTGACTGCGTGGATAGAATTTGGCTTCGAGGTGAATATCTGAGTGGATTCTAATTTTCCAAAAAAAAGAATCAATTATATCGTTGTGAACATGGCATGTGTTATTATTCCATTGATTTTTTTTGCTTTACTCGCAGTGGCCAATGCCCTAGATTTAATCTTGTATCATTTTTTTCTTTTTCCAGGTGATGAAAGTGCCACAATCTCAGGTCCATTCCCTCAAGAGGATGTATTATCTCTGAAAGGCTTAGAATTCATCCCTGAACAGGCAGAGCCAGCTGAAGCTGCCCAGAGCTTGCAATGGCTAGTCCATCTCCCCTGCTGTCCCAAAGGAAAAGCCAACTGACAAAAAAGCTGTGAAACCAAAGTGGCTGAGACTGTGATATGACTCTACATGTGGGCTCCTATTTCCTTTTTGGATCTTTGGATCCTTGTTGAACTGGCATATACTTCTCTGTTCTGATTCTAAAAAGCTTCAATGCCTAACATGAGGATGTTTCTTCTCATGGCAATCCTTATGTTGTTTACATTGACCTTTCAAGTTATCAGTACTATACATGTGATAGGAAATAATGAACCGACCCTTCAGATACTAATGTCAATAGTTGTTTTATATTGCTACGAGTTTCGTTTCCAATCTCCTTTCTATATGTTTGCTTCCTTTCGGTATTTGTTTTCGTGGCTTGAATGAGTGTATTTTATCTCTTGGTTGGTCACGATTCATTAGTAGATAATCAGGAATGTCATTACCAACAGCTACCATGAATGAGGTACTAGTTGGTCACGATTCATAGTCGCGACAAATAAATTATTTTTTTTCGCAAAAAATGACAATTGCCGACCAAGAGTTTTGGTCGCAAAAAATGCATCTATTACCGACCAAAAATTTTGTTGGTCGTGGAAACTCACTTTTGCCGACCAACAGTTTTGGTCGCGAAAAGTAACAATTGGCGACCAAGCTAATTTTGGTCGCAGAATGTCACAATTGGCGACCAAAAAATTTGGTCGCGAAATGTCACAATTGGCGACCAAACTTTTTGGTCGCGAAATGTGTCGATTGGCGACTAAGAAATTTGGTCGGCAAAAGGCGACTTTTCGCGACCAAAGTGTTTTAGCGACAAAATGGATTAGTCGCAATAAATAAATATTTAGCGACCAAAAATTTAGTCGGCAAATGCAACTTTTCCCGACCAACGAAAAGTTTGGTCGCGAATTACTTTCCGCGACCCTCAATTGGCGACCAAACTAGCGACCAAAAAAATTGGTCGCGGATAACTTTTGCCGACCAAAAATAGACTTTTAGCGACCAATTTTTTTGTTGCTAAAAGTATTAATTCTTGTAGTGATCTTAACAAATATTTAAAATATTTTAATCATTTCTTTTAATCTTTTGGATCCACTTAATCTTAAGAGGTTTTAGTCTAAGGTCATTGATATTAAAATTTTATAATATAAAAGGATACATATCATTTTCATAGTAATTAGGATCCCGTAACATTTTGACAAAGAAATTTTTAACGCTTCATAGCGAAATTTATTTTTTCACAGAGAAATTTTAGCTCTTCACATAAAACTTTTAGAAATTTCTATAATAATATTATTGAGAGACATTAATTAATAAGTAAAAAATATATTAGGCCTCTCCAACTACCCAAAGTTGGAGAGGGATGTTTTACAAATTTTACTTAATCTTGATCAACTTAAAAAGTATAAAATATGTACAGAATTTTTAAAAAGTTCATTAAATGCAACAAAAATACAAAAATATATTGAATTTTCATATATATATATTTGTATTTGATAGAAAAAAATTCACAATTTTTTTAGTGTATAGAAAGCAAAATTGTGAGTAAAATATTTTAAAAATATCATTAAAAATAAAAAAACACAGAAAACAAAAACTCAATTTAAAAAAAAAAAAAACAAACAAACAAAGATAACCAAACGGAATGAAAGAATTTGGGAATGACTTTTTGACTTCTTTTTTTTATAAAAAAAAATTCAAAAAGTGAAGAAAATATATATATATATATTTTTTTACATAACTTTTTAAATATTTTTTCATTTATTAAAATCCAAGCTTTCCAAACAACTCCTCTATATAGCTCCTTTTATAGAGCTGTCAGGCAGCAAGCATGTACGCTGAAGATTTCTGTTCCCCCTCTTTTTTTTCTCTTTTAATGTTTTGTGTTCACTGTAGTCTCTTCTCTCTCATTCTCGGTGTATAGAAGAAGAAGGGTAAATTTGTTTATGGTCTGTCTCTTTCTTCTCTCTTTCTCTGCGTATCAAATTTTTTTTTTATTTTTTATTTTTATAGTTTTCCTTCATTTCCATTAATGAGGTGAATAAACTTAGAAGAAAAGGGTGAGTTGATTTATGGTGTGCCTCTTTAATGGGTTTTTGTTTTTTGGGGTTTTTAGTTCAAGTTTTGGGTTCATGATTTTAATCTTCATTTATTATTATTATTATTAATTTTATTTATAAATATATATAATATATATATTTTGTAGGCCCTCGACAGTTGCCATTGAAGAATCTCTGAGTTGAGTTGCGTTCACTGTAAACTTCTCTCTCCCCTTTATCTGGGTTTTTTTTGTTTTTTTTGATGATATGTACAGTAGCATTAGCTAGGCTTTTTATTAATGTTTTATGTGTTCACTGTAGGCTCTTCTCTCTCATTCTCGGTGTATAGAAGAAGAAGGGTAAGTTTGTTTATGGTCTGTCTCTTTCTTCTCTCTGTCTCTGCGTATCAAATTTTTTTTTTTTTATATATATATTTTTCCTTCATTTCCATTAATGAGGTGAATAAACTTAGAAGAAGAAGGGTGAGTTTATTTATGGTGTGCCTCTTTCTCTCTCTAAATGGGTTTTTGTTTTTTGGGTTTTTAGTTCAAGTTTTTGGTTCATGATTTTAATCTTCATTTACATTTATTATTATTATTATTATTATTATTATTAATTTTATTTATATATATATATATTTTGTAGGTCCTCAACAGTTGCCATTGAAGAATCTCTGAGTTGAGTTGTGTTCACTGTAAACTTCTCTCTCTCTCTTTTACGTGGGTTTCTTGTTTTTTTTTAGAATAATGCTTGAGACCTCCTTTTGGGGGTCACCCCCTCACCCCCTTTGTCACGTGACGGGTGGTGATTGGAGGAGCAGGAAAAAAAAAGAAAAAGAAAAAGAAAATGTAACCAATGAGAGAGAGAGGGGGTCAAAGGGGTGGGGGAAAAAGGGGATGAATCATTGCTCTTTTTTTTATGATGTGTACAGTAGCATTAGCTAGGCTTTTTATTAATGTTTTATGTGTTCACTGTAGGCTCTTCTCTCTCATTCTCGGTGTATAGAAGAAGAAGGGTAAGTTTGTTTATGGTCTGTCTCTTTCTTCTCTCTATCTTTGCGTATCAATTTTTTTTATTTTTAGTTTTCCTTCATTTCCATTAATGAGGTGAATAAACTTAGAAGAAGAAGGGTGAGTTTATTTATGGTGTGCCTCTTTCTCTCTCTGAATGGGCTTTCGTTTTTTTGGGGGGGTTTTTAGTTCAAGTTTTTGGTTCATGATTTTAATCTTCATTATTTGTTATTATTATTATTATTATTATTATTATTAATTTTAGCTATAGCTTTGGTTTCATCTAGATCTAGTTTATTATTTGGCTTACATTTTTTAAACATATTATTATTAGTTAATCAAAAAATATTTTTATTGCGTTATTTTAAGTTATATATATGTATATATATATTTTGTATGTGTGCATATTTACACTGGTCTCGTTTAACAAGTTGGGTTGAAATTAAAATAATTAATAAGTCAAAATATTTAATAATATCACTCTTACTATTTTTTACACGTTTTTAAAAAAAAATTATATAGTCAATTAAGATAGCCTATCTCAAATGGGAGGCATTGTAAATCAACATGACGTATGGAAAGTAATTGGAAGTTTCAAGTGAGGTTTATGCTTTGGTGCAAGTACTACAACAGTTTTCACTTACACCAAGATTCTACCTACTTGACCATGTATATATGGGTTGCTATTTTTGTTTCTTCTGACTTGATGGGATATTAAATAAATTTGGCCCTTAAAATGATTATTTAAATTGAGCGACTTATAAAATCCATATAAAATGAGGTTGGGCCTTTTAACAAATGTCTGAATTTAGGCATCTTAACAAATATTTGAATTTTAAAGGCAATAAATGATCATATATATATGTATATATATCTTATCTTTTTTTTTTTCTTTTTAGTTTATTTGAAGAGAAAAGTTCAAATAAAAGAACTTTTGATACTGCTATAGGTAGCAATGAAGACCACAATGATAATGAATCCGATGAACCTAGACATAACAAGAGGGCTAGGATCTCTAAATCATTTGGTCCAGATTTTCTAACATACCTATTAGAAAATGAGACTCAAAACTTTAAGGAAGCAATGTCAAGTCCTGAAGCTCCGTTGTGGAGAGAGGCTGTGAATAGTGAAATTGAATCAATATTACAAAATCATACTTGGGAATTGGTGGATCTTCCACCATAGTGTAAACCACTTGGATATAAGTGGATATTCAAGAGAAAAATGAAAGCAGATGGTTCAATAGATAAATACAAGGCTAGGCTTGTTGTTAAGGGATACAGACAGAAGGAAGGCGTTGATTATTTTGACACCTATTCACCAGTGACAAGAATAACATCCATTCGCATGTTGATTGCGATTGCAGCTTTGTATAATTTGGAAATACATCAAATGGATGTTAAAACTTCTTTTTTGAATGGTGAGTTAGATGAGGAAATCTATATGGAACAACCAGAAGGGTTTCAAGTTCCCAGCCAAGAGAAAAAGGTTTGTAAACTTGTCAAATCGCTTTTATGGATTAAAACAAGCTCCGAAACAATAGCATGAAAAATTTGATCACGCTATGCTTTTCGGATGGTTTTAAGATAAACGAATGTGAAAAATGCTTCTATGTTAAAAGCATAGACAAAGGCTATGTCATAGTTTGTCTTTATATGGATGACATGCTCATTATTGGAAGTAACAATGACATGATTAAATCCACAAAGAAAATGTTAAACAAAAAGTTTGACATAAAATATCTGGGAGTAACAGATGTAATTCTAGGAATAAAAATTACTAGAACATCTGAAGGATATGCTTTATCTCAGTCTCACTATGTTGAGAAGATTCTGGAGAAATTTGGAAAGCATGATGACGGTCCTACTAAAACACCTGTTGACATTAGTCTTCATTTGTCAAAAAATACAGGTGCAAGCATATCACAATTAGAGTACTCTCAGATAATCGGAAGCTTGATGTACTTAATGAATTGTACTAGGCCAAATTTAGCCTATGCTGTAAGCAAATTAAGTAGGTACACAAGTAATCCAGGGTCCGATCATTGAAAAGTGATAATTAGGGTACTTAGGTTTCTAAGACATACCCAGAATTATGGCTTACATTATACCAAATATCCAGCAGTACTCAAGGGGTACACCGATGCAAATTGGATATCGGATGATAAAGATTCAAAATCCACTAATGGATACGTCTTTACCCTGGGAGGTGCTGTAGTCTCTTGGAAATCTTCCAAGCAAACATGCATAGCTAGGTCGACAATGGAATCTGAGTTTATCACATTAGATAAAACAAGAGAAGAAGCAGAATGGCTTCGTAATTTCTTAGAAGACAATCCAATGTAGCCTGAACCTATGCCAGCTATATGCATACACTGTGATAGTGAAGCAGCATTAGGAAGGGCACATAATCATATGTATAACGGTAAGTCTCGACACATTCGTTGAAGACATAATACCATTAGGCATTTGCTCTCACATGGAATCATTTCCATAGAATATGTAAAGTCAAAGGAGAATATTGCGGATTCATTGACTAAAGGGCTAGCTAGAGAGCAGGTGTACCATTTATCAAGGGCAATGAAATTAAAGTCTATTACTTAAAAGTCGCCATAATGGCAACCCAACCTAGTTGACTGGAGATCCCAAGATCTAGGTTCAAAGGGACAACCGAATTATGGATGACTTCATGTATCACTAAGGAGGTTTACTTCCACCCATTTCTATGATAAGAAGAGTGATATATGCAGCATTAGTAGGATAAGCTTTGCTTTTAATGATTCTTATAGCTTGGACATCCAAGTGGGGTATAACAGGATACTCTTAATAAGAAATCACTTATATGAGTCTGAACTGGGTCGGTTCTGTGAGAATTGCGAAGGCTAAATTCTCTAGAGCACTCATGAATTACCAAGCGTTGTTCAGGGCCAAAATAAACACAACCATAAAAACCAAACTGTGTCTGCGAGTACACTATGTGTAGTCTATTGCCTTGGCTTACACAAACAACTGAACAGTTCAAGGCATCGTGTCCACTGGTTAGCCAGTAAGTCCGATAGGCTTTCATTAGAAAAGGTTCAAAACCAAAAGCTACCTATCACGATGTGGTGTTTCTTCTTAATCTACTCTTTCTTTGTCTACATCTTGCTGCATGTCCATTATCATGAATTTCATTCATGTGGGGGATTGTTGGAAAATGACTTTTGTATAGCCTTATTTTTTGCTGACTTTGAGTATTAATTAAGGTGGGACCCAAGCATTATTTTTAATGTTTCTAATTGGGTTCATATTTAATGTTGCGTAGTGAATAATTTCATGTATTTGGTTGCTCAAAACCATTTCTGAATGAATGAGAATTCAACGCGCATTTTCAGGTTGGTGGAAATGTATTTTGGTGGGTTTACTACACATTTGTGAAATGTGCTTGTCCCACATTAGAAAGGCTTGAGGAATTGTTTTGGGTTTATAAACCTTAGCATTGGATACTTGGGATGGGCCCCAAGGGGTACCCAAGTTTATGGAAGGGTGAGGTTATGGGTGATGTGGGCTAAACCCATTGGACCCAAAATTAAACCATACGCGCACGCGCGCCGCCACCGTCGTCCGTCCGGTCGATCGGGCGGGCTGGACTGGGCTTGGACGCGGGTGCATGGTGCGAGATTGGGTTGGGCTTCTCCGGCCCAATACTTATCTGTTTGGGCCAAAAACTTTTGTAAATTATTTTTTATTTTGGTTTCAAAACTCAAAATAAATTGGTCTAGAATTTTTCTTCACCCAAACAAGTCCTTTACAGGTCCATACCACCCGAACTGGTTCAAAAGGTTCAAACAGGTTTCTGCCTATTGCATTCCAACCGAATCTGTCCAAACAGATTGTCTATCTGTCTAAACAGTTGCCTCTATTGGCACCTGTTCGGAACAACCACCTTTCTGTCTATATAAAGCATGCTTCCAACAATTCATTTCATATACTTTTCCCTCAGACTTTCCTTCTTCTTTTCATGTTCTTCCTGTGCTCTTACATCAGTTTCTGTATTTATTTTTAGGAAGAAAAAGAGAGAGTTTACAACAGAGTTTTAGTTCGCTAGACTTAAATTTGTAGTGCTGCAAATTTAAGTGTTAGTCGTTGCATCCTGGGAAGTAGACGCCAGTAAAACTCGAAGCACCGGAGCGATGACAAAATCTACTGAAGGAGATTGTGTCCAACACAAGCCTCGACATTATTTTCTGTAAGCATTTAATTCGCAAAATAATTTATATAATTATTTTCTGAATTATATTATTTTATTGTTTATTTAATTTATACATTTAATTTACACACACACACCTTTGTGGGTTCTGACACTTAAAACTTGTGTTCATTGTTTGGCGGGTAAACAACATAGAGTTTCTTTTCATAAAAATATTGCTTCTAGAAAAGAAAATGCTTTAGAGTTGGTTCATTCAGATGTTTGTGGTCCTTTAAAAGTTAGAGCACATAGTAGTACACTTTATTTTGTTATTTTCATTGATGATTATTTAAGGAAAGTTTGGGTTTTTGCACTAAAAACTAAAGTTCAAGTTCTAGATGTATTTAAGTATTTTCAGGCCATGGTTGAAAGAGAAATAGGGCATAAATTGAAGTGCATCCGAACAAACAATGGTGGTGAATACATTGGGCCATTTGATGAGTACTGTCGCAGCCAAAGTATTCAGCATCAAAAGACAGTTAAAAAGACTCCTTAACAAAATGGCATTGCCGAGAGGATGAATCGCACCATTGTGGAAAGAACAAGGTATCTCCTTTCACATGCTAAATTGCCAAGATCCTTTTTGGGTGAGGTAATGAGGACAATGGTTGACGTGATCAATTTGTCTCCTTCCTATCCTTTGAATGGTGATGTTCCCGAAAGAGTTTGGACCGGCAAAGATGTGTCTTATGAGCACTTAAGAGTGTTTGATTGCCGAGCCTTTGTTCACATTCCAAAGGATGAGAGATCCAAGCTTGATAGCAAGTTAAGACAATACATTTTTCTTGGCTATGGGTATGATGAATTTGGTTATAGATTGTAGGATCCAGTCAACAAGAAAATTATTCGAAGCCGTGATGTTGTGTTTCTTGAAGACCAAACAATTGAAGACTTTGGCAAAGGTGATCAACCGGAGCCAAAAACTAGTTATCTCATTGACATGGATCTATCTCCTTTATCTTCGGTGGATGATGAAAATGGGGGAGATGTGCAGCCACGTATTGAAGATGTGGAGGATGAGAGCTACCAAGAAGCAATTGAGCATGAAAAAGAAAGATGATTGGAAAAAGACCATGGAAGAGGAATTGAATTCCTTAGTTCAAAATCACTCTTATGATTTAGTAAAGTTTCCTAAGGAAAGGAAAATTCTAAAAAACAAGTGGGTTTTCAAATTGAAGAATGATGACATGAATCTAAGGTACAAGGCACGTCTTGTTGTGAAAGGCTATGATTAAAGAAAGGTATTGACTTTGATGAGATTTTCTCGTCGGTTGTGAAGATGTTTTCTATTTGGATTGTACTTGGCATGGCCGCAAGTATAAACCTTGAAGTTGAGTAACTTGATATGAAGACTGCATGTCTTCATGGTGACCTTGAAGAAGAAATTTACATGGAACAACCGGAAGGTTTTGTAGAGAAAAAGAAAGAGAAAGAGAAAGAGAAAGAGAAAGAGAAATTTATTTGCAAATTGAAGAAAAGTTTGTATGGCCTCAAACAAAACCCTCGACAATGGTACAAAAAATTTGACTCTTTCATGATGAATAATGATTTTTCTAAAACCACTTTGGACCATTGTGTGTTTGTTAAAAAAATTTCAGATGGAAAATTTATTATTCTTTTGCTTTATGTTGATGATATGTTAATTATAAGTTAAGATTATACTATGATTAACATATTGAAATTGGAGTTGAACAAGTCTTTTGCTATGAAAGATTTGAGAACGGCAAAGCAAATACTTGGTATGAAAATTGTTCATGATCGCAAAAAAATGTTGATTTGATTGTCTCAAGAAAGCTACACTAAAAAAGTTCTTGAGAGGTTCAACATAGATAAAGTAAAGCCGGTTGGTTATCCACTTGTGGGTCACTTCAAACTTAGTTTGAAACAATGTCTTACAAGTAAGAAAGACAAGAAAGAGATGCTAAAAATTCCTTAATGCTTCAGCAGTTGGTTCCTTAATGTACACCATGGTTTGTACAAGGCCGAATATTGCTCACACCATTGATGTGGTAAGTTGGTTTCTCTCTAATCCAAATAAAAACATTGGGCAGCAGTAAAATGGATTCTAAGGTATCTTCGAGGAACTTCAAAGGTGTGCTTGTGTTTTGGGTATGGTAAGCCGATGCTTGATGGGTTCACAAATTCCAACATGACCAATGATATTGATTCTAAGAAATCTACTTCAAGTTATTTGATAACTTTTGTAGGGAGAGCTGTGGCATGACAATCTAAATTACAAAAATGTGTTACTCTCTCAACTATCAAATCTGAATTTATCGCCATTACGAAAGCTTGCAAAGAAGAGTTATAGTTAAATAAATTTTTACAAGAGTTGGGTTTGAAGTAAGTGTGATAGTCAAAGTGCTATTCATTTGAATAAAAATTTTACTTTTCATTCGAGATCAAAACACATTGATGTTAGCCTTCCTCCCACTCCTCATGTCAATCCTTTTTCTCTAGGGATTGTGTTCCACTCAGCGTGGATTCCTAGGAGTTAGTTGGGCCTAGATTTAAAAACACATCTTGACTGGGTCTACTCCCCGAAGGCACACTTTCTACCTCCTTAAGAGCATCTCCAATGCAATACTCTCATTAAGAGGATGAAAATAATATTTTTTATTCAAAAAGTAAATATAGAGGAAGTCACTATAATTTCAAACTCCAACCACAATCCTTCATTTCCTTTATTTAAACTCTATTCAAAAAGTAATTTTTATTCATTAATAAATATTTAATTTTAAAACTTTTGTAAAATATATTTAATATTATACTCATTTTAAAGGTATGATTTTATATTTTTTAATGATGTCAATTTTATAAAAATTAAATTTACAAATTAAAAGTTATTTGCAATATAATAAGAAATACAAAAATGAATAGTATTTTGGAGGAGTCTTCATTTTTTCATCCTCCCTTCAAACATGAAGGATGAATTCATTCTCCTCCCAAATGGAGATGAATTTGAAGGGTGGGTAGGAGGAGATCATCCTTCATATAATATGAAGGGTGAGTTGGAGATGCTCTAATCCTGTCTTAAAATGCTTGGACCCAATTCAGGTCATGGACTCCTAGTCCTGAACCTCCATACTTGATCTAGCCCATCCATAACTGAATCTCCAAATGTCAAGTCTTTTGCCCTTCCAGGAAGTCATCTTGTCTAGAAATTCTAGTCCTGGTTGGACGCAGCTTAATTTAGCCTCCCATACATTTTAATGCAACTTTTTAACATCTATTCAGGTTATTTATAACCCAAAGGAATGTCATTCAAATTTTTTCTTTTATTCTTTTTATTTTTACATTTTGTAATAATTTTGCGATGATTATATATTTTTTTATTATGTTTTGATGACTTCGTTGGGTAAACATTGTATGATAACAAATATTTAAAATATTTTAATCATTTCTTTTAATCTTTTGGATCCACTTAATCTTGAGAGGTTTTAGTCTAAAATCATTGATATTAAGATTTTATAATATAAAAAGATATATAACATTTTCATAGTAATTGGGGTCCCGTAACATTTTTACAAAGAAATTTTTAACTCTTCATGGAGAAATTTATTTTTTCACAAAGAAATTTCAGCTCTTCATAGAAAATTTTTAGAAATTTCTATAATAATATTATTGAGAGACATTAATTAATAAGTAAAGATATATTGGGCCTCTCTGACCACCCAAAGTTAGAGAGGAATATTTTACTAATTTTTTCTTAATCTTGATCAACTTAAAAAGTATAAAATTTGTCCAGAAATTTTAAAAAGTTCATTAAATGCAACAAAACTACTAAAATATATTGAATTTTCATAAATATATATATATATTTGTATTTGATAAAAAAAATTCAATATTTTTTCAAGTGTATAGAAAGCAAAAATTTGGTAAAATATTAAAAAAAACAATCATTAAAAATAAAAAACGTAGAAAATAAAAAATCGATTTAAAAAAAAAAAAATAAATAACCAAACGGAATAAAAGTGTTTGGAAATGACTTTTTGATTATTTTTTTTTATAAAAAAAAATACAAAGAGTGAAGAAAATATTTTATTTATTTATTTTTTACATAACTTTTTAAATATTTTAAATATTTTTTTTATTTATTAAAATCCAAACTTTCCAAACAACTCTATATAGCTCCTTTTGTAGAGCTGTCAGGCAGCAAGCATATACGCTGAAGATTTCTGCTCCCTCTCTGTTTTTTCTCTTTGAATGTTTTGTGTTCACTGTAGGCTCTTCTCTCTCATTCTCGGTGTATAGAAGAAGAAGGGTAAGTTTGTTTATGGTCTGTCTCTTTCTTCTCTCTTTCTCTACGTATCAATTTTTTTTTTTTTTTTTAGTTTTCCTTCATTTCCATTAATGAGGTGAATAAACTTAGAAGAAGAAGGGTGAGTTGATTTATGGTGTGCCTCTTTCTCTCTCTGAATGGGTTTTTGTTTTTTTGGGTTTTTAGTTCAAGTTTTTGGTTCATGATTTTAATCTTCATTTATTATTATTATTATTATTATTATTATTATTATTATTATTATTATTTATATATATATATATTTTGTAGGTCCTCAACAGTTGCCATTGAAGAATCTCTGAGTTGAGTTGTGTTGTGTTCACTGTAAACTTCTTTCTCTCTTTTATCTGGGTTTCTTTTTAGGTGATGTGTACAGTAGCATTAGCTAGGCTTTTTACTAATGTTTTATGTGTTCCCTGTAGGCTCTTCTCTCTCATTCTCGGTGTATAGAAGAAGAAGGGTAAGTCTGTTTATGGTCTGTCTCTTTCTTCTCTCTTTCTCTGCGTATCAAAATTTTTTTTTTAGTTTTCCTTCATTTCCATTAATGAGGTGAATAAACTCAGGAGGAGGGTGAGTTTATTTATGGTGTGCCTCTTTCTCTCTCTCTCTCTCTCAATGGGTTTTTATTTTTTGGGGTTTTTAGTACGAGTTTTTGGTTCATGATTTTAATCTTCATTATTATTATTTTATTATTAATTTTAGTTATAGCTTTTGTTTCATCTAGATCTAGTTTATGATTTGGCTTACATTTTTTAAGCATACTATTATTAGTTAATCAAAAAAAAAAATTTATTACATTATTTTAGGTTATATATATATATTTTTTTGTATGTGTGCATATTTACACTGATCTTGTTTACCAAATTGGGTTTGAGTTAAATGGTTGATAAGTCAAAATATTTAATAATATCACTTTTACTATTTTTTACATTTATTTTTGTATAAAATTAAATAGTCAATTAAGATAGCCCATCTCAAATGGGAGGGATTGTAAATCAACATGAAGTATGGGAAGTAATTTCAAGTTTCAAGTGAGGTTTATTTTCTTTTGGTGCAAGTACTGAAACAGTTTTCACTTACACCAAAATACCAGCCTACCTACTTGACCATGTATTTATGGGTTGCTATTTTTGTTTCTTCTGACTTGAAGGGAAATTAAATAAATTTGGCCCTTAAAATGATTATTTAAAATTGAGCGACTTATAAAATCCATATAAAATGAAGTTGGGCCTTTTAACAAACGTCTGAATTTAGGCATCTTAACAAATATTTAAAATATTTTAATCATTTCTTTTAATCTTTTGGATCCACTTAATCTTAAGAGGTTTTAGTCTAAGGTTATTGATATTAAAATTTTATAATATAAAAGGATACATAACATTTTCATAGTAATTAGGATCCCGTAACATTTTGACAAAGAAATTTTTAACGCTTCATAGCGAAATTTATTTTTTCACAGAGAAATTTTAGCTCTTCACATAAAACTTTTAGAAATTTCTATAATAATATTATTGAGAGACATTAATTAATAAGTAAAAAATATATTAGGCCTCTCCAACTATCCAAAGTTGGAGAGGGATGTTTTACAAATTTTACTTAATCTTGATCAACTTAAAAAGTATAAAATATGTACAGAATTTTTAAAAAGTTCATTAAATGCAACAAAAATACAAAAATATATTGAATTTTCATATATATATATTTGTATTTGATAGAAAAAAATTCACAATTTTTTTAGTGTATAGAAAGCAAAATTGTGAGTAAAATATTTTAAAAATATCATTAAAAATAAAAAA
The DNA here is from genome assembly GCA_036172215.1 of Camellia granthamiana. Taxonomy (NCBI): domain Eukaryota; kingdom Viridiplantae; phylum Streptophyta; class Magnoliopsida; order Ericales; family Theaceae; genus Camellia; species Camellia granthamiana. The sequence continues at coordinate 96,784,525 of CM069905.1, forward strand.
CACAAAAAACAAAAACTCAATTTAAAAAAAAAAAAAAAAACAAACAAAGATAACCAAACGGAATGAAAGAATTTGGGAATGACTTTTTGACTTCTTTTTTTTATAAAAAAAAAATTCAAAAAGTGAAGAAAATATATATATATATATATTTTTTTTTTACATAACTTTTTAAATATTTTTTATTTATTAAAATCCAAGCTTTCCAAACAACTCCTCTATATAGCCCCTTTTATAGAGCTGTCAGGCAGCAAGCATATACGCTGAAGATTTCTGTTCCCCCTCTTTTTTTCTCTTTTAATGTTTTGTGTTCACTGTAGTCTCTTCTCTCTCATTCTCGGTGTATAGAAGAAGAAGGGTAAATTTGTTTATGGTCTGTCTCTTTCTTCTCTCTTTCTCTGCGTATCAATTTTTATTTTTATTTTTTATTTTTATAGTTTTCCTTCATTTCCATTAATGAGGTGAATAAACTTAGAAGAAGAAGGGTGAGTTGATTTATGGTGTGCCTCTTTAATGGGTTTTTGTTTTTTGGGGTTTTTAGTTCAAGTTTTGGGTTCATGATTTTAATCTTCATTTATTATTATTATTATTAATTTTATTTATAAATATATATAATATATATATTTTGTAGGCCCTCGACAGTTGCCATTGAAGAATCTCTGAGTTGAGTTGTGTTCACTGTAAACTTCTCTCTCCCCTTTATCTGGGTTTTTTTTTGTTTTTTTTGATGATATGTACAGTAGCATTAGCTAGGCTTTTTATTAATGTTTTATGTGTTCACTGTAGGCTCTTCTCTCTCATTCTCGGTGTATAGAAGAAGAAGGGTAAGTTTGTTTATGGTCTGTCTCTTTCTTTTCTCTGTCTCTGCGTATCAATTTTTTTATTTTTTTTATTTTTATATATATTTTTCCTTCATTTCCATTAATGAGGTGAATAAACTTAGAAGAAGAAGGGTGAGTTTATTTATGGTGTGCCTCTTTCTCTCTCTAAATGGGTTTTTGTTTTTTGGGTTTTTAGTTCAAGTTTTTGGTTCATGATTTTAATCTTCATTTATTATTATTATTAATTTTATTTATATATATATATATATTTTGTAGGTCCTCAACAGTTGCCATTGAAGAATCTCTGAGTTGAGTTGTGTTCACTGTAAACTTCTCTTTCTCTCTTTTACGTGGGTTTCTTTTTTTTTTTAGAATAATGCTTGAGACCCCATTTTGGGGATCACCCCTCACCCCCTTTGTCACGTGGCGAGTGGTGATTGGAGGAGTGGGAAAAAAAAAAAAAAAAAAAGAAAACGTAACCAATGAGAGAGAGAGGGGGTCAAAGGGGGTGGGGAAAAATGAGATGAATCATTGCTCTTTTTTTTATGATGTGTACAGTAGCATTAGCTAGGCTTTTTATTAATGTTTTATGTGTTCACTGTAGGCTCTTCTCTCTCATTCTCGGTGTATAGAAGAAGAAGGGTAAGTTTGTTTATGGTCTGTCTCTTTCTTCTCTCTATCTTTGCGTATCAATTTTTTTTTTTTTAGTTTTCCTTCATTTCCATTAATGAGGTGAATAAACTTAGAAGAAGAAGGGTGAGTTTATTTATGGTGTGCCTCTTTCTCTCTCTGAATGGGCTTTTGTTTTTTTGGGGGGTTTTTAGTTCAAGTTTTTGGTTCATGATTTTAATCTTCATTATTTGTTATTATTATTATTATTATTAATTTTAGTTATAGCTTTTGTTTCATCTAGATCTAGTTTATTATTTGGCTTACATTTTTTAAACATATTATTATTAGTTAATCAAAAAATATTTTTATTGCGTTATTTTAAGTTATATATATGTATATATATATATTTTGTATGTGTGCATATTTACACTGGTCTCGTTTAACAAGTTGGGTTGAAATTAAAATAATTAATAAGTCAAAATATCTAATAATATCACTCTTACTATTTTTTACACTTTTTAAAAAAAAAATTATATAGTCAATTAAGATAGCCTATCTCAAATGGGAGGCATTGTAAATCAACATGACGTATGGAAAGTAATTGGAAGTTTCAAGTGAGGTTTATGCTTTGGTGCAAGTACGACAACAGTTTTCACTTACACCAAGATTCTACCTACTTGACCATGTATATATGGGTTGCTATTTTTGTTTCTTCTGACTTGATGGGATATTAAATAAATTTGGCCCTTAAAATGATTATTTAAATTGAGCGACTTACAAAATCCATATAAAATGAGGTTGGGCCTTTTAACAAATGTCTGAATTTAGGCATCTTAACAAATATTTGAATTTTAAAGGCAATAAATGATCATATATATATGTATATATATCTTATCTTTTTTTTCTTTTTCTTTTTAGCTTATTGTGTATCTAAACAATATGAAAATCAACATATAATTTTATAAATGGTCAGGCCATCTCATCTCAAGCCTAATCTCAAAAATAAATAGACTCAAAATCTTAATCCAGCACGATTTATAGACCATATATATATACATATCCCAAGCCCTATAAGTATTGGGCTAAATTCGTCAAGTTTCTAGGCCTATGCCTATGCCTATTTCCTACTTGGAAGTATCGTCCGTCATAAACTAGCCAAACAACTAATTTCATAGGTTTGTTGTTGTGGATTCAATCCAAGAAAGGGCCTTTGTAATAGAGGTATCATGCACAGTTGATGTGGGATTCCCACATCCTCCCTTTAGCACTATTCTTCTACTGGTGGATTTTCTTTTATTGGGTTTTGCTTACTTGGTTTGTTGTTCTCTGCTTTGAGCTGTTTGGTTAGTCTCTCGTCAACCCTCCTCTTCACTGAGGTGCTTGCACATGATTGGGTTAGTTCTATAATGCCAATTTAGTTGGGATTATATTGTCTTGTTATGATACAATTTTGTACACACTATCTTCCCTTTTTGTTGATGTAAGATCTTATTTACTTTGTTTGGGATGTGGGTTGACTTTTAGGCTTTTTAGCTTTGGTTATTTTAGCCTGAGGTTCAAATTGGGTAAACTACCAATAAGTCCTAATAATTAGACTTAATTCCCTTCAAGTCCTATTGAAAATAAGTCTTGGTAAAATTATCGTTAAAAATAATTTTTTTGTGACAATTTTTTACATACGTCGCTAAAAATTGACAATTAATGACTTCTTTTGTCATGATTTTTATAAATTGTTACTAAAACTTACAATTAGTGACCCTTTTTTTATGATAAATTTTTCTCATAGGTCCTATTAGATAATAAGTCCATTTATTAGAACCTACACGTAAGTACCCCTAAAAATTTTCGTTTGAGATGAGTTTTTTTGACTTTTGTGAGGGAAAAAATGAAATGATTATGATTTGGATGTGGCATTTTGTCTTATTGGGCTAAAAAGCCTATTTTATCTTTGGGGAACTTACTGATAAGTCCCATGTAATAAGTTCAAAATCCAACTAATCCCAAAACAAAATGCTTGCACCAATTAGTCCAACACATTTTTAATTGTTGCCAAAAAATCCTTTTTTTTTTTTTTTAATTTACAGACACTGTTCACATCTTACTACCGTCGGACTTCCATTTAACGGTCGCCGGAGACTCACCGGAATGTCTAGAATATTGCCCGAAAAAAAAAATTAAAAAACATGTTATGAAACTGTAAAATTTTACAGTTCTAAAGAATGTTGTAAAACTGCAAAATTTTACAGTTTTAAACCATGATTCATTCCAGCACCAAAAAAAAAATTTGAAACTGCAAAATTTTACAGTTTTCACTGCCTGTAACTAAAACTCGAAAACTACTTGTTCAGAATTCAAAAATTTTCTCCATTAGAACAAAAAAATAGAAGTGTATAGCAGAGAGAGAAAAAAAAAAAAGAGATCGAAGGGGAAAGACGGATGTAGAGAGAGGATTGTACTCCGGCAACTATTTTTTGTTTAGATCTAGCCAAATCTGTGTAGATCTACTCAGATCTGATGTAGATCTGAGTAGATCTACATTAGATCTAAGTAGATCCACTCATCTTCTTCGTCGGAAAATATATCATCTTCTTCGTCGGAGTTGATTTCGATGGTTGGTGGTTATCAATGAACCCCGATCAATGGAGAAAGACATGATCACCGGTGGTCGTCTTCCATGACAAACGCGATGAGAGAAAAATGTAGAAAAAAAAACGAGAGAGGAAGGGAAGCATAAAGCAGAGAGAGAGAGGAAAGGACTTTTAGGTGTAGTGAAAAAGTTATGGGATTAAATGGAGACCACATGTTTCACATGGGACCTATGAGTAATTTCCCTTTTATCTTTTTGTGACTCTTTTAGCCCCAATCGACCCCAACCCATAATGCCAAACCAATGTTGTATGTTGGTTTTCATCAATAAAGATTTATCTCTGTTTTACCAATAAATAAAGAACAAAAAAAGAAAGTTGTAACTAATGTGGGATTCCAACAACCCTTGCTAATTAGCTGCAACATACTTTTTATGGATTAAAATGTTAAGTTAGTTATAGTCTAACATTTAAAAAAAAAAGGTTAAAAAAAGTACTTCTAACTTGAAATCCAATTTTACTAGAAGATGGGGACCCAAAAAAAAGAAAGATGCACTGGTATGTTGAGAAGAGATGACAACTATAGGATTTGGGGTAACCATTGGCCTATTGGACTGTTATAGCTCGCCCAATTCAAGTTAATATTTTTAAGACTCAGAATAAGTATTTTGGTCCATAAAGTCAAGCTAGGCCAAAATTTGAAACCTGTTTATTTTTGGGTTGGGCTTAGAATGAGAAATTCTAACCCAGTTTGGCCTATCTATTTATAAAATATTAATTAAAAATCTTAAATTAAACATTTATTAAGGAACCAAAATCATTTACAATTGACTTATTAATGACTAAAATTCAAATAACTATTAAAAATGATAAATTCATATATATCGGATTAAGTGAGCTGACTTGAGACTTGAACTTAAAAATTAAGTATTATAATTCTTGAATTCACTCATATATGTATTAAGCTGTCCCACATGTGCTCTATGTATATTGATTGATTTTCAGTCCATTTGTAGTGTTTGATGTAATTTATATTTTTGTTTGATGTAAAGTTCATTTGTAGTGTTGCTGCCAAGGAATTTTGTGAGGATTTAATCAAGATGTTGAAGATAGGTATGCTCCTAATACTTGTTGTTATCAAACGGACTTAATTGATTTTTATTTAATAGATTGGGTTTTAAGTGTTGAATTAAGTTATCAATTACTACCAAATTGAGGTGCTATTTGATAAAATTGAAAACTAAAAAATGAAAATTAAGTACTAAAAATTGAATGCTAGATTTTTTTAGCTAAAAAGTTGTTTAATAAAAATATAAGTGCTAAAGTAAAATAAATTATTTGATATATATGATATTAATAAATTTAAAATTTATTATTTTTAATTTTTTTTTATTGTGATAATGAGTTGGTGGTGGTGGTGGTGGTGGTGGTGGTGGTCGTGGAAACAACAATAGTGCCTATAGCGTTAATGACAATGGTGGTGCAGCTAGAGAGACGATGATTGTGGTGATGATGGAGGAGTAATGTAGTGATGATGAAAATTGAGTAGCGGTGATAGTGTAATGAAGGTAGTGGAATGGTGGTGATTATTGTGGAGGTGGAATGATGGTGGTGGTTATGACAATGGTGGCAACGGTTGCGAATGTGAATTGTTGTAGTGGTGGTAGCAATGACAATGGCGATCGTAGTAGTGGTAGTGAAATAATGATAGTGCTTATGGAAATAATGATAGTGGTAAAGAAGGTGACAGTCGTGGAAGGGTGGTAGATGGTGAGTGGTGAGTGGTGGTGGTGGAGGCGGCAGCAGTGGTAGTGGTAGTGACAGCATTGGTGGTAATGGTGGAGGTTGTGAGGTTATAACAATGTATGTTGATACTAATGTATGGTGGTAAAATTTTCTTATTTTTGGGCCTACATTTTCAGAACCACTTAAATTTGTAATTGATGCTATTTGTGATTATCAAACATACTTAATTAATTATAACTTAATACATTCAAATTTAAATGCTGAATTAAGTTATCAAACACCACCTTAAATAATCTAATTAATTTACATATATTTAAATTTCTCAATAAAATTATTTCGTTTGAACCTTCGACTTGTGCCTTGCACAGGCTTTTCTTTACTAATGTATATGTATGTATATATCTTGTCCTGTACTCTGATCTTCATCAATGTAGTTGTTTTTTTGCCGATCAAAAAGAAAAAGATAGATGTCTATGGGGAAGTGGTTTGGAAATACTCTTCGGATCCTGGGAGACACTAATGATCCTCAGCTAGTCACCTGCAAAGACACAAACACTCCGGTCGGGAGTGCCGAAATTAGCACTCCGACGGGCAAGTCAGTTCTTCTACTCAAGAAAGCTTGTCTCCTAAGTTTCTACAAAGTGATTCTTACATACCTTTTTGAGTTCGTTGTTCCTATATTTATACCTGTTTCTTCCGGTCCTCGGGACTAGGGCCTACTTTTCAATCATTATCCTTCCCACTATTCGGCTCTAGGAATCTTTCTTTATTCGGCCTACTTATCCTATTCGGCCCCTTACTCTTGCAGGACGTAGCCGGCTACTGTCAGCCTTCAAAATATGACCCTTCTGACTTTTGCCAATTATTCGGCTCCCACAATTGCCCCCCGAACTCCCTATTGACGGTAGTTAATCGGTGTGTTTGGTTTAGAATTCGAAAATTTTAAAATAGGTCAGGCGACTTCGCGTATTTCCATATAGACGTCAGAAGGTGCATACCTTTTCGCTCATCATTACACTTTCCCGCCTTACTCATGCGTCTCTCGTATTTATTACGATTTGAAACCTCAGTCCTTTCGGGTGCACATTTGGTCGACTATCAGAGACTTTTGGACCGCCAGCGCGTATCCTGTCTCTGACTCGTGTCTTCTGCAACTTTTGTCCGTCTACCTTTGTCTCGCCTTCTCCTCGTAAGTCTTCTTCCATTTTCTTTGTAATCTTGCTTTCTGTTTGCTATTTCTACTCTCGGCGAATCCTTGGATCCCCGTAAAAATGTCTAAACACTACCTCCTTTCCGAGGGTCGCATCTCCAGATTCCGGTGACACTTTTCCATTCCCGACGATGTTCATTTATCTCTTGTAAAGAATAGTACCCTTGATATGGAGAGGGAGGATCAAAATACGATCGTATTCCCCCTCTTGTCCATCGTGGAGGGTGGAGTCCGTTTTCCCCTACATCCATTGCTCAGGGTCATCCTTCGCTATTGGGGTCTGATTCCTTCTCAACCCAATGTAAATTTCTTTCGAATCATTATGGGGGTTGTAGTATGGAATCGACGCCTTGGGCTCAATTTTGGAATCCCGACCATTCGGCACTGCTATGCTTTAGCCAAATCTTTTAGTCGGCTGGGGCGATACTTTCTCAGGGCCAAGGATACTGGCCATCACTTGGTGACTATGCTTGCCAGTTCTGGTAAGTGGGTTGACGATGTAATGGTCAATGTCCGAGGTAATTGGGAGTTCGCTGAAGGCGAAGATCGCCTAGACCCCATTCCCAGACATAAGGGTGACCCAGGTGGCCACGTAATATCTTGTGTTTGCTGATCTGTCTTCTAATCGGCTTTCTCGCCTTAATCACTCCCTATCTTTTGCAGGTAATAAACTGAAGAAGATTTTGAGTTCAGTTGACGACGTAGTCCTTGGGGAAATCAAGACTGCACTCGGATATTTCGGACTCCCAAACGTGCAAAAACAAGGGAGAGCCGCTCACATTCTCCTTCGGTACGAACCTACTTATACTACATTCTTGGCTGCGGACAACATTCCAATTCCATTCGGCGATCAACACCTCTCGGCTCTTATCTTTTCCAGCTTCAAGAACCTTAGGCAAATTGGTCTCGAAGCTTCCGATTCGGGGCAAGACGCTGAGCCGGCGGTAGAGGCAATTGCCGATCTAGCCAGAGAGTTTGCTGAGGAGGCCGAAGAGGGCGACGAGGCCGTCCGTTCGGCGTTTGAGGCTGCCGGACTCAACCAGCCTTCCGCACCATCCGCTTCGGGCCGAGCAGAGTTCTCATCCGGAGATATTTTCGCGAATTTGGGAGATCTACCTGACGACTTTTTTGAAGGTATGGCAAAGGAAAGCCTCTCGCAGATGGCGCGTAGAAGAAATGCCGAGCGATTGGCTGCTCGAAAAAAGGCAGAAGCCGTCGACTCCGATCCCAGCTTAATTAAACCCTTCGTACCCGTTATTGAAGGGACAATTGAGGTCACTGCGACCGAAGCGGAAAAAAGAGGGTGAACAACAGGCCGGTGGGGAGCGGCAGATTTCGGAGGAGCGAGGCCAAAGCGTAGCACCGAGGGAGAAGCTAGTTCAGAAATTGGTTCTGCTGATAAACGGCCTCGCCTTGAAGGATCAGGCGTGGTTCTTTTTGTTATTCAGCCAAAAATCAGGGATTCGCCGATTTCTTCCGACGCTTCGGCTATTGAGGATCCGGCCGTGGCGTTGAGCCTAGCGGCTTCAATTTTTCTGCCGGCTGACAACGCAGCCTTTTGCGCCGTGCTGGATATAATGGCCGTTAGCCCTATCAGCTCAGTCGGCGCTCCTGGTAGGTCACCTCAATTTTGCTCAAATTTGTTTTTGTAAAGGTATCTAACGATGCTGACTTTTTTTTTTTTTTTTGGCAGACGATCGGTAGGATCGCCGACTTAGGCCGCCGCCTGCATGATGCCCTGGAAAGAATTGATCATTTGCAAACAGAAGTGCACGGTCAGAAGAGTAGGGCGGAGTTCGAAATAATGAGAGCCAAAATGGAGAGTACGCGAGCCGAAGCGGAGAAGGAAAGGGCTTGCACCGCTGAACAGCTTCGTGTTGACGCTGAGTCTAGGGCGAATGCGAGCGAGGAATCGCTCAAATTCACTAAGGACGCGCTTGCAGAGGCGGAGGCTCAGTTAGAGGAGCTCAAGGCGGCCAAGGAAAAAGCCGAGTCTGAGGCTTTTGAGGCCGGAAGAAGCGCCGCTTTGACGGAATACATTGATGAAGTCCCCAAATTTGAGAATCAGGGGTTCAAACATGGGTGGCTCAAAGCCCTTGCTGCTGCTGGGGTTACATTGGATTTGCCAATTCCTTACGAGCAGGTGGATGTTGAGCCACTTGAATCCGACACCGAGAAGTGATCCGGAGCTCATTCCATTTTTTGTTTTTTGGTAGTGTTTTGCTAGTTCAGGGTAGTTTTCATGTGTAAATTGGTTAATATCTGCACACAATTTATTAATGAAAATTTCCTTGTAATTTCACTACTACTTGTACACAGTTTGTGTGGTTAAGTTAATGAAGTTTTATGCCTTTCACTGCGTTGGGTAAAATGGTTGCTGTGTTTGAGCTTTTAGAAATTGAATATCCTGTAGCGATATTAAAATTGAATGTCCTGTTGAATGTCCTGGGGTAGTTGAGCCGAATATATTGATGAATCTGCCCTTGCCCCAGGGGGTTCATGATACGAATGTTAAGTTTGAAGAATCGATTCGTGAGCCGGCTGGGGTAATTTAGCCGAATAGATTGATGAATCTGCCCTTGCCCCAGGGGGTTCATGATACGAATGTTAAGTTTGAAGAATCAATTCGTGAGTCGGCTGGGGTAATTTAGCCGAATAGATTGATGAATCTGCCCTTGCCCCAGGGGGTTCATGATACGAATGTTAAGTTTGAAGAATCGATTCGTGAGCCGGCTGGGGTAATTTAGCCGAATAGATTGATGAATCTGCCCTTGCCCCAGGGGGTTCATGATACGAATATTAAGTTTGAAGAATCGATTCGTGAGCCGGCTGGGGTAATTTAGCCGATTATATTGATGAATCTGCCCTGGCCCGAGTCGGTGCCGGGCGATTCAGGTTTTCACAATTAATGAGATTGCCTCGATCGTGTTGCCTCTGTGAAGGATAAATGAACAAAGGTATAACGTTTATGAGCTTGTTTATCAACTGGCTCGAGCTCTTGGCGGATGACTTATCGCGCGAATGTCGAATCGACTCTTCTTTAACAGTAAAGGGGAAGCAAAGATTTACGTTCAAAAACCTCTCTCTCTTTCAAAAACCTCTCTCTAAAAACCTCTCTCTCTTTCAAAAACCTCCTTCCCGGGCCTCTCTTTTGGGCCGGCCGGCCGCCGCCTTTGGCTATGGCAGTTGGCTGGGCTAGCGTCTGCCGTGTTTGTGTGTTGCTTTTCCGTTAATAAACTTGAGTCTCTCGTTATCTTCCCACCTGGGGTGTTTGGTGTGCTGCGGTGTGTGTCTCTCGTTGGTGATTCCGGTGCAGCGGTGTGTTATAGCTGTTTTGTTGGGGGTTTTGGTTGTGTTGTTGTCAGCAGGGGTCGTCCAGGATCTACACTCGAGCGCTATTTGCGAGTAGGAGCTTGAGGGGTGAACTCTGGTTCAGCTTTTTTGGAGAAGGAGCGATGCTTGGTTTGGGCGAAAACTTGGGTGTCGGAGTCTTCCCAGAACTGTCTGGGTTTCATTCGTGCGCTCCTATTCGTGTGAGAGTTTGAGGGGTGTAAGAAGAAGATCTGGAGGAGGAAGAAGACCTGCTGGTGGGTCAGGTTTTGGATCTGCAGAGGGTGGTGTCCCAGTGGATGGTGTACCCAGCGGTTGGTCGGGTCAGCAGCGGTGGCGAGGTGTGGTCTTTCGGCAGTGAGCAAGTAGTTCTGTTGGGAGATGTTCTGTGGGTGGCGTGGGTGTTGTTCTGCAGTGGTGCTACAGTGGTGCTCCAGCTGGGTTTCCGGTGGTGGCGGTGCGAGCTGTGAGAGGTGGGTGTTGGCGGCTGATTAGCAGAGTGGGCGTGGGCAGCAGCTGAGTGGTTGGTAGCTTAGGGTGGTGAAGGCTGCAGCATAGGGTGGCCGCAGGCGTGGGTAGCAGCTGAGGCAGTAGGTGTGGGCAGTAGCAGAGTGGGTTGGTGATTAGACTCTAGTTTGGCTGCTTGGGTGTTTGGTTTAGTTAGTTTAGTTTGTTTTGGGTGTCTTGGTGGGTTGTTTTTGTGGAGATTCATGTCTTTATTTTCTTGTATTTTTTCTCTAGTTAAGTCCTTCTTAACTTTTTTGTTTTAAAAAAAATCGAGAGGCTTAGGAGTTGGTTGTTTGAGTGCGAGTAGCAGTAGTAGGGGTATTTTTATACTTCTGAATCTCTCCCGAGGCATGTCATCTTCCTGTACCTTTAATTTCATGCTGTTAAATGAAATTTTTCTTTGCTGATCAAAAAAAAAAAAGGGGAAGCGAAGACGCTAGCTGAGCTGGGCGGAGACATGAATCGAGGTGGTGAACCCTCGCGCACTGGAAGTAGGAGTTCTAGGGGTCGAGAGAGGCGTCAGTCTCCTCGACGTCGCAGCAGGTCGCCCAAGCGAGACAAGCAGTCGCAGGGTAGGTCTCTACAACCCCGGGTCAAGAGGAGGTCTGACGCGAATCCTTGCCCATTAAGCTTTGCGGTGTTTGTGAAGAACAGACCCATGACGGAGACGGACTCGATCGTTCGAGACCCCGATGTAGCGGTCGAGTTTGTTCGACAAATATTTCCTCCTGAGGTTCAGCAATCAATGGTGGGTTGACAGGACTATGAAGTGTTTCGCGAAGGCATTCACAGGGCGGTGAAGGGGCTTTACATTGCTTACGAGGTCGGCATGCGTCTGCGCAATGCCCGACGAGAAATTGAGAAGAAGGAGGAACGTATACGAAGTTTGGAGGCTCACGCGGAGGCGGCAGAGCGCGAGTTAAGGAAGATGAAGGCGGCTCAGGGACAACCCGCGGGGCAGGGGAACCCAATCGTGGAAGAGAGGGTTACGTGTCGGCTTATCAGTGTCGCGATCGCCGATCGTGAGACGGCGAGTATGTTCGCATTAGAGACCGCGAAGGGGAGGGCTTATGAAAGAGGTTTTCACGACGGCCGAGTAGTTGGAATCAAAAAGACCAGGGAGAAGCTTGCCGAAGAAGTTTGCCGATGTGAAAATCGTGGGTTTAGGCACGGTTGGATCAAGGCATCTCAAGCCGCGGAGACTCTCCGAGCGTCGGGCATAGATTCAGCATCACCACTCTACCACAGTAAACATTTTCCGTTTTCCCGCGTTTGAAATAGAGAAGAGTGAGGATGAGGGTGACGCTGTATGAGGTTCAAACGCAAGTTGCGTTCGATACTGTGTAATTTATGCTTTTATTGAATAAAAAACGTTTTATTAAGAATATTTCGTTCTTGTTCGTATTCCGCGTATAGGTGTTTCGAATGGATGCATGGACACTGATCGGCCCTCCTACCCATTAAATGTTCAGGGTCGGCCCAGTTTATAGCCGTTTATTGCTGAATGAGGCCATCGTAACTTGAGGGAGCCAAATAGTTTGGCTAGTCTGCCCGAACTTCAAGCGGCGTGGGCCGGCTTGGGCAGTTAATATATTGGCTGTTAAAGCCTAGTTGCTTGGCCAGCGCATATTGCTTTAAAAAGTGAATGTCAACCGACATTCGTCTCATCGGGTTCTGTGTTAATGAAATAAATGGAATGAGCTCTTCGAGTTGATGGCCTTATTGATATTAACACCGTTCATCGTGCGGGGTTATATAACACTGCATGTAAAACAGAATTTCTTTAATCAGGCAAACTCGAATCTTGGCCGAGCTTGATGTCACAATGGATCGCGGCGAAGAATTCTCCAGTGTGGGAAGTAGAACAGGAAGCACGTCAGCCTCCAAGTCGTCGAAGCAGATCGCCCCGAAAGGAGTCACAACGATCGTTGCCACTAACCTTCCTTGTCTTGGATCTTGGCCTTGACATTGTCGATGGCCTTGTCTTGGATCTTGGCCTTGACATTGTCGATGGTGTCAGAGGAAGGTCCATCGATACGCTGATTCGGGCACAGTTGGGCCAAGGCATTTTGAGCCGTGAAGGCTTTTCGAATGACAAGCGTTGATTCGTCTTAGAAGTTAGAGATAGATATTGTAATGTTCGAACGCGGATTGCGTCTATGTAACAACTGCTTGATCAAATAAAAAGTTTCATTTCAAGCAATTGCGTCCTACTCTGAAAATCTTTTTTGTTTAGTTAAGCACCTTATTTCGAATATTGGTATGCTTTGTTCGAGTATTGTTATAGTGATAGTTTTTGTTCAACAATTTGCATATATAAAATTTCTTGGATTGTGCTCAACTTGTTATCGAAAAGATTGTCGATTAGTGATGTTGTATGCTTTGTTCGAGTATTGTTATAGTGATAGTTTTTGTTCAACAATTTGCGTATATAAAATTTCTTCGATTATGCTCAACTTGTTATCGAAAAGATTGTCGATTAGTGATGTTGTTTGCAGTTATGATTGAATCGGCCATGTAGCTTAGGTATTTGCCCTACATTAATGAATCGGCATTTGGCTTAGCCGGAGTGCAAGTTTGGGAACCTGAATGGGTCCTACTCGTGGACCGGCTGAGGCATATACTGTTCGGCATTTGTGCCTAAAAACACGGCCGAATAGATTAATGAATCCAGCATAAGGCGTGATATCCACAAAGGGCGCTCCGAATCCGGAGTATTATTCGGTCCTAAGGCGTCATACACCAAAGGAGGCTCTGAATCCGGAGACTTAATTTGGCCAATCGGGATATCCACGAAGGGCGCTCCAAATCCGGAGTCTTATTCGGCCCTAAGGCGTCATGCACCAAAGGGGGATCCGAATCCAAAGACTTAATTTGGCCAATCGTGTCATTCACAAAGGGCGCTCCGAATCCGGAGACTTAATTTGGCCAATCGGGATATCCACGAAGGGCGCTCCGAATCTGGAGTCTTAATTTGGCCAATCGGGATATCCACGAAGGGCGCTCCGAATCCGGAGACTTGGTTTAGCCAATCGTGTCATTCACGAAGGGCGCTCCGAATCCGGAGACTTAATTTGGCCAAACAGGATATCCACGAAGGGCGCTTCAAATCCGGAGTATTATTCGGTCCTAAGGCGTCATGCACCAAAGGGGGCTCCGAATCCGGAGACTTAATTTGGCCAATTGTGTCATTCACGAAGGGCGCTCCGAATCCGGAGACTTAATTTGGCCAATCGGGATATCCACAAAGGGCGCTCCGAATCCGAAGTATTATTCGGCCCTAAGGTGTCATGCACCAAAGGGGGCTCCGAATCCGGAGACTTGGTTTAGCCAATCGTGTCATTCACGAAGGGTGCTCCGAATCCGGAGTCTTAATTTGGCCAATCGGGATATCCACAAAGGGCGCTCCGAATCCAGAGTCTTAATTTGGCCAATCGGGATATCCACGAAGGGCGCTCCGAATCCGGAGTCTTATTTGGCCCTAAGGCGTCATGCACCAAAGGGGGCTTCGAATCCGGAGACTTGGTTTAGCCAATCGTGTCATTCACGAAGGGCGCTCCGAATCTGGAGACTTAATTTGGCCAATCAGGATATCCACGAAGGGCGCTCCGAATCCGGAGTCTTATTTTGGCCAATCGGGATATCCACGAAGGGTGCTCCGAATCCGGAGTCTTATTCGGCCCTAAAGCGTCATGCACCAAAGGGGGCTCCGAATCCGGAGACTTGGTTTAGCCAATCGTGTCATTCACGAAGGGCGCTCCGAATCCGGAGACTTAATTTGGCCAATCGGGATATCCATGAAGGGCGCTTCGAATCCGGAGTCTTATTCGGCCCTAAGGCATCATGCACCAAAGGGGGCTCCGAATTTGGAGACTTAATTTGGCCAATCGGGATATCCACGAAGGGCGCTCCGAATCCGGAGGCTTGTGTTCGTGTCCTGACGAGCGCCCCACTGGGAATTGATTTTGAGCGATGAAGCAGAAAATAATTTGTATTGCAGGAGCGAAATATATTTACAAGTATCAAAGCCCACAGGTCGGGTCAATGACAGGGTTTTCATAAAAGCTTTGCATGTGCCGATTGGGGGGAGCCACGTATTTCTTCAATGCCGTGACCTGTCGGGAAGCGCACCAGCTGATGATAGGTGCTTGGGACGGCCTTCATAAGGTGTAACCAGGTTCGCCCCATGATGGCATTATATGGCGAATGGAGCTTTACGACCAGGAATTCCACTTCGACTGTTCTGGAGCTCGCTCGGACAGGTAACGTGATCTTCCCTAATGGGTACTCAGGATTCGTATTAAAGCCGTACAATGGGTGAGGTGCCAGAGACAGATCTGACTCATTGAAGCCGAGCTTTACGAAGGTTTTGTAATACATGATCTCTGAAGTACTCCCTGGATCAATGAGAATGCGTTCAATGGTGAACCGATTTACACGTAGTTTGATGACCAACGGATCGATGTGGGAGGCCTCTGTGCCACTAAGGTCGTAGTCACTGAACGTGATTGTTGGAATTCCGCTGTGCCATCTGGTCTGAGTATGTTGCTCTTGATGGATTAGATGCGATCGAACTGCGTGCACGATCAGGGGCGCCGGCAGGTTGTAGATTATATGGATCACGCCAAGCGGAGGGGAGTCATGTCTCAAGGCCAGGGCAAGTGCCTTGGTTGGCTTGTCCTTGTTCACGTACTGCTGCAGTCAGCCGTCTTGCACCAGTTCTTCCAAATGATCCTTTAGTGCATAACAACTCTCAGTTTCATGGCCGTGGTCCTTGTGATACTGGCACTGTCTGTCCCTTCTTCGCATGTCAGGAGGTCCCACCATTTTTGACGGCCATTTGAAGAATGGAAGATGTTGGATTTTGGTCATTATCGCGGTGATTGGTTCTGACAGTTCAGTGTACTTCTTGTCGGCTCGCCTCGAACGTCTACTATCGACTTGCAGTTGTTCATTTGCCCGATGGGAGCATTGATCGCTCGATCGGCGAGAGTCCCACCTTTTGTCTCATTTAGCACGTTGCCGCGGCTCAGGGCTCAAAGGTGGCGCGAAACTTATTGGTTGAGCAGTTTTAGGAGGTGTCATTTTGGTGGACACTTGTCTGGCTTGAATCCTCAAGGCATCGTCTTCTACTTTGCAATATTCTTCGAATTTCTTCATCAATGCCCAGACTGTTTTGGGGGGGTCTTCTAGTTAGGGAGTTGCGAAGAGCACTGTCAGGATGCAGTCCCATTTTGAAGGCAGTGATGGCCATGGAGTCGTTGCAAGCGTCGTCAACGAGATTGGAGCATTCCCAATATCGCGCCGAATATGCTCTGAGTGTTTCTCCTGACTGGATCTGCATGGCCCAGAGAGAGTCGCCCTATTTCGGCTGTACCTCGTTGGTGATGAACCTGGCCCTGAAGGATTTTTGTAATTGATGGAAGCTTCTGATTGAAGCTGGCTCCAGCTTGTAATACCATCTGACAGCTAATGGCCCGAGACTGCTGGGAAATATTCAGCACATGAGGGCTTCGTTGTCTGCATACAACATCATGGCCTGCTTGTAGTGACGTATATGATCGGCGGGGTCTGATTTTCCGTCATAGAGAGTAAATGACGGAGCTTTGAACTTCTTGGGCAGGGCCGCCCTTGCAATCCGTCAAATAAAAGGATCGTGCCGGTCCTCTTCATCTAAACTGCTTCTTCTGCGCTTGTTTCTTGTATGTAGACTCTTTTCAGAGGAGCTGGAAGTGTCGGATCGTTCCTTATTGTCATGCTTCGTGGATAATGAGTTGGAGTTACTATCGGCTTCCCTTGGTCGAGCTCGGGGTCGTTGTCCACCTGCCCTCAAAGGTCGTTCAAGGTCTTGGCGCACCGCTTTTCTGGATTTTGCTACTTCCAGGGCCAAATCTCGACGGAGACGTTCGTTTTCTGCGATCATATTTTCCAGCCTTTGTTCATTCTGCTTAGCTTGTTCCACAATGGCTTGCATTGTCTCCTGCATTGAAGTCGTTGGTGAATCAAAATTCAAGGCGCGTCTTGCAGCGATGGTTTCCTTCCCGAGCATATTTGCCAGAGTGAGGTCATCTCTCTATGTGACCTTGTCGGTGGCTATCAGAGGATCTTCGGTCACGCCTTCCATGGATGTATTTGAGTATTCCCACAGACGGCGCCAATTGTGGGGAAGTGGTTTGGAAATACTCTTCGGATCCTGGGAGACGCTAATGATCCTCAGCTAGTCACCTGCAAAGACACAAACACTCCGGTTGGGGGGTGCCAGAATTAGCACTCCGACGGGCAAGTCAGTTCTTCTACTCAAGAAAGCTTGTCTCCTAAGTTTCTACAAAGTGATTCTTACATACCTTTTTGAGTTTGTTGTTCCTATATTTATACCTGTTTTTTCTGGTCCTCGGAAACTAGGGCCTACTTTTCAATCATTATCCTTCCCACTATTCGGCTCTAGGAATCTTTCTTTATTCGGCCTACTTATCCTATTCGGCCCCTTACTCTTGCAGGACGTAGCCGGCTACTGTCAGCCTTCAAAATATGACCCCTCCGACTTTTGCCAATTATTCGGCTCCCACAATGTCTTAATTTAATCATATTTTGTTTTAGCTTGCTTATTTATTTAAGTTAAATTTTATAGCATTATTTTTTATCAACCGAAAAAAACTTTTATTGATGGGGAAACCCATACAAAGTGTACAAGATACATCAATAAAAGAAGAGCAAGTGCTCAAAGCATTATGGCGAGACAAATCAATCTCACTAGGTTGGCACCGAAAAACATACCAAATCATCTGCTGAGCACCACGCCTACTGTTGGTCAGAAGCCAACAAAGCAAAACAAAACCAAAGCAACACAACATCACTCCCAACAGCAAACAAAAGCTGCTGCTACATAGTCAAACCACAATTACAAGTAAAATCTCGCCTCCCTAATGTTTGAAACAATATCATGGACTGTGTACTGAACTCCTATGAAATTTGATGTAGCCCACATAGCCACCCTCACCTTAACAAGTTCCCCAATCTCTGCAAATTTTGGTTGACGACCATTAAACACCCAATCATTTGGGTTTTTTCAGGCTTCACAAATGAATTCTTGACTTTAAACTCAATTATTTTAATTATACGGTTTTGTAGTTTACCCTAACCTTGACAGAGTTTTGACCTACATATCCATATATCTTACCCTACTTTATCAATGTTCTCCTGAACATTTTTTTATTAAAATCGGGTTGGGACAAATATAATCGGGTTGGATAATTTTGCCATCTCCTTGCCTTCTAGATCGACCACAACAGCGCAATAGGTACTATTTTCGAAATCTGCCGCTCCATCTTCTTGAACTTGACACCCCTCCCCATTGAAGCAACCCCTCCACATCTGCAGGTGTTACCCTGCTGATCTCCCACCAATCCACCAAATCTGACCATACTTTCCATACTCCTGAGCAAAGTAACAGAACATGATTCCCTGTTTCAGCTTCAGATTTGCAAAAGGGGCAAACAATACCCTCACTGCTTCTAATAACCCCAATGCTATGCAAGAAATCTGCTGTGGCCTTTCCAAGGTAACCACCCAAAAAATTGTGCTTTTGGTGGTGCTGCATTGTGCCACAACATCTTTGTAATTTGAAGCCTAGGTCCATACTTGGCATCACACTCCTTCTTTACTGATGCAACTGCAAACTGACTTGAAGAAGCAGCCTCCCACTGTAGGAAATCAGGGCAGTTCATTCTAAGCACTGGAAGCATTACTCAGCAGACCCTGCAACCTGCCTACTTCTTCTTCTTCCCACAATAGGAGAGACCTTCTAAATGAGAGCATCCATTCCCCTGTGCTGTGTCTTCTTTGCACAAAATCCTTCAGAGAATCTTCTTTTTCCATAGATAGACTATATAACCTTGCGAATTCCTCTTTCAGTTAGATGTTCATGCACCACCTATCAACCCAGAAATGAATCCTGCAGCCATCACCTAACCCAATCTTTAGATTACTATCATAGAAGTTAAACAATGATGAGTTAGACATTACCACCTTCGAAATATCACTCCAAAGTCTTGATATCTTCCTTTCATTGTCAGAGTTCATTGCCAGTAGCCATCTTCCACCCTGTAAACCATACTTGCAGATTAGAACTTGTTTCCACAAAGCTTTATCTTCAGCCCCATACCTCCACCACCATTTCAGTAAAATACTCTCATTTACCTCCCTTACCCTCCTAATGCCTAACCCTCCTTGATCTTTGTTCTTTGTCACTTCCACCCATTTGACCATATGCACTTTTCTCTTCAGCTCTGAGCCACGCCACAAGAATGCAAAATTTAGAGTTTGGTGTCTTGCATCATAGATATGTAATATAAGATCAATTCCTTATTTTATGCTAAGGTTGTGTTTGGTTCATGGATTTGGAAAAGGAAAAGATAGGTGAAATGTGAATGAAATATAGCTAAATTTCACACATTTTTCCCCTTTCCCTATCCAAATCCATGAACCAAACACAATCTAAAAAGAAATCTGGTCTCGTTTGGGAACAGACTATTTTAGTAACTTTTTAGCTTTTTACGAAAAGATGTGCAGAAAAGTAGAGAGATGATGTGACAACTTTTAGTAACTTTTTGGCTTTTTGGCTAAAATAGTCACTCCCCAAACGAGGTCTTAGATTAGTCATAGCTTCATAGGGGTAGGCTATTGGTTAATTATGCCTTGCAATTATTTTTTCTTGTTATATATTTTTATATATAAGAGGAGTTAAAAATTGGTAGTTCCAGACTCAAATATTTTGGGAGTGAATGTGGGTCATAAAAAATCTTCCTTCAATTTTGACATATAGGACAATCTTGTTAAACTTAATTTATTTCATCCAGGTCTCAAATCTAATCTCCTATACTCTCAGTTTCACTTTGTGAGTTAGATTTGCTTGACTTCACCGAGTTCTAATATTTTATAGCTAAACTTCACCAGCATTATAATCTATGTAGAAAATTTTAAATTTGTGCAAATAAAGATGTAGCATGAAAAATATTTTAATGGCATAATCGATTAATTGGAAGTTTCATGATTATTATTATTATTGTTTTTATAACCTAATTTTTACATGACTCGTGATTCTTTGTTTACAGGTTCTATCTTTTTGTTGCACTTGGCTAAAAGCACTAACAGATTAGTGAATTCAACAAGATCAATTCATGATGTATACTTTTAATTTGTATTTTATGTCTTAATTAGTTTGTCAATATATATATTTTTAATACATTGGAGGCCATAGCGTTGGAGAAGGGAAATTTTGCCTATAGCAAGATTTCAACCCTGTAGGGGAGTAACACCCTTGGCCATTGAATTGAACCCACAAGTTTAAATTTACACTGTTATACTAATTCATTGTTCATAATTTACAGGATGCTTTTTCTGCCTCGATTAACTGGATGGAAAGGGGAGCACTACTTCCAGTTAGAGCACAAATTGGAAGTAAATGTTCTTTTCTTTTTTTCTTTTTCTTATTGATATTAAGTTCATAATCATTTTACTTTTATCCTTTTTCTTTTCAGATACATGCTTTGCTATTGCCGCTGTTGATGTGACGGCAAGTGCTCGTCACATATATTATGGAGAAGAGTTGGTTGAATTGGCAGCACAAGAGATCTTGGACTGTATACCATGGATTAAGGAAAGAGGAGGATCGGTGAGTATGGCATACAATTACATTCATAGGCATAGGATCGCGTTGGAGAAGTATTATCCATACACAGGAGTGAAAGGGGAGTACAAAAAATCAATGAAGGTATGTTTTACTTTTAAGTAGAGTCACTTTGTGTGGCAAGTATGGTCAAACATCTGAATCATGTTTTACTTTTTTGTCCCCTTGTGTGGTAGGTATGGTAAAAAATCATAGGCTGATGGGGATTACAATGGTTATCCCATGTTCAGTTGATAGCTTAATGTACTGGTGGATGGGCTAGAAACTTAGGGAAAAAAAAATAAAAATAAAAAAGGATAGGAAAATTTGGAGAGCAATTCCCGTAGCAATTATTTGGTCTATGTGGAAGCATAGGAATGAATGTATCTTTAGTGATACTCAACAAACTTGGGGTGAGTTTATCAAAGTAGGATTAGCCATCTGGTTGAAATCACATAATGTTGGGTGCTTTTACCATGGGTGCTTTTGCAAATGATTCTTGTGAATTGGATTGTTGGTATCTTGTGAATTGGATTGTTGGTTAAGGAGCTTGGGTTGTTGATCTGATTTGTTTGGGAGGAGGCTGCATGTGGTGGAAGTTGAGAAAGGGGAAATGCTTGACTACTATAGGATGTTAATTGCAGGGGATGTGGGTTGGTATTTTGCTAGCAACCATGTGGATTACTTGGGGTTTTTTTTGGCTATTATCTTGGTTGCTTGTTAGTTTATCCTTTGTTTCACTTTTGGATTTCTTTTTGTTTTGCGTATTGTACTTGTCTTGTTGGTTGGGGACACCAATTTTGGGTTGTACTAGCAAATGATTGGGCAAACTATTTCAGTGTCAATCTAGTTGGGATCGTTTAGTTTTGTTGTGATGCTCTTTTGCACTTACCCTCCCTTTATTGATGATAATCATTTGTATTGTTCCTTGATTATTATTATTATTAAAGTTTATTTTTGTTGATAAATATATATATTGTATTTATGATGTTTATAATTTTTGTAGTTTCACAGTCCAAGAGTTTTTATCGATGGATATTACGGGATTGAAGCTGGAAATGAGGATGAGATGTCAAGAATTCTCCAGTATCACCCGATTGTTGTTTATATAGCCTGCCATGAGTCTTTCGATTTTTATAAAGGGGTATAAACTACTAAATATGAAAAAAAATTATTTGAATAATTTTGAAATAACTTGTAATTAAATGTTATTGTAATTTATTTTTATATGTAGGGTGTGTACAAGCCACCCCGTTTTTTACACGGGCTTGATATGATGAAGCTGAGTGATGAATTCGATCTTGTCAACCATCCACCGGTGAAACTTCATGTGGTTTGTATTGTAGGCAAGGGGACTTACAATGGAGAACCCGTCTGGCTGATAAAAAATTCTTGGGGGAAGGATTGGGGTATAAGTGGCTATGGATACATCCCACGCAATGGAAGCTACGCCGGAGCCTTAGGGATAAATTGCTTTCCATCTTTTCCAATTATCGGTGATCACAAAAGATATGAGAAGCCTCGCCTCTATAAGTATCAAAGGTATTAAAGCCAATGTAACCACATTTGGGGATATTGAGCTCTTTCTCTCTCTCTCTCTCTCTCTCTTATTTTTCTTTCATAAACGCCAAACACTGCACAAACAGGATTAGGAAATGTATAAATCTTGAAATGGGTCATTATTTTGCAAAGAAAGAGAAGGAAATAGTATTTGTTGGTTATGTTTGCAATCGATGAAGAAGGTGAACAAGCAAGCAGAAAATTGAAGTGTTGGGTAGGTACTTCTACAGACTGGGAGATGCCTAGAGAATTTCCCTAAGCACCTAGGCTTGAAACTTAAAACTGTGTACATTAGCTTCAACCATGACTCAACTTAGAAGGGAAGTACACAGAGATATGTGATTGGTCCATGTGTCACAAATGACACTGGATAATGGCGCGGTGCTGATGTGGCCTGTCTTGTGTGTGTTTGCACAACAAGCACTGCTTTCCTTGTACAATCATCTTACTCTAATCTTGTCCCAAATATTTTCTTAGCTATCTCCTAATGTCATGACTATATTCCAGATAAAAAATTGTTTGTTGCTGAGTTATGTTTGTACTTGTGCTATAATTGTCTTAATAATTCCATGTATTCAGTTTATGGTGGTTTCCAGGATGGTCGGGATTGCACATTTTTTTTAATGAACATACATATTGGCTTACATTACCCACTTGCATCACATTCCTTCACATCCAATCTTGACCTTTTTAATGGGTTAGCGAGACCAACAAACCCACCCAGCTAATAGATTATGGTCTAACACTGTGTTCAAGTAATGATAGAGCTTGGTCCCTCGTCCAATAACATCATTGCTAAATGGTGGACTTTATAGATATATATCTTGTTTGCTAGTCACCTGAATATTTTCGTGTTTAACCTTTCCCATGCTAAAAATAAATTTAAAATCAGTTTGAACTATTTTCTGATTTTATTTAGGGCTACATCTGGTGGTGGGATGAATGGTTATATAGCCCGTTGTGCTGGAGATCCTTGCCCACCAATTTTCTGGTCACCAGTTTCTGGAATGGAAGATATGATGGACAATCAAGTCATGTAAGCTTACATGCAATCAAAATAAATTTGTATTGGATTAATTGAATTCACTTTTTTATCTTGAGTTGTTACATTGTGTTTACTTTTTCCCTATTCACCATCCAGATGCGCTATATACAAACTTCCAGATGCTCACAAACATATCACTCAACCACCTGCTAGGGTTATATTCCCGCAGAAGGTTTTATCTTGTCATGTTCTCTACCTGTCATTAACATTCCTCTTGTTAGCAGTTTATTTATTATTTTTATTTCTGCATTCGGTTTCAATATATAAGGCATCTACTTGTACATATGTGCATCTTTGCTTTTGGGATAAACCCTTACGCGTGTCTGCTTATTTCATGGTCAAGCAAGGTAATGGAAATCAAAAAGATAATAACAAATAATAAAGGAGATGCATTCAACCAAGGTTTAGAGGGAGCACAAAGACTCACAATGTTTCAATATTAGAGCCCATATGAGAATGGTTTTTTGCACGTATTTCGATTTGTTTGATGTGAATAGAGTTCTCTTGCTTTAGATTTATTCGATATGGTTCATTATGTTATTATTAAAATCTTGGTTTGGTTGAGGTTCTTTAAAGAAATTCCTTGCTTTAAGTCAATAAATCTTGGTTACTTGATCAAGCATGGTAGAGCACTGTAGTTGGACACATTTTATTTTACACATGCTGGAGACTTAGATAGTAATTAGCTTTCCATGCATTTTACATCATGGTGTTGATGGATTTGAAATAAAGGGATTTGGGTTTCATTTCATATTTAAAATAGTTGAGAGAATTGGTATTGAAGTGCTTCCATTTGAAGCGTTAAGGTAAAGGTATGAGATTCATCCTACTAGAATAGTTGTGCCACTAGAATTTCGGAGGTTTAGGTCAAAATTCATGTGTTTTTTTTTCTTCTTCAAAATCATTCATGAAGTTCTTATAAATCCATTCGTGGAAAATTTTATCCAAGCTACATTGCTTGAAGTTCTTTTTGTTGGATGGTGGAAAAATAAGAGGAATGGAAAAAGGTAGGAGCAGAAGGATATCAAAGTTCACCTTTTTTCTTCCAAAATTACTGAGATAAGGTTCTCAAATTCATTCGTGGAGTTTGTCCTCGTCAAATCATTTTTTGTTATGTTTAGTCTTGCTAGGGTTCACTACAAGAAATTACACTTTCAGCTACCAAATTTTTAGTTGCCGAAGGCTCTTTTTTAGTCGTCGAAAGTCATTGGTGACTAAAGTTTTTTGTTGCCCATTCAGTCACCAAAGCCTTGTCAGCAATAGTCAATGGCGACTAAATTCACGTTGGTCGCTAATTATATTATCTTCGACTACTAAAACAACTTAGTCGCCAATGGTCACTTTTTGGCGACAAAAGATTTAGTCACCGTATGTAATCAAATAAAAATGAAATTCTCTTTCAGCTACTAAATATTGGATCATACTTAAAAATTTACAAAAATTGATCAATATTTATTTTAAACTCAATAAATATGATCATGGAAAAAAAATATGCGTATTGGTAAGTTTTTTTCAAATTGTGTGAAAAATAAAAAAATTCACGGTTCCGGTTACCGCAACCGTTTTTTTTCAAATTGTGCGAAAAATAAAAAAATTCACGATTCCGGTTACCGCAACCGTTACGCTACGCCCTTTACACCCCGCAGCCGCAACCGCGCCACCGCCACCGTTACAGCGACCGCAATCGCTTTTCAGAACCTTGGTAGTACTAGTCTTGGTCAACAAGAATACTTGGAGACCAAGTATAGGAAAATATAAGAAAATAATAAATTAAGAAGTGGGGTTGGTCTGAGGATGAGATTCTTGTGGCTTTTGAGAAGAATCCGTGGTGTATGGCGGCATCTGAGCATAAGATCATGAGAGTGATGGAATTTTTTGTCAATAAAATGGGTTGGGATTCTTCATTTCTTGCAAGAAGTCCGATACTTATTGGTTTTAGCTTAGAAAAGAGGATTGTTCCAAGGTGTGCTATGTATCAAGTATTGTTGTCGCAAGGTTTGATTAAGAACAACAGTTTTAACTTGACAACTACGTTGAAGAAACCAGAAAAGTGGTTCCTAACGTAGGTTGTCAACTGTCATGAGGAAGAAGCTCCTGAGCTATTGAAATTGTATAAGGAAAAGCTGGCTCTTCCAAAGTAAATAGCATATGGGCATGTAAATGAGAGTGGATAAGGATGTTTCTTTTGATACCAACTCAACAAACAATTGCCCTGTTGTTTTGCTTCTCCTGGTTTAACTCTGGTTATTGAATTATCTCATTTTGTCATCTGTAAGCAAGTTTGAGTTCAATGTTTTCACTCTGACAAATGGGATTTGAAGGTTCACATTGCTGCATTGAATCTCTATCATTCTGTAATGGCTAAGGCTTGAAGCAGTGTACCTATATCTGAAGATTAGCCAACTCCTTAATGCTGCATTCATCATTTGAGTAGCTGTTGCACATTAACAGTGATAATGTAGATTGTTGTGTCCAGCATATTGTTGATGTTATGCCTATGAGATGTTAACACAGTGTTGGTAAGATAAGCCATTGTCTAACTTTTTTGTAGGGCTAATTGTGCAAGCCTCATTTGAAGGCAAGTAATCTTTCAAAGTTCAAATGCATGATTTCAAGTGGCGACTGACAAAGATTGTCACATTTTCTTCAAAGATGCATCTTGCATTTTCTTAACTTCACTCTTCTATTGCAAGGTTCCCGAATTTTGTATACTATTTACTGCATACAGTAAGTGTAGAGGCTAGACAGGAACTAATATTTAGCTTCAATTTGAAATGACAATGATAGTTGAAATGGTTCACAACATATGGAAGTGCAGAGAAGCCTCTGGAATTTGTTGAAGGCTTACGGACTAGATGAGTGATCGGTATTAGAATCTTCTTGAATGTGTTTAATTAATTCATCCATAGCTAACGCCAATAGATAAGGATGCAAAGTTGACCCTTGATGCAATATCCTGTAGTGATTGGAAATTAGCAACGAGCCCAGAGGTTCTAAATAAGTTGAAATTCGCAACTTCAAATTATGGAAACCATTGAAACCTTTTAGCTACCCTGCATTTGGTTTGTGCAATTCTGTTAACCAATGATGTTCATGGTCGTTCTGGTTGCTTAGTTTCCACATTTCTCATGTACATTAGAAGCATAACTGTCGTGTAAAGCTGTCATATAGGCACTGAAATGTTCCACATTGTGAGCTGTGGGCTTATAATTTGAGGTTATCAGATCTAGGTTATTATTTCTATTCTATTGGAAGCTATTATTTGTTTTCTATTGGAATGGGCATGTGGCATGGCTGGTGCTGGACATTTTTACCTTCTGACATTACCTTAAGCTGTATAAATAAGCTCACATTCTGTTGTCTTTTTCATTGTCTGTTTTTAGTCGGTTGAGATAGGGGATCTAAAACCTGATCCAGCTTTGTGGCACAAGGATAATGGAAGGAAGCCATGGGAAAATCGAAGGTATACTAGATTGTCTTTTCATTCAAGTGCCAATTTTTAATTGATTGATTCTACTCTTGATGGATACTTGACACTGTTGTCTTAATATTCTAAACGAATTGTTGTTTTGGGCTTTCTCCTTTCAGGCAAGATCCCCCAGGAAGCATTTCTGGCTGGCATCTAGGTGATGCTGTACATCGACTTGTAGCTAATAGCTTACAGTTAAGGGCAAATCGGAATGGTTACAGCAGTGAGGAAAATATGTGTGTAAGATCTGCAGAAGTAGCCAACAAGCAGCATCTGGAAGGAGTGAAGAAAATAGCTAAGCTGGAAGCAGAGTGCCAAAGATTGCGTGGTCTTGTGCGGAAGAAGTTGCCAGGTCCTGCAGCACTGGCTCAAATGAAGTTAGAAGCAGAGAACTTGGGCCGGTATTATGGAGAAACTCGAGTAAGGAAGTATCTTCTAAAGCCTCCTAGTCCACACCCACCCCAATTGCCTGACTTTTCCCTTGATAGTGTACCAAAAATTCTATAAAGAGAATGATTTTCTCACAGAACGTCTTTTGGCAATGGAAGAAGAAACAAAGATGTTGAAAAAAGCTTTGGCAATGTGTACTAGTGAATTGCAAGCTTCCAGGAATATTTGTGCTAAGACAGTCAGCAAGCTTCAAATTTTAGAATCACAACTGCATGCTAATAATCAACAAAAAAGTCCATCAAAATCTAGTCTTCAGATCCCCACTGAAGGTTCCCTCAGTCAAAATGCTATCAGTCCACCGAGCTTCACCTCCATGTTTGAAGATGGAAATGACAATGAAAGAAGTGCTGGTTCTTGGGCTACAACATTGATCTCTGAGCTCTCCCATTTCAAGGGAAAGAACATCGAGAAATCTAACAAGGCTGAAAATGAAAATCACCTGGAGCTTATGGATGACTTCCTGGAGATGGAGAAATTGGCATCAAATGATTCAAATGGAGCCATCTCTGGTTCAGATATTTCAAATAATATGAGATCTGAAATGGCAAACCAAGATACTACGATCAACCCACATTTCCATTCTAAAGAACAGCCTGAGTTGGATTCGTTAGCAAATCATGAGTCTAATGCGGAATTGCCAGTACCAGATCCACAATCTGATATTGATCCACTGCCCTTGATGAAATTCCAAATGCGAATCTCTATGTTGTTTGAGTCCAAGGATGCCGACATGAAAAAGATTTTGGACGATGTCAGATGTGTTGTGCAGGAAACACAGGATAGCCTGCATCACCACACCATGGGTTGTGTTTTCATGGAAAGTCACTGCTCTGATGCCACTTGTGATAGGCAGGCTTGTTTTGAGGGGACTGAAGTAATCGAAGAGGAGGAAATGTCTTTGTCCAAAGATAGTTCCATTAATGAAGAATTGGTAGCTGCTGTATCTTGGATTCATGACTTTGTATTGGTTCTGGGGAATGAAGCTACGGCTGTCCAGGGAACATCTCCTGATGGGGATGTACTGAGCCAAAAAATTCAGAAGTTCTCTGCCGCCTTCGATAAGGTTATTAACAGCAAAATAAGTATGCTTGATTTTGTTCTTGACCTTTCTTGTGTTTTGATTAAAGCCAGTGAACTTCACTTTAATGTCCTGGGCTATAAGAGTAATGAAGCAGAAACCAATTGTTCTTATTGCATAGACAAGGTCGCTTTACCTGAAACTTTACCTGAAAATAAGGTGGTTCGGGACACATCAGGAGACAGATATTCAAATGGTTGTGCTTGCTTTTCTGATTCCACTTCTGATCCCGACATTCCTCATGAAGGAAGTTTCATGGTTTTGGATCTGGAAAGCACCAAGGCTCAGCTACAGGGAACAGAGCAGCTTCTGGCAGAAGTTAAATCACAATTGGCATCTGCTCAAAAGTTGAACAGCTTGGCTGAGACACAGCTGAAATGTATGGCCGAGTCATACAAGTCTCTTGAAACACGTGCAGAGGAGTTGCAAACTGAAGTGAATATTTTGCGTGCCAAAACAGAAAATTTAGATAACAAGCTTCAAGAGGAAAGGCGGAACCATCAGGATGCTTTGGCCAAATTCAAGGATTTTTAGTTCCTAGTTTTTTTCTCACGTACTGGTCATCCTGCCCAAACTGATACGTATTTCAGGTACAATGTCCAAAAGGATAGTTGCAGAATCAATTTAATCAGGTTTTATTATATCAAACCTGCTCCATTCTATATGTTTTATGTGGTTAACTACGTTCTTCATGGAAAGTAAAAATGTAGATAATTGAACCTTTATGTGTGACCCATTGATCCTTATCTCTTGTTTCTCCCTCTGAGAAGTTCAATGATTTTCGGAAAGTACATCTTGCATTTCCCTTAGTTTTCTTTTGGACTGAGTTCTGATGCATTTCCCGTATCCACAATTATTAAGTAAAAGATAGGGCTTCATCAAGCGGTGTTAATTTTCAGTCATTCAGTTGTAGGGACTTGAATCCTTGAAGTAAATATTGGTAGCATCTGTTCATCTATATATTTGTTTGTTTATATGTACTCATGCCTCAAGTAGATTTTGATTTATCTCTGATTCTTTTTATCTTTTATTTTTTTAAAAGGAATGGGAGTTGCACAGTGGCTGACGTTGATGTGGCGACTAACCAGGTGAGGGTTTATATTTAAATCCACCTTGTGTTTACAATTTTGGACTTGTTCAAATGCTCACAAGCTTTCACTTCTAACTTCACCTAGCCTGTGTTGAAAGTAGGAATCTGATATTTTAACAGATAGTCATACTTAGCTTTAGGATTTTGTTTGTTTATTTATTTATGATTGGATCTGCCTCTGAACACTGTTGGAGTTTAAAATTTTACAATGAAAAGTTATGCAGTCTCTAAATTATTTTTATATTATTTTTGCAAAGAAATGTAGTTGCGTTCCAGCCTTGCCACTCTTGTTTGTAAATAGTGGAGTGTGTAAGTGGCCATGAGAGTTCCACACGATCCTTGAAATGTAAAACTTTTTGGAATGATGATTTAATGAGTTAATTACCTAAAAGTTCTATTTATAAATGTTATAGTAGCTCAGGTCATATCTAAGATTTTTTTTAACCAATAAGTCCTATTTAGTAAAACTGATAATATTATTAATTTTTTTTTTTCAATTTTTAAAACTAAGAACATTATTAATTTTACATAGTAATGTTCTAAATAATTGTTTTAGTAATTAATGGAAAAAAAATAAAAAATAAAAAAGAGCACGAGATTAAACGTTTTTGCCCCTTCTACTTATTGGTTTGATTCAACTATTCAATAAAATCGTCGAGAACATTATTAGTTTTTTTTTTAATTTTAAAATTGAGAATATTATTAGTTTTTTCAATTTTTATTTTTATTTATTTATTTATTTATTTTCAGTTTTGCACATTAATGTTCCATCATCATGCTCCTTTATAGACACAAAATTTCCAGTTTTGCACAAAAAAATAATTCACTTTTTTCAATTTTTTAGTTTTTTTTTAGCATAATTTTTTTTTTTTTTTTTTTTAGTTTTTTCAATTTGAAAGTTGATGTTTTAAAATTTTTAAAATCAAAATAAATATCAAATAATCATGTTCCTGTATAGATAATCATAAATGATGAATAATCATTATTTGAAGAGAAATTTCGACTATAAAAAAATTTAATGGGACTTGAAGGTTCAAAAAATATTAGTTAGGATTTAGCGGAGTATAAGTTCATAAATTAAGATTTAATGGAGTATAAGTTTATAAATTAAGAGTTGTGTGTAAATACTCCTTTATTAATCCTCATATACGAAGTCACGAACGACATTTTTTGAAATTCGTGACTTCATAACTTGCATCCCAACTTTTTATAATTGGTTGTTTGGCTTTTACCTCAAAGACTTGTTACACGTAAAGATGCATTATGTTCTTGTTATTATATGGTCTTAAAGCTTGATTTGTTTCGATTATTTGTAAAGTAACACATTGCATTCTATATATGTAATCTAAGAGGACATCTAGACATGAAAATTGAAGCAACACCACCTATTTTTTAAGCAGGACACAGATTGGTAGTGTAATACATGACACATCACTGGTCATAAATATATAAATATTCACAAAAGCGCATTTTCTCGTTGTAAAACTAGCGTACAATCCGTGCTATGCACGGGATTAAATAATGATGGATAAATTTATTTATTAATTAATTAAAAATCATTTTAAAAATAGATAATTAAATTTTAACTATTTTAACTAAGTGGTTGTTTGAAATTAACATTTTAAATGTTTTTTTTATTATTATTTTAAGAGATAAGAAAAGTTATTGTGTTTGGGAATGAATTTTTTAAGTGTACAAGAAAACGTGAAGAAATTTTTTGAGTTTGGCCAAGAATATGAAGTTAACCTAATTTCATGACTTGAATCCATAAAATCTTAAAGTCAATTTAAAAATTTTAAAAATCATATTTGTTTCTAAATTAAATCATTCAAAAAACATTAGTATATCTTGATTATATTTTCTCATCTCTATCTTATAAAGACTATGCATATAAAAAACAAATTTAAAATATTTAGGTTGAGTAAGCCATTTGAGTTGTCTGTATGATTTTGTGAGATTACATGTCATTTTTGAGCCTTTCATATTAGTTAGAGATTTGAAGAAATTATGAGCAATTTTTTTTTTTTTTTAAATGGAAAAAGGCAACTTTATTGATGAAAACAATACATTTTTTTTTTTTTTTTCAAATTTCAAATTTCAATACAAATTTCAAATTTTTTTTATTGATGAAAACAATACATATTGAATCAAACATCAATATATATGTATATATATATACATATTTGTGAGTCCATATTAGTTAGAAATTTGAAAATTTTAAGAGCGAATGATATGGTTAGATATTCATAATTCATAATAATATGATAAATAATATACAGTAATGCTGACTTAGGCTAAAACATGATCTCACATACATAAATGACGATCTAAATGACTTCCATGGAAAATTCCAAATGATTTGTAGCTCTACATTCAAGGACTTCAATGAAAAATTCCGTGAAAATTTTCAAATGATTTGTAGGTCTATATTTTTTTAAACCACAAAATAATAATAATAATAATAATAATAATAATAATAATACAAATAAATAAATAAAAATAAACAAACAAATAAAACTTACATGTTTTCAATCTGATGACCGTCATTGTAAGTTTTGCTTAAGGTAGTGAAATTAGAAAATAATCAAAACAAACCACTTAAAATCAAAATTGGAAGAATTACAATTAAGACATGCATTTTTTTTTTATTATTAATTTTTTTTTGTGTGTGTGGTAAATTCATCATTGTATCATTGACTTTCTCGTACTTCTATATATCTAACAAAAAATAAACTTATAAATATAAATTAAAACTCTCAAATACTACAATCAATAAATATTGTAATATCCCATGGTTAATGTGGGTGTTGATTTTCGACCTCAAAACCAAATAGGGAACTTAACTGGAGAGCAGGCGGCATGATAGACTGAACCAACAACCTGCCAACAAGACAATGAGAATACCACGGTGGCTCGTCCATCCGGGGGCACTCCGATGATCAAGTTAATAGTCTTATCTCTCAAAGATATCTCAAAAGTACTAAACTTTACAAAATAAAGCATACCTTAGACTCATGGAGTGCCTTTCTTTTATAGCCAACTGTGTCCAACTTCCCAAGAAATCTCACTTCATAGGACTCAAACATAATGCTTATCTCAGGCTCTCAGGAAGATAGGGATAAACTCCTCAAGGGCCTTATCCTTATCAGGACTAAGTCCCCTTTCTTATCTAGGACTCTTGTCCTCTATCTGAATATCTCAGAATTCTGGCATTACCGCACTGAACCCCGGCAATGCCACAACCACCTTAACAACATGACTTGCCCACGTGGCATCAAGGTCGACACCTCGACTGAACCTCAGCCACACAGCGTCATTCTCAAAATACTTCCCCACAACTGTTCCCTAAGTTCTATTACCTTGGCAACTTGAAGTGATGGAAGCTACATCGTTTGAACATCCATCACATTGGCCAAACGAAGGTACTACTTCGACCGAGATCATGACTCGTCAGCTTCAAGTAACTCGGACTCAGATGCCCACTACATCAAGAATCAAGAACCAAGGACCAAGGACCAAGTCCTTTCTACATCTCGACCGAGATCGGTTCACTAGCAAAGGTCACTACCCTACTAGTTCAAGAATTTCAAGAGCCCCCACTGCGCATGAGCTGTCAAGCACCCTTATCCCAATCGTTTTTTCCACGTGTCCCTTTGTTGTTGGTTTGTACCCATTACGTGCCATCAAGTCACATCGAAGCTGCCCACACCGCCTGACAGGCATGTCATCCAAGGTAGTTCCATCATGTTTTGCCGCCTTTTCATTTTTTTACAAAATTTCCTTTCCTCTATCTTCGTCTCTTCACTTTTACAATCACAACTCTCTCTCTTCTCAAACTTTCTCTCTCTACAAAACCTCCATTGTTGTTCCTTCAAGCTCTTTGCAACCATTGTTATTCATCACTTCCAACGAGCATTCACCTGTTCCGTTCCGATTAGGGGCATCGACTGACTCCAGCGAATTTCTTTCCGGCGTTTGACTCATTGGCCTTACTCTGTAAGTCCCTACATCCCTTTCTACTTTGCTTTGGTTTCTTATTGTTCTTTAGTACATTTCTTCCTTGTACTGTTTATTCATATATGTGCCTGCGTTTGTTTTGCTATTGCATTTGTACCTGCATTCAAATCCTTTGTTCTACACGTTTTTTGCCCTTACGTGTTCAGTGTTCATCATGTTCTTGATTTTGTTCACATTTCTTGTATACTGCTCTACACTCAATCACTTAAATATTAAGACTCGATGTTTATAAATCTGTTAATGCCTCTGGTTGTGTTTCAGTGTCTTCGAATCACTTGTTCATACTTTGAACATCTTCTTGAATGCACGCCAATGCGTTGACCATAACTGTGCCCTTTCTTTGCTTTGTTTCGATTTTGAATCTTGTTTTTTTTGTTTTCTTTGCCTCTTTCCAGATTCCTACCTCTGATTCTTGCATTTCTCATTTACTCTTTCATAGATTTGGGATTGGGACTTGTTAGAAACCATTCTTAGGAAAAATATAAACGAATATTGCCCAAAAACCTCCCTTAGATCCCTAAAATCTCCACCCTAGCACTTTTTAGGGTTTTACCGAGATCCTCAAACCCATCCTCACCACTTTTCCATAGTAAATCGTGCCAAATTCACCTAGTCGAGATCATGGGCATGTTTAAGTGGAAGGTAGATTCCCCAAGTAAACTAGAATACTTCTGTCAGGAGTTCGACATTCCAGTCGATGTTCAGCTTAGGTTGGTTGGAAAAGAGGACTCCATGATTCCAGGAGAGACTTACATGTCATTCCCAGTAGTGTCCATCATTGAGGGTGGAATCAGATTCCACCTTGACATCTTTTTCAAAGAGGTCCTCCACTTCTAAAAACTCAACCCCATATAATTAGCCGTTAACACTTTTAGGGTCATCAATGGTGTTGCCGAGTTGGCACGCCAACAAAAGGCTAGGATCACCCTGTCCGACCTCCAATATTGCTACACTTTGTGTAGCCTCAAATCCAAAAGTGGTTACATCTACTATCTGAAACCTAGGTCCATCAAGTACAAATTGGTAGCCAATATTCTCGAGTTCAATAAAGGCACTGGGGATGACTATTTGATTGTCTCGGAAAATTGGGAGTTCGCGCCAGATGACAATCTTCATCTCTTCCCATTACGCCAAGGAGTTTTTAGGGAAGATAAGGGTAAGGACTTAGTCATCCCAAAGTCCTTGTTCCTTTTAATGCTTATAAATTTACTTCTCTTTGATATTCTAATGTTTTTCTTGTTATTCTTTACAGTTCTTCCTCAGCCACCGTAGAATTTTTAGCAGACATAAGTCCTTAGCCGATATCTTATTTGGTTTCTTGGCTTGCCCATTAACGTTCGCAAGGCCCCCATCCTCCTGAACTTCGTGCTGACATACTGATCTCTATTCCCGGACGTCCCTAGAAGAAGCAAAACTCCACCATCTGTTTCAACTCAATAAGCCACATCTTCACTAAGGCCAGATCAAGCATCAACGTCTGATCTAGTGAATGAGCCATCCACTTCTGCTCCATTCCAACTGATTCCTCCATCATAACTCCAACGCCACCGCCGACCTCCCAACGTTCCTGTTGGCAGAATGCGCAACCGAATGCGTCGAGGTTCAGTCGCATCGATGTCTGATCTATCTAACCCTCCGCTAGCCCTTCTTGCTTTCATACTTGGCCTAGGGGTAACTATCGTTGCAACCACCGAAGAGATGGGTCAAAAACCCGCTGTGGCCGAGGATCTGCTTGCCGGCTTGCCCGAGATTGTTACTCTTTGATCCACGCCATCACCTCAGTCCACTTAGAAGCCCAAGAGGGTAAAAAAGACTAAGGCAAAGGCCGAAGTCACTACCATCCCTTCTGATTTTGAGAAGGACGCTGAAGACACAATGACAATATCAAAATTGGCCGAGGCCGAGAAAAGACCTTTTGATGCTGAGAAGAGGCCAACCAAGGCCAAATCATCTGATGTCTCGGCGTCAAAGAAGCCGAGGTCAGAAGGGCTAAAGGGTGGAAATAGTTTCCACCCCGAGGAAACTTGGGTGTGCTTGTTGGAGACCGACCTCTCAAGGCCAGTGACAGTGCCATTGAGAGCCTCGAAGTCGGTGCCGCCTTATCCACGGTTGTTCTCCTCCCGGCCGACATGAACCAACTAGCCGACTTCAACCAGTATAAAAATTTTGCCAAGATGATGCGGTACTCGATCTTGGTAAATTTCTTAACTCTTCTCTTTCCTTTACTGGTTTGCATTTCAATCTTTCGTACTTGGTAAAAATTTCTAACTTGTTTATTTTCTTGTAGACCATCCAACACACCCACTCTCATGAGGTGAAAGTCGGGATGGTGAAGAAAGACTTGGTCAAGAAGACCCAGAAAGCTGCCAGCTTCCTTTTTTTTGCTTAACAAGGCTGAATCCATAATAAAAAATTTGATGGACAAGGCCAGTGCCACCAAGACTGCTCAGAGTAAGGCCGAAGCTGTTAAGGCTGCAACCAAGGTTGCCTGGGCCGATGCCAAGGTTACCGAAGTCAAGGCAACCAAAGTCGAGGCCAAACATAAAGAGGCCCTCGAGACGAAGGAATCTGAGATAAAGGCCACCAATGAGAAGGCATATTTCGAGGGGCAAGCCGATGTTCGGGACTAGTACAAAAAGAAAGTCAACATGGCCTACAACAAAGGCTATTATCTCGGTTAGATGGCGGTCCTCAAGGAATTGTTTGTCCCCGAGGACTTGCCTCTTCACGATATCAGCTAACTCAATGTGCTCTTTCCTCCCTTACCCAACCAGTCCGATGACGAGGTCGAAGAGGAGGAGGCCGACGCATGAGAGGAGGTTAATGCTGTTGCTGGGGCTAGGTCCCCTACTCTTAATGATCAAGTCCTGGACTTGACCAGAGAGGAGGAGGACAAGGTTTCCAAAAGTGCCTCTCCAAAGAAATCCCTCACCTCTGAAGCCGAGGTCCTCACCGCTGAAAAGAGCCTCAATCAAACTTTACAAGAAATTGACACCGAGGTCACTGTTGAAGCTGAGGCCAAGAGAGATGAGAATAGCGAGCCCTAGACCCGTACTTAGAATTTTTTTCTTTCAAGTTGTACTTCTTTTTCTTTTCTTTAGGCAGTTGTATTTTTTTTTCTTTTGAATAGTATTTGTTTTGTCTGGCAAAAGTGCCTTTTGATGTTACGGAACAAGTTTTCTTTGCTTTGTGAATGCATGCCTTCTTCTTCTTTTTTGTCTAAGTATTAATTCTGTTTCTATAGGCTTTATGCCTTGTACATTTTCGTACTTCAAATCTTTTAAAATTCTTCTAAGTAAAACTTACTTAAATAACCACTTCGGATTAGAACAAGTCGGAATTAATCATATCTCGGATAGTATCTCTTATCAATCATCTCGGGTTAACATATCTCGGATAACATCTCTTAACTTCAACTTGTAAAATTTTCTGAATTTTTTTTACAAGTGTTACGCTCATTCACACTTCCTGTCTCCCAATATGAACCTAAGTATCAATTATGTTCGCATTAAGGATGCATCGCCTGGTCCTTGCCCAAGTCCAACTTGGGCATCCATGACCGAGGTCATCGTGTTTGGCTCACCCAAACTAAACACTTGAGGCTTAACCCCAGTGTACCGAGAGTACTCATCTCAACTACCCTTCTTGTTCTCGTTTCGGCCCCTGGTGACATTGTTTGCCTCAGGGTCAGCTTCCTGTACTTCTTTGTTGTTGTTTCCTTCTCTAGTATTAGGATCCAAGTGTTTCTCCTCCTCGCTATGGATATCATCCCCAATTCTCACTTCTTGTTCGTTGTCAGCCATCTATCCATACTAAGTTCCCACAGACGGCGCCAAATTGTGGGTGTTGATTTCCGACCTCATAACCAAATAAGGAACTTAGTTGGAGAGCATACAACATGATAGACTGAACCAACAACCTGCCAAAAAGACGATGAGAATACCACGGTGGCTCGTCCACCCGGAGGCACTCCGACGATCAAGTCAGTAGTTCTAGCTCTCAAAGATATCACACAAGCACTAAACTTCACAAAATGAAGCTTCCTTAGACCCATGGGGGTGCCTTTCTTTTGTAGCCAACAGTGCCCAACTTCTCTAGAAGTCTCACTTCATAGGACTCAAGCATAATGCTTATCTCGGACTCTCAGAAAGATAGGGATAAACTCCTCAAGAGCCTTATCTTTATCCAGACTAAGTCCCCTTTCTTGTCTAGGACTCTTGTCCTCTATCAAAATATCTCGAGATTCTGGCATTACCGCACTAAACCCCGGTAGTGTCGCAACCACCTCGGCAATATGACTTGCCCACGTGGCACCGAGGCCAACACCTCGGTTGAACCTCGGCAACGCGGCATCATTCTCAAAATACTTCCCCACAATTAACGTCCATAAGAAAAAAAATGAATAATATTTAAAATTTGTATCAAAAAAATTGATAAAACAATTGAAACAGATGTTGATGCCATATTGCGGTGAAAAAGAGATTAAAATCTTTGGATAGTATAACTGCTATGATTGTTTATGGTTTTTGAATTGACAATGGGTGCTTTAAATTTTTTTTTTTTCCCGAATGATTACATCTACACTATATATATAGGTACATAATGTCTAGTATAGATAAATATGGAGTAATAGGAAATCAAAATCATAAATTATGGAATTTACCATAAAAGTGTTCTCTTTTAATTGAATTTTAAAATAGTTTAGTATATCTTCTTTTTGAAAGTCATAAATCATGGAATAATTATGTAATAGAATTTTTTTAATTTTTTAAAATTAAAAAAAGAAAGAAATTGGATACGAGATTTTGAAACTATGGTAAGCCTTTTTGTTATAGATAGATATAAATATAGATAATTTTTTCTAAAATATTTTATTATTTTTTAATTTTGTGTGTAAAGATTATTTTTTTTATTTTTTATTTTTTTATTTTTTTTTTGTCGTGAGAATAAGATATTTGAAAATTTATTCTTAAGAAAAATTATGTGTATGAAAAGATAGAAATATATTTGCATAAGAAGTCAAATTTTGAATATTTGAAATTTGACATCTTTATTTCTTATTATGATGAATTACTTCCTGTATTTAAAAGCAAAACAAATATGTATTTTGAAAAGCATTAGTATATTTTCCTTTTAAAAACCATAAATCATGGACTAATTAGAGTTTTATTTTGGGTGAAGCATCAATAAATCCTAAAATTTAATCTTGTAAACTATTTAGTCCTCTTTTTTTTCTTATGAACCCAAAAGTCCAATTAAAGTAGAAATTACACAAAAGGATAGTCACTTACTCGTTTTGGTTTAATTTTTAAGGATAAAAGTGGGTTTCTCCAAATGTGAAATTACACACTTGGGCAATCTACACTATAGAGGTTTTGGATTTTTCTTCATTCTCAAACAAATCCCACATTACAAATGTCACGCCCCAAAATTTGGACAATTAAATATTAAATTAGGGCTAAACCCCAATCAATATTCCATCATCCAAATATCAAAAAAAACTAAACGCCAATCAAACCATCCATCATAATTTCATAACTAACCAATACCTCCAACATTAAAGTAACAATAAATAGTCAAAATAACTTAAATAATATACGGTTAGAAACCATGCCAAATTATCCCATTACTAAAGTCATAAAAAAAATAACAAATACATAAACTAATATCAACACTAAGCTCAAGAAAACAAAAGAAGTCCAAACGACAAGTTCAACAACTATAGTTATTCCACGTCACCACCGTAGCTCCAACTAATCCTACAAAGGAAGCTCGACTAGACTCAAACAGAACGCACCCAAGTTGCCAAGAGACAAAACGGGTCAGTATACAGGTATACTGGTATGAGTACAAGATTTAACACCCACGTGTCCACCAAACGCAAACAAAAATACATTTAATTCTTGTTACGGGACAAGACAAGTAGTTCTAACTGCACCGAGACGAATGGGTAGTTTCCCGAGATACGGTGGAATTTAGTTTCTTGCTCGTACACAACGAAATATAAATTGAGTATAAAATAAACAAAATAGAAATAAAAATATGGTGGATCAGCCTTGCATAAAAAAGTTAGTAAGACCCACCATTCTATAAAAAAATAAAGTCAGTATAATTTAATCATAAGTAACTTGCTGAAGAAATATAAAAATGTACCGTTTTATGCTTAAATAATTCGAATTGACCAAACCTCAAAGAACAAAAGGCGTACATAATCAAATTTTCTAAAAGATAGCGTGAACGAATTTAATAGAAACTGAACAGGTTGAGAGAAAATTTGATAGAAGAACCTAGACGGAATCCAACCGAAAAATCTGAAACTGAAAACGAAAAGAAACTACCCTAAGATGATTTTTTTTGGAAAAGTTCAAAACACGAAAAGTGTTTAGAATAATGTTTTACTTCAGTTTACGTGAAACCAATAAAAATGAGCTCGTTTAGTAGGTTAAAATAGTCTCTAAAATTTTTGTTGCTAAAATGAATAAAAACTACTATAACCAAGATCATCCGATTATAAGTTCTAATCGATCTTTTTAATAAAAAGTTAAAACACAAAAGTTGTCTAGAATCACGTATACATGCCTCTACTCAAATTTCATAATTTATCGAGGTCGTTTATTATTTTTCAACATGTACAAATCAATACAATTCATACTATAACAATAAACTCATATTTAATTCTCTGTACCTTAACTCCACCACTTCGGCCCTTCACTTCCAGCCTACACATATATCCCATGTGCCTCCCGTATACCTAACATCGCTCCGAAGCCAAACTTGCATGGAGATATCGTCCCGAGTTTGACCCACACTCCTCGGATGGTTAGCATATACGTACGCGTGTAAATCAAAACACTCGTCTACTCATAAGAACGAGGTAACAATATACATATACAAAACATCACATCTCACTCATGAGAACAAACATAACAATGCCGCCAAGCCTAAAGCATTCAAATAAATCTCATAATCCTCACTTTTTTTTATACACTTTTTCTCACCAACACTGAAATAAAACAACAATCTATGGAGTCATAGTGGAGTGTAAGGAATTTACCTATGAGTTCCTAATTTATTTTAATTTCATATAATCATAAGTGTGATTAGAACCATAAAATAAATCCATATAAAAATCCTAAACCTTGCATACACAACTAATCAAAATAATTAAAATCAATCAATCATCTAAAAATCCTAAACCTTATATACACAACTAATCAAAATAATTAAAAATCAATCAATCATCTAAAAACCCTAATCCTTACATACACAACTAATCAAAATAATTAAAATCAATCTATCATCTTTATGTAAATACAAAATCAAACTAATATCAAATAAATAAAAACAACGAATTAAACATAAATTAAGGAAAGTGGGTTTTGTACTCACAATATTCTTTTAATGATCAAAGAAATATTTAAAGAATTAATGGAGCCACCAAAACAAAACCCTAACCCTTTCTTTTTCTTCCCTCTCCTTTTTATCTCCTTGCCGCCGTCTCTCTGCCTGCCAGAAAGCCCTCTCTCTTTTTTTCTTTGTTTACTCTCTCTCTCTCTCTCTCTCTCCTTTCAATCCCTCTCCGTGGCTGCTTCCCCTCTTGAAACTTCACTTTTGTGTTTGAAACTAGGTATAATACATTATATATAATTAACTACTATATTTATATTATAAAAATACAAAATAAATACAATATATATATAAATATAAATATGATATATATTTTATTTTATTAAATAACTACAACATATATAAATATACTATATATTTAATCATTGTATAAAACACTTTTTTTTATATAAAATATATAAATATTCAGATTAATTATATATAATTAATTATCACATTAAATTAATTAAATACCACATTAAATTCTCATGTAACCACACAGTTAATAAAGCCAAAAATAAAGTAAGATCATAATAATACTAATAAATAAATAAATAAAGGCTTACGAAAAATCAAGGTCGCCACAATATACACACCTCAAAAGAATCTCGTCCCGTGATTTAATAGGAGAGAGTACTAAACAAAAAGCTCCGGGTGCATACGCCAAACTTTCTCTTCCAATTCCCAAGTAATATCATTCTCATCCTCGCTCCATTGCACTTTCACCAAGTTCACTTTCTTGCGCGGCAACTGCTTTACATCCTGATCTAGAATAGTAACTGGTTGCATCACATACGTTAGATCGTCACTAATCTCCAACACTTCTGGTGATACTACTTGGGAAGGGTCTTGCACACACTTCCGCAATAAAGATACGTGGAACACATTGTGAATCGTAGCTAAAGTAGTTGGTAGAGCTAATTTGTAAGCCACATTACCAATCCTCTCAGTGATCTCATATGGTCCCACAAATGTAGGTGCCAACTTTCCCTTCTTTCCGAACCGCATGATACCCTTCATCGGCGAGACCTTCAAAAACATAAAATCTCCAACATTCAACTCAACCCCCTTACGTTTTCTATCAACATAACTCTTATGGAGACTCTGTGCAATCTTAATACGTTCCCGAATAATGTTCACCTTCTCTGTGGTCTCTTTCACCAACTCTAGCCCTAACAACGATGCATTTCCTACCTCCATCCAACAAGCAGGTGATCGACATGGCCTCCTATACAAAGCCTCAAAAGATGCCATCCTGATACTGGAGTGGTAACTATTATTATAAGCAAACTCCACCAATGACAAGTGTTCTTCCCAACTACCACCAAGATCGAGGACACAAGCTCTCAACATGTCTTCCAAGATCTGATTTACCCGCTCAGTTTGCCCATCCGTTTGAGGATGATAAGTCGTGCTCAAGTCTAACCTAGCACCCAAAGCATGCTGAAAACTCTCCCAAAACTCTGCCACAAACAAAGGATCACGATCCGAAAATATAGAAACTGGTGCGCCATGAAGTCGCACCACCTCCCGAATATACAACCTAGCCAATTTATCCGCAGTTCTGTGAACACTGATAGAAATGAAATAAGCAGACTTGGTGAGTCAATCCACTATCACCTAAATAGATTCATTGTCTCACTTAGACCGCGGCAATCCATCCACGAAATCCATAGAAAATGTATTCCCATTTCCAAGTAGGGATCTCGAGAGGCTGCAAAAGCCCAAACGGTCATTGGTGTTCTGCCTTAACCTGTTGGCACACATAACATCGAGAAACATACCCTCCTACGTCTTTCTTCATACCTTCCCACCAAAATGTCCTCTTCATGTCATGATACATCTTAGTCCCACCAGGGTGAATGGTATATCGGGACCAATGGGCATCATCCATAATCTCTTTCCTCAATTCAACAATGTTAGGTACACACAACCTGTCCTTAAATTCCAATCCCCCATTTGAGTCCACAGACCAATCAGTAGGACAATCAACGATCAAATCCACTACAAGGTCATCGAGCTTGCTGACGAGAACCCCATCTAAATTCTGCATCTGACAAACTTTACCCAGTAACGTCGGTTGCACGGTCAAACTACCAATGTATGCCCTCTCAGCACTCTCTATTGGTTGAACATCATGCATCGAAATTAACTCTAAGGACTTCCATTCCTGAATCATCAAAGAAGCTATAATCCCATGTTGTCGACTAAGTGCATCTGCGACCACATTTCCTTTCCCCGGGCGGTAAAAGATCTCGAAATCATAACTGCTGATGAATTCAACCCACCTCTGTTGCCTCATGTTCAACTCTTTTTGAGAAAAAAGATATTTAAGGCTCTTGTGATCTGTGTACAACTCAAAGCGCTCCCTAAACAAGTAGTGTCGCCACACTTTCAACATAAAAACAACTGTTGCCAACTCTAAGTCATGAGTAGGGTATCGTCTCTCATGAGGTTTTAACTGTCGAGAAGCATAAGATACAA
This sequence comes from Camellia granthamiana, assembly GCA_036172215.1. Lineage (NCBI taxonomy): Eukaryota > Viridiplantae > Streptophyta > Magnoliopsida > Ericales > Theaceae > Camellia > Camellia granthamiana. The sequence goes on from CM069905.1 coordinate 96,827,576, forward strand.
CCTTCTGATGCTGCATCAACACACATCCCAACCCAGTTCCACTCGCATCAGTAAACACAACTAACTTTTCCCCTTGTACTAGTATAGTTAACACCGGAGCTGTAGTTAACCGTTGCTTTAACTATTGGAAAGCTTTCTCACAATCATCTGTCTATAAGAACTTCACATTCTTGCGGCTCAACTTGGTCATGGGTGCTGCAATAGTGGAAAACTTCTCTATAAATCTCCTGTAATAATCGGCTAGTTCTAAAAAACTTCACACGTCTGTAGGGTTCGTGGGCTGCTTCCATTCTTTGATCGCAACAACTTTCTCAAGATCTATCGCTATCCCCCTGATTGAACACAACATGCCCCAAAAATAGAACTTCTTTCTCCCAAAAGCGACACTTACTAAACTTAGCATATAACTATTGCTCCTTCAAAGTCTACAACACGACTTTCAAGTGTTCTTTATGCTCTTCCTCATTCTTAGAATACACTAGGATATCATCTATGAAGATAATCACAATCTTATCTAGATATGGTTGAAAAATTCTGTTCATCAGGTCCATGAAATAGGCAGGAGCATTTGTCAAACCAAAAGGCATTACAGGAAATTCATACAACCCATACCGGGTCCGAAAGGCAGTAAGCGGTATACTTTCCTCTGACACACCCATCTGATGGTAACCCGTTCTGAGATCAAATTGAGAGAACATGGGTGCCCCCTTCAACTGATCAAACAAGTCATCAATTCTAGGTAGCGGATACTTGTTCTTGATAGTCACCTTGTTCAACGCTCTGTAATCTATACACATGCGGAGAGTGACATCTTTCTTGGAGACAAAGATCGCGGGTGCTGCCCACGGGGAGTTACTTGAACGTATGAACCCTTTCTAAAGCATCTCTTCCAGCTGCTTCTTCATCTCCACAAGCTCTTTAGGCGCCATTCTATATGCCGCCTTAGAAATTGGTGCAGTTCCTGGCATTAAGTTAATGCGAAATTCTACTACCCGTCGAGGAAGAGGTCCAGGTATCTCCTGGAATACATCCTCAAGCTTACGCACCACATCTACCTCACTAATATCCTGCTTAGGGATTTCTACAGAGCATAGAAAACTCGTCATCACCGACTCTTCTCCATCGCTAGAAGTGTGGGTAAGCCGTGGAATATTGGAAATACCTATATTTACAGTCTTTCCAACACAATCTAGAGTCACAAAGTATTTTCCCAGGCAATCCATACCCAAAATAATTGTAAACCCCTCAAACCCTAACACAATTAGGTCCACATACAAGACTCTACCCGCAAAGTCAATCTCAAAATCTTTACACATCTCATAAAGAGTAACTGCCCCTCTTCAAGGGGTCTCAACACAAATAGGTCTAGATAAGGTGGTAGTTACAAGGTGTTCTCTTTTTACAAACTACCTAGATATGAAACAATGAGAGACACCAGTATCAAAAAGTACTCTAATGGGTTCTTAAAAAACAATTAAAGATACCTTCCAGCCATCACCTTCAAGTTAAACACACAAAAAGAATTTGTTCATAAATACTTAGAATAAATTCAACCACCAACCTAAACCAGCTAACCCATGTTTCCACAATCCGAGGATCACCTAAACTTTCACAAGTCTAGGGTAACCTAGAGCTCTGATACCAAACTGTAACGCCCTAAAATTTGGACAATTAAATATTAAATTAGGGCTAAACCCTAATCAATATTCCATCATCCAAATCTTATGGGTGAAACAAAAAAAACTAAACACCAACCAAACCATCCACCATAATTTCATAACTAACCAATACATTCAACATTAAAGTAACAATAAATAGTCAAAATAACTTAAACAATGTACGGTTACACACCATGCCAAATTATCCTAATACTAAAGTCATAAAAAAAATAATAAATACATAAACTAATATCAACCCTAAGCTCAAGAAAAACAAAAGAAGTCCAAACGACAAGTCCATCAACTATAGTTATTCCACGTCACCACTGTAGCCCCAACTAATCCTGCAGAGGAAGCTCGACTGCGCTCAAACAGAACGCACCCGAGTTGCCAAGAGACAAAACGAGTCAGTATACAGGTATACTGGTATGAGTACAAGATTTAACACCCACGTGTCCACCAGACACAAACAAAAATACATTTAATTCTTGTTACGGGACAAGACAAGTAGTTCCAACTGCACCGAGATGAATGGGTAGTTTCCCGAGATACAGTGGCATTTAGTTTCTTGCCCGTACACAACGAAATATAAATTGAGTATAAAATAAACAAAATAGAAATAAAAATATGGTGGGTCAGCCTTGCATAAAAAAGTTAGCAAGACCCACCATCCTGCAAAAAAATAAAGTTAGTATAATTTAATCATAAGTAACTTGCTGAAGAAATATAAAAACGCACCGTTTCATGCTTAAATAATTCGAATTGACCAAAACTCAAAGAACAAAAGTCGTACAGAATCAAATTTCCTAAAAGATAGCACGAACGAATTTAATAGAAACTGAATAGGTTGAGAGAAAACTTGATAGAAGAACCTACATGGAATTCAACCGAAAAATCTGAAACTGAAAACGAAAAGAAACTACCCTAAGATGATTTTTTTTGGAAAAGTTCGAAACACGAAAAGTGTTCAGAATAATGTTTTACTTCAGTTTATGCAAAACCAATAAAACTGAGCTCGTTTCGTGAGTTAAAATAGCCTCTAAAATCTGCATTGCTAAAATGAATAAAAACTACTACAACGAAGATCATCCGATTATAAGTTCTAATCGATCTTTTTAATAAAAAGTTAAAACACAAAAGTTGTCTAGAATCACGTATACATGCCTCTGCTCAAATTTCATAATTTATCAAGGTCGTTTACTATTTTTCAACATGTACAAATCAATACAATTCACACTATAACAATAAACTCATATTTAATTCTCTGTACCTTAACTTCACCACTTCGGCCCTTCACTTCCGGCCTACACATATATCCCATGTGCCTCCCGTATACCTAACACCGCTCCGAAGCCAAACTTGCACGGGGATATTGTCCCAAGTTCGACACACACTTCCCGGATGGTTAGCATATATATACGCGTGTAAATCAAAACACTCGTCTACTAATGAGAACGAGACAACAATAGACATATACAAAACATCTCACTCATGAGAACAAACATAACAATGCCAAGCCTAAAGCATTCAAATAAATCTCATAATCCTCACTTTTTTTATACACTTTTTCTCACCAACACTCAAATAAAACAACAATCCATGGAGTCATGGTGGAGTGTAAGGAATTTATCTATGGGTTCCTAATTTATTTTAATTTCATATAATCATGAGTGTGATTAGAACCATAAAATAAATCTATATAAAAACCCTAAACCCTTGCATACACAACTAATCAAAATAATTAAAATCAATCAATCATCTAAAAATCCTAAACCTTACATACACAACTAATCAAAATAATTAAAAATCATTCAATCATCTAAAAACCCTAATCCTTACATACACAACTAATCAAAATAATTAAAATCAATCTATCATCTTTATGTAAATACAAAATCAAACTAACATCAAATAAATAAAAACAACGAATTAAACATAAATCAAGGAAAGTGGGTTTTGTACTCACAATAATGTTTTTGAAGATCAAAGAAATATTTGAAGAATTAATAGAGGCACCAAAACAAAACCCTAACCCTTTCTTTTTCTTCCCTCTCTTTTTTCTCTCCTTGCCGTCTTCTCTCTGGCTGCCACAAAGCCCTCTCTTTTTTTTTCTTTGTTTAATCTCTCTCTCTCTCTCTCTCTCTCTCTCTCTCTCTCTCTCTTCAATCCCTCTCCGTGGCGAGTCCGGACTCCAGCCAAAGCCTCCTGCCCTTCCTCCGGCCAAGGGCCAGGATTTTGCCACGTCATCAGGGCTGGATCCTACGGCTTAGATGAAGTTTGGTTTTAAAAAAAAAAAATTTGAATTTCTTCATTCCGATTCTCTCTCTCTCTCTCTCTCTCTATATATATCCATCCATGGCGACACTCTCTCAGTCCTTGCTCCATAGACTCCACTCTCTATCTTCATCATCATCATCTCTAAGGCTCAGATTAGCTAACTAAAAAAAAAAAAGAAAAAAAAGAAAAAGAAAAATTGAATTTCAAGAAGCTTTGGACAGTTCCTGTGTTCACTCACAAGTGCTTTGACTCTTCTTTCCCTCTCACATTCATGGTAGATTTGGGTTTTCAGTTTTTCCAAACCCTTCGGCGACCCTCACGCACCACCGCGACCCGCCGGACTCCTCTCCCCCACCTCCACCCTTACTAGCTTCGGCCGATCCAACACCACCCTCCTTCATTCTTCATCTAGATCTGAATTTTTTCAGAGCAAAATCCATGCACAAATCAATAACTCTCCACCCTACCCCATTCTTCTTCAATAACTCTTCAAATTTGTGACTTCATGATTTTAACATTTGATGATTTTAAAAGCTGTTAAAATCAAATCCAGATTTTAACTTTTCTTTGAATCTGGGATTTTAACTTTTAAACAAACCCAGATTTTTTAAATCATGATTTTAATCTATGATTCAAAGAAAAGATTTGCAGATTTTTAAATCTCTGATACTTTGGATTTTGTTAGGGGTGACGTCGGAATGAAACTTTGAATCCAGAGAGCTCTCTTTGCTCAGATTTGGCCGTTGGAATGAAGCTTTGTGGCTGTGACGAATGCAAAGAAATTCAATTTTTTTTTTTTAAACCAGACTTGATCTGAGCCGTAGGATCCAGCCCTGCTGACGTGGCCAAATCCTGGCCCTTGACAGGAGGAATGGTCGGAGGCTTGGGCTGGAGAGGATCCGGACTCCTCCGTGGCTACTTCTCCTTTTGAAACTTCACTTTTGTGTTTAAACCTAGGTATAATACATTATATATATAATTGACTACTACGTTTATATTATAAAAATACAAAATAAATACAATATATATAAATATAAATATGATATATATTTTATTTTATTAAATAACTGCAACATATATAAATATACTGTATATTTTATCATTATATAAAACACTTTTTTTATATAAAATATATAAATATATAAATATTCAGATTAGTTATATATAATTAACTATCACATTAAATTAATTAAATACCACATTAAATTCTTATGTAACCACATAGTTAATAAAGCCAAAAATAAAGTAAGATCATAATAATAATAATAATAATAAATAAATAAAGGCTTACGAAAAATCAGGGTCGCTACAACAAATAAGAACGTGACACTTCAATAACTTAACACTCCAATGTAACACACTAAAAAACTCCTTAGTATACTTTTTCCAAACATAACAACGTAACACTTCAAAAAAACTTCTTAGTGCACTTTTCCCAAACGTAACACTCCAATGTAACATACAAAAAAACTCTTTAATATATTTTTTCTAAACGTAATGCTCCAATCAATGTAATCCCAAAACATAATATTCCAATATAACACGCTCTAACGTAACACACAAAAACATTAAAAAACTTGTTAGTGTACTTTGCCCAAGCGTAACACTCACAATTTGAAATTTTACATTTACCCAAAACTTATTATATAATTTTTGTACTTCTTTTAGAATGGTTTGAAGAATCTCACATTCTTTTGGAATGGTTTGAAAAATCCCGTATACATTGAGGAGTTGAGGAACAATAGTTTTCCAAATAATTGGAAAAACATTGTTGACAAAACCATCTATGAAATCATTCCACTTAAATACTAAGTTCACAGTGAACTGACCTGAGGAATGAGCCTTCCACAAAAGTCGATCCACTGCACTAAGCCTTAGTAGGGAGCAGAGTTCAGCAAATGGTGGAGCGCTGCAAAAGCATCAATTTTCCAAGAAAAGAGGTCCCTTTTAAATGCCAAGCTCCAGTCACCTTTAGTAGATATTGAACTATGGAAGTGAAGAATAGATACCTCCTTATTCAGGGAAAGCTGGGGGGGCGATGCTGTTGGGCTCATGGGGCCCATTATAGGTCCTGTTTCGATAATTCGAACCATTGAATATGTAAAGCTCGTCGAGTACTTTATCCCTGTAAAAAATTACGTTGATCGGATATTGATAGCTACTTGATTGGATCAGATTTTTGTCAACAATTTATTTTGAAAATTATATTTATCGTTGACAGAAATCTAACCCGATCAAGTAGCTATCGATATCTATCAACGTGATTTTTTACAGGGATAAAGTACTCGACAAGTTCTACATATTGAACGGTTCAGATTATCAAAACGGGACCCGTAGTGGGCCCCACGGGCCCAACAACATGCTTCAGTCTGATCTCGGACTGGAGAGAAGTCTGGCCCTACAGCCTAGGAAACAGATCTATAAGGTACCTATCCCCAAGCCAAGAATCAATCCAAAAAAGGCATCTTGTTCCATTGCCTAATTGGATACAATCATGGAAATAATTTTATGGTGTTATGCATATAACAACCTTCATAATCTAAGATCATGAACTATCATAATCTTTACAAATAATAACATAATGCGGAAAATAAATAACATACCGCGATCTATTATGCGAAACCTTCGAGTGATCCAAAATTGATTGAACATAAATCTAATAACAATATTAGTGGAAAAAGGGTTTCTATCTCTTGACCCTCTTTAGAATATGTTATATTCAGAATAATTGATGGGTGATCTAAATATACTTTTATAGGTAGAGAGAGGACCAGCTTCCTTATTCAATATTATTCCACCTGCCTATCAAAGTAGGAGACTTAGAAACAACTCCATCAATTGACCAATCAGATAATAACTTATGGTTTAAGATATGGAACTATAATCTTGTTGAATCTAAAATTCATATTGCAATATCATGTAGGTCACCATAATGACTAAATAATTAAATTTAGTCTCACATTCTCCCACTTGGCCCATATGATAACATATATCAAGATTTAATAAGGTAAACATTAGGCACGCAATAAATCATATCCAACCTTACTTTAATTTGGTCATCATCATAGTACTATAATTAAACAGCTCACTAATGCGAGTCATGGCGGTTCTACACCAATAGTGCAATGTAGTTTCTTCAATGTACCACAACACTAACAACTAGTTTAATATAGTCCTTAAGCGAGGAGTTAATGCCTTTTTTTATCAAAGACTATTCATGTTATCATTCATTCATTCTCATACATGTATGTACTCATTTCATAACAGGAAATATATCAGAGACATAGTTAATAAGATCTTAAAGTGTCAAATAACACAATCAATCATAAAGCAATCTATAAAAACATAAATAATTGTGGTAGATTACATTCAAGACTCATTTAGCTGGCAAATATCTTAATTGTTTTTAAGAGTAATCCCTTCATCAATTGATCTACACTTAAAAGTTATGTACTTATATGTTTTATTGACACTTTCTATTTCTGAAATTCTTCTTTAACGACAAATATTTCAATTCTACGTATTTAGCGTCATTAGAATACTTGTCATTCTAAGAAAATAAAACAATTGCGAAATTATCACAATAAATTCTTAACGACTTGGCAACAAAAGTTGACAATTCCAAGTTTTGAGATGAAGTTCCGCAATAACAATTCATGAATTATGGTCTCAAAGCACACCATAAATTCAACTTTCATAGAGGATACTTATGATAGTTTATTTTACACTTTTCTTGACGTTGCTCTCCCCATCATAGAAACAAAGAACCAAAAGTGAAATTTCTACTATCAATATATAATCTAAAACTACAACATATAAGAGTTTTAGAGACCAAATGTTTTGGTCTCTAAAAGTGAGAATTTTGTTGCGAAAGATATTAGGGACCAATTTCCTTCGTCATGAGGATTATCGCTAAAAGATCATCCCGAAAAATAAAAAACAAGACTTTTAGTGACAAAATTTGAAAATGTCACTAATAAATTGACTTTTAGAGACAAAATATTTTGGTCTCAAAATAGTTTATTTTTTGAGACAAAAAATTTGGTCCCAAAAGGATAATAATTTGTCACTAGTTTCCAATTTGAGTTGCTAAAAGTATAACAACTACTCTTTTCGCAACAAAAATATTTGGTCCCTAAAAAATAATTGTCCCTAAATTTTGATCTCTAAAACCTTAATTTTTTGTAGTGTAAAGTCTTTAATCAACAAAGAGTCGCCACCTAATTTTTAAAGAGGAATTAAGAAAACTAAGTTAAGGACCGATCCATCATAACCAGAAAATTTATAGGTTCGGGAGCTTAGACACAAAATGGGAAGGTCATTGAATGATATCACCTTCTTTTTCCCAATCTGAAGATTGACCTCTACTAACTTTCTATTTTATGATTTTAGTGGTTAATTATTCATACAAATTCATTTTAAGCTTAGAAACCCTTAACTAACCTAAAACCCTTAACTAACCTAAAACTAAGTGGTTTGAATAAAAAAATAAATATCATTCTTTTTAGATTCAATGAATAAAGCCATATTTCCATAAAATGATGATTTCTCCAAGAAGAGATTTTTGAATATTCCATGGCCATGAACATGAACTAAAAATGAACAATATTTATTATAAAAAAATAAATCATAAACAATTAGTTTTGCATAGAAAAGCAATTAACTTGAATTATTGAAAAGTGAATGCAACCAAGAACACACATATGCTATGAAGATTAAGAGGACTTACCCGGAGGTCCACTTTCAGCGTCTTTCATGCAGTACATAAATTAAATATGATCTTGTTAATCCTATGGTTTGATTTTGATGATATCTAAATTATTTGGACAAATTATGAATTTATTAATGTTTACTCTTTATTTTTGACACAAAATTAGATATAATTTTTTGCAAATGTATGTTTTTGTATTTAGCATATTAACATGATGCATATAAGAGTAATATTCATTAAATCAGATTCATGATAAATTGAGCACTATTCATTCCTTGAATATATTGTAAGTTACTGTGCATAATTTGAGATATGAATACTAAGTTTACTGTGCATTATATAATTTTTTAATAGAAAAATTACAGTGCAAATAGTATTTCACTATTCATCGAAAGCCACATTTAGTCTATAATTTCAAATTTTACTATTCATTGAAAACAACCTTTGGCCTATAATTTCAAACTTTTGCCTGCAAATTCGAAAGAGTAAAAGCTGTATCAGCGTGCCCATTTCCACGTGATCCGAGCTGCAAAAGTCAAATAAGGAGCATCTCCCTTCTCCAACGGATATATTTTTTGTTATAAAAGAAGTATTTTGCATAGAGAAAAACAAGACATGAAGAAGAGAAAAATCTGTGATATTGAAGTATTCTTAAATATTGTGTTGTGTGCTTTCAGCGATTTATTATTTCTTTTGAGAGAAAAATTGTTGAGAGTTTGAGAAAAATTGTAAAAGGGTTTTCTATCCTCTTATTATTTTTGTAAAAAAAAGAGCTTTTGTGAGTGATTTTTAGTATAAAATCACTTGGTGAGGTATGACTCGGTAGCGGATTCTAAACTAGTTGGTTGGAGTGATTTGGGTTGGTCACTTGTTGTAAAGATTCACTAGCACCCGTGAAGCTAGTGGCGTAGTTACTATTTGAAGAATAGTAGAGAATTCTCAAGGAGGAACTTGAGGAGTGGACGTAGATCCAATTGTGTCGAACCACTATAAATAGCTGAGTTTGCTTTCTCTTTCCTTTCCTCAATTTATTTCATTACTATATTTTATATTGTTGAGCATTTTTATTTATTTATTATTTGGGTTAAATTTTCATTAAGTAATTTATTTAGAAACCCAATTCAACCCCCCTCTTGGGTTGTCTACATGGGGTAACAATTGGTATAAAAGTCTGGACTCTAGTTTTAGTGACTTAACGGTCTTAGAGTAGATTATAGCAACTCCTAACTACTCATTACCTGAGGGACAAGCATCTAATAGACCACTATTGTTTAGCGGCACAAACTTTAGCTATTGGAAAACTAGGATGACCATACACATACAAACTACCGATTATCTACTGATTATGAGAGCTGGAAAATCATTTGTAATGGTCCAAAATTTCCTATCAAAACTTGAGAGTGAGTGGACAGAAGCTGATACAAAATTTGCTCAAGCCAATGTTAAAGCCATAAATATGTTATATTGTGCCTTAGATGCCAACAAGTTCAATAGACAACAAAAGAAATTTAAGATAAACTCATAGTGACTCATGAGGGAACAGGTCAAGTTAAAGAGTTTAAAGTAAATTTGCTAGTCCATAATTATGAGCTCTTTAAGATGAAATCTGATGAAACTATTACTCAAATGTTTACTCGTTTTACAAATATTATAAATGGTTTAAAATCTCTTGGTAAAATATATACTAATATTGAAATTGTAAGAAAAATGCTCAGGTTATTACCTAAGAGTTGGGAGACAAAACTCATCGCCATCACAGAAGCCAAGGACTTATCAAAGCTAAGTCTAGATGAACTGATGGGATCTCTTCTCACATATGAGCTCATTATGCAGGAAAGGGATGAAGAAGAAGACAACAAGAAAAAGAAAGGAATAGCTTTCAAATCCACTGCTACTCGTGAAGAAGGGGATGAAGATAATTCAGAATATGATGATGAAGAAATGCCTTTCTTAACAAAAAGTTTCCAGAAATTTATGAAAAAGAAATAAGGAGGAAGAAGATTTTTCAAAAGAGATTTTAATAAAGGAGAACATGGCAGAAAGGATTTTGTAAAACGAGAAAACAACAAGAAAACTGAAATCACTTGTTATGAATGCAACAAGCCTGGTCACATCAAGGCCGCTTGTCTAAAAATCAAGAAACAATACAAGAAAGACAAAAGAAGAGCCATGATTGTTGCATGGGGAGATAGCGATGAAAGTGACTCAAAAAATGATGACAGCAACAATGAAGTTGCTAACCTATGCCTAATGTCTTTTGGAGATGATGATGAGGTAAACAATGAATCTTATTTTTTGGATGAATTACAATCCGCATTTGAAGATTTGCCTAATGAACTTAGAAAACTTGGCATTAAAAATATTGATCTTAAAAAGATGTTTCAAGTTCAACAAAAGAAAATGAGTCTTTATCTAATAAAATTGAAGTGTTACAAAAAGATTTTTCAAAGATAAAAGAAGAAAATGACATTTTAAAATTGAAAGAATCTCCTATTTTGAAAAAGGAACTAAATGATTTAAAAATCGAAAATGATTTTTTTTTTTTTAAAAAGGAGAAAGTTGTTTTGAACGAAAATATATAAGATTTGACAAATATTGTTTCAAAATTTACTCAAGGAAGAAACATTTTGAATAAATTTCTTAAAAGTCAAAATCATACATTGGGTAGAGCCAAAATTAGGTATAAACCTTTTTCAAAAGGAAAAAACTTTCAAAAATGATTTTGTTCATGCATCTTCTAGACACTCTCATCTCATGTCATTTTTGTGGTAGAAAATGTCATATTTCACCTTCATGTCTTGTTAAAAGAAATCATTTTACTAAAATAAAAAAGATGTGAGTTCCTAAAGACATTTCAAGTGTGTCAAATTCTAACTTTTATGGACCTAAGAAAGCATAGGTACCAACAGAAAAAGTAAATTTTTGTAGGTATGTTTCAAAGTAAAATCCAACAGTAATAGATGGTATCTCGACTATGCATGTTCAATGCATATGACCAGAAATAAAGCCATGTTCGCCACACTTCAATCAAAGGATGGTAGTTACATAACTTTTGGTGACAATAGTAAAGGAAAAATCCTTGGTATAGGTAGTATTGGTAAAAGTCCTTCTCCCATTATAGAAAATGTCTTACTTGTTGAAGGTTTGAAACATAACTTGTTTAGCATTAGTCAATTTTGTGATAAAGGTAATAGAGTTATTTTTGAGAAGTCACACTGCACAATTGAAAGCATCACAGATAATAAAACTTTGTTTATTGATCACAGACATGAGAATGTAAACGTGTTTGACTTGCATAACTTATCTTCCCAATGTAATGTTAAATGCTTATCGGATATTAATGAAACTGGTTCGTTATGGTATCACCTATGACAAGGTCAACCAAATAGTTTCATTAATAGCAGATAAGCATTTAATACTGCCAAAATCACAAAAATCGCTCCAAACGTCGCATTTTTTGGGTTCTGGCAGGTGAGTTCGACGGGTTGGGTGTCCAAGCCTTGCGGGTCAACACGGGTGGCGATTTTAGAAAGCCAACCCTCCTTTCAACAGACCCGACCTACCACTTAAATATATTTTTTTAATTTTTTAAATTTTATGTATGTGAATATATCTAGGTTCCAAACCAAATGTGACGCTTTATACAATTAATATTATTAAATATTCTCCACATATTATCAATTGAATCCATTTCACATGAATTAACACATTAAAGAAAATGTCTTTCTCTTAGAATTTCTCATAAGAGCTTACATTTATGTACTACACTTGTAAGATTTGAGAATTAAACAATACATATGAAATTTAAGAAATAAGAGAAAATACAACAAAAATGCCCAAAGGGCTTACACCTTTCAAGGCGACGACCTTGATTACACATAAGGGGAACATTTTCCCAAACACGTAAGCTCGGTAGCTGTAAACACATAAACATCCACCGCAAGTCTCCACATGATCGCCAATGAAGTGGAATCATTTCATCAAGACCTAAAAGTTTTGTTAGATTTAGGGTGAGCAATTGCCCAGTAGGAACACTATGAACAAGGTATATAAATGATTGAAATGCATAAGATCATGCTATGCACATACCATGATAAAAATCCATGTTTTTCTCTTTTTAAATATGCTTGGGAAAGAAACCATCGCTGCAAGACGCGCCTTGAACTTCGACTCACCAACGACTTCAGCGCAAGAGACAATGCAGGCGATCATGGAACAAGCAAAGTAGAATGAACAGAGGCTGGAGAACATGATCGCTGAAAATGAACGTCTCCGTTAAGATTTGGCCCTCGAAGTCGCGAAATGAAGGGAAGCCATGCGCCAAGATCCCGAGCAACCTCCAAGGGCTAGTGGACAACGACCTCGAGCCCGGCCCAAGGATACCAACAGCGACTCCAACTCATTATCCACGGAGCTCACCAAGAAGGGACGATCCGAAACTTCCAGCTCTTCCGAAAAAAGTCTACATACAAGGAACAAGCGCAGGAGGAGCAGTTCAGACGAAGACGACCAGCACATCCTTTTGTCCGACAGATTGCAAGGGCAGCCTTGCCCAAGAAGTTCAAAGCTCCGTCATTCACTCTTTACGATGGAAAATCAGACCCCACGGATCATATCTGTCACTACAAACAGGCCATGACATTGCATGCAGACAACGAAGCCCTCATGTGCCGAATATTCCCCAGCAGCCTAGGGCCACTAGCTGTCAGATGGTATTATAAACTGGAGCCGGCCTCCATCAGAAGCTTTCATCAATTATAGAAATCCTTTAGGGGCAAGTTCATCACTAACGAGGTACAGCCGAAACAGGCCGACTCTCTCTGGGCCATGCAGATTCAGTCAGGAGAAACGCTCAGAGCGTACTCGGCGCGATATTGGGAGTGCTTCTGTAATAACCCTCACACTGTCTTAGCCATACTCATGCATTTATATGATTTTGCTTTGTTAAACTTGCATGTTCAATCTTGACTTGCCTTGCATTCTTGACTTGTCTGGCATAGGTGTTGATTGATACTGTATTTCTTGGTGTGTGAATGTTTAGCCGAGGTCACCTTGAGACTAGTTCACCTTTGAACCTTAGTGTTGCGAATCATGTTGGAACCACTTGGTTGACCTTCACCTTCACCCCGGCATTCTAGCCGAGATGTCACCACTTAGCCGAGGTATTTCATACTAGTGACCTTCGTTTCCGGGATGGTATGACATAGGCCGAGATGTGGCACACCCTGGCCAAGGTGTGGCACAGCTTAGTCAATTGTCGTCCTCCCTAGCCGATGTCCTTGTTACCCTGTGTGCCGAAGTCTTGTCTTTGGCCGATGTTATCCCTTGCCGAGGTTTTGTTGTTAGCCGATGTCATTACTCGCCGGAGTGTTTCACTGGTTAGCTTGTTAGATACGCTTTGTCATAGACTTGTCTTGTCAGTCAGTCACCTTTTTGAGCAGAGCCAACCAACCAATGCCACGTGTCCGAGCTGAAGGTTAAGTCAGCCGACAGACTTAGAACCAAATCATTTTGTCTCAAAGCCCTTGTTTTAGAGAGAGAAGCTCTAGGAGAAGAAGGAGGAGTTCTAGAGTGAGAAGTGGATTAGCAAGCTTGATTCTTAGAGTTCCAACCGTTAGATTCTTGATTTGAGGTTAGAATCTTGATTTGCTCTTGTTATTCTCATTGATCATCTGGTTACATTGCATGATTGAGTTTGGTTTGTATGCCATGCATGGATTTAAAGTTGGTTTTAGAAAGAAAATAAGACATTCATGTGTACTTGAGGTAAAGCCTTGATTTGATCCGGAAGCTTGCATTGAAATCTATGTTTTTGTGTTTGTTTCATCAAGATCTTCTTGTATGGGTACCCAGGTCCATGTTTTTAAACTCATGGCATGAAATCTCAGATTTTATAAACGTAAGTTATGACCCTTGCATTCATTCCTTCATAATCTTCATGTTTATGTTCTTGATGTTCTTGAGCAGAGGGAAACCCAGATTTTCCCCGACCTCATTTGTTCTTGAATGTGGCCCTCGGGACCACACCTCGGCAAGAGAGTGTGGGACCTCGGCCAGGACCTGGTTAGGTGCTCAGCATAATTTCCAAGGTAAGAAACAGTGTTTGATATGACTTGACTAAGTTTTGGGCGTTAGCCGAGATCATTTGCATGCATAAGAACCTTGTTTAAAAGTGTATTCAATAGACTTGCCGTGTGATTGTAGGACTCGGACTTGCCTTGACCCCGACGTCCGAAGAACTATGTGAGTGGCATTCTTAATAAAGCTATGTTGCAATGTTTTGATAAAAGTCTTGTTTTGCCTTGTTTTGAAAAGTATTTGTAAGCATGAATGATTAACCCTATTTTGTATGCTAAGTATTAATTGTGTTCGATGACAAATCTTGGAAAGTCCTTACGTGCTGGAGGACTCTAAGCATTTGCAGCACACTCTTGATAGTCCGTATGTGCCAGGGGACTTTAAGCATTTGTGGCACCAGTCCGTCCGTGCTAGGGGACTATAAGCATTTGTAGCACAAGTTTGGAAGTCCGTACGTGCTAGGGGACTATAAGCATTTGTAGCACAAGTCCTTGGTGTCGAGGACTATAATGCAACGACACTCTTGTTTACAGATCTCTTGTCTTGCCACTGACGGTTTTACCGCGTGGGTTTGTTCGTCCGAATTGTTATCTCTTGTATTATATTGGTGCTAGTAAGCATCCCTTGAAACTTGAAAGATTTGATAAATGGACTTGTTGTACTCCTTGTATTGTTTTGTTAAAAGACCTCGGATATCATTCATGTAAACCCTTTATTGTTTATGCCATTCACTGAGTATCCAAGCTCACCCTCTCTATATATATATGTAGGTGATGAGCAAGGCGGCGACGCCTAGATGTGTTTGCCGAGGTGTTTTGCCGACGTGTTTTTGATTCGCATTTTGTGAACATCTTGAAGATCATGCTTCTTAGTCCTTTCATTGTATTTTGTATTTGAAGGCCGAGAAGCCTTTTTGTCAAGATGTAATTTTTGTACTCTATTTTGTTGTATTGAAGCTATCAATAGATGTATGTCATTCCATTCAACTTAAGCACTGCTCTTATGGACTGCTTGTATGTTAAATTATTGCTTCCGCATTTGTAAGCCCCATACGTATACCCTGTTTGTGTGTGATTTCTTGTAAGAGGCCTTTGGTAATCTCGGATTACTGGCCATCTCGGCGCCGACCTTCTAGGGGCGGGTTGGGGTCGTGACAGCTTCAACCTCGTCGATGAAGCTTGTAACGACTCCATGGCCATCACCGCCTTCAAAATGGGACTACACCCAGATAGTCCTCTTCGCAGCTCTCTCACCAGAAGACCCCCCAAAACGGTATGGGCATTGATGAAGAAAGTTGAGGAGTATTGCAAAGTGGAAGACAATGCCTTAAGAATAAAGGCCGGCCAAATGTCCAACAAAACGACCCCCCCTGAAATTGCCCAACCAATAAGTTCCGTGCCACCTCCTAGCCCAGAGCCTCGACAGCGCACTAAACGTGATAAAAAGCGGGACACTCGCCGATCAAGCGATCAATGTCCCCACCGGACGAATGAACAACTGCAAGTCGACAGCAGACGTTCGAGACGTGCCGACAAAAAGTACACAGAGTTGTCAGAACCAATCGCTGCAATAATGACCAAAGTCCAACACCTTCCATTCTTCAAATGGCCATCAAAGATGGTGGGGCCGCCTGATACGCGACGAAGGGACCAGCGGTGCGAAAATCACAAAGATCACGGCCACGAAACATAGAGTTGCTACGCATTAAAAGATCACTTGGAAAAACTGGTGCAAGACGGCCGACTGCAGCAGTATGTGAGACAGGGAAAACCAACCGAGGCACTAGCCTTGAGGCAGGACTCTCCTTCACTTGGCGTGATCCATGTAATCTGCAGCCTGCCTGCACCCCCAGCCGTGCACACAATTCAATCGCATCCAGTCCTCCAGGGGCGACGTATTCCAACTGACCGACTTAAAGAAGCTCCGACAATTGCTTTCAATGACTCCGACCTCAGTGGCGCAACAACTTCCCACATTGATCTGTTGGTCATTAGATTACGCATAAACCGGTTCATCATTGAACGAATTCTCATAGACCCAGGCAGTACTTCGGAGGTTATGTATTACCAAACTTTCATCAAACTCGGCCTCAACGAGTCAGATTTGTGTCCGGCGCCTCATCCATTGTTCAGCTTTAGTATGAATCCCGAATACCCGATAGGGAAGATCGTACTGCCTGTCCGAGCGGGCTCCAGAATGGTTGACGTAGAATTCTTGGTTGTAAAGCTCCCTTCCCCGTATAATGTCATCATGGGGCGAACCTGGATACATATTATGAAGGCTGTTCCAAGCACTTATCATCAGCTCGTGCGCTTCCTAACAGCCCGTGGCATTGAAGAGATTCGTGGCTCTCCCCAATCGGCGCAAGCAGCGATTTCATGAAAATCATATCACTGACCCGACCTGTGGGCTTTGATACCTGTATATATTTCACTTCTGCAATACCAACAATCGTTCTTTGACGTTCATCTCATCTCACAAATCTCATTATGCCGCCCGTCTTAATATCAATTCGGAGCCCCCTTTGGTGCATGACACCTTAGGGTCGATTAAGTCTCTGGATTTGGAGCGCCCTTCGTGGATGCCACGATTGGCCATATTAAGTCTCCGGATTCGGAGCCCCCTTTGGTGCATGACACCTTAGGGCCGATTAAGTCTCCGGATTCGGAGCCCCCTTTGGTGTATGACACCTTAGGGCCGATTAAGTCTCCAAATTCGGAGCGCCCTTCGTGGATGCCACGATTGGCCATATTAAGTCTCCGGATTCGAAGCCCCCTTTGGTGCATGACACCTTAGGGCCGATTAAGTCTCCGGATTCGGAGCCCCCTTTGGTGCATGACACCTTAGGGCCGATTAAGTCTCCGGATTCGGAGCGCCCTTCGTGGATGCCACGATTGGCCATATTAAGTCTCCGGATTCTGAGCCCCCTTTGGTGCATGACACCTTAGGGCCGATTAAGTCTCCGGATTCGGAGCCCCTTTTGGTGCATGACACCTTAGGGCCGATTATGTAGCAACCCTTACCTTACTCTAGTCATACTTGCATACACTTATGTGTACTTTTGTCTTGTTTTGCTTGAATGTTGCTTGCATGCTTTGTTCTTGTTTGGTGTGTTGCCGAGATCATCCTAAGCCTAGTCACCTTTGAACCCTTTTACACTTGGAACCACTTTGATTGACCTCCTTTTTCACCCTGGCATATTGGCCGAGATGTCCCTATCTAGGCTGAGGTGTACAGCACCAAGGCCGAGATGTGTATTATCTAGGCTGAGATGTTTATCCTTACACCTAGAGACTTTGTTCCTGGATTGGTACGACCTAGGCCGAGATGTGGCACATCTAGGCCAAGGTGTGGCACAGCTTAGTCAAGTGTTGTCCTTCCAAGCCGACGTCATTGTTGCCGATTCTTGCCGAAGCCTTGTTCTTAGCCGAGATCATTACTTGCCGGAGTGCCTTGCCGTGAATCTTGTTGGATACGCTTTGTCATAGCCTTGTCTTGTCAATCTATCACCTTTTTTAGGAGAACCAACCAGCCGTTGCCACGTGTCCGAGCTAAGTGTTAAATCTGCCGGCAGAGAGAGAAACCTATCATTTGCTATACCCTTGTTTTTAAAGAGGAGAGAGAAGCTCTAGAGGAAGAAGGAGAAGTTCTTGAGCGAGAGAGTAGACTTCAAGCTTGATCCCTAGAGATTGAACCGTTAGATTCGAGTTTTGAGGTTAGGTTCTTGATCCGCTCTTGCTGTTTTTATTGTTTATCTAGCTGCATTGCATGATCGAGCATGTTTTGAAAGCCATGCATTGATTTAAAGTTGGTTTTAGAGAGAGGAAATAGTGTTCATGTGTTCTTGATAAAAAGTCTTGTTTTGATCCGAAAGTTTGTATCAAAAACTGTGTTTTGTGTTTGTGTTCACGTGATCTTCTTGTATGGGTACCAGGTCCATGTTTTCGAACTCATAGCATGAAATCTTAGATTTTTGTAATAACAAGTTATGATCCTTGCACTCATCTTTCTCATGTTCATCATGTTCATGTTCTTCACGCTCTTGAGCAGAGGGAAACCCAGATTTTCCCGACTTCATTTCCTTGAATGTGGCCATCGGGACCTCACCTCGGCGAGGAGGTGTGGGACCTCGGCCAAGACCTGGATAGCGCCCAGCATGTTTCCCCGAGATGAGGAATGGTATTTGTTTCGATTTGATTTAGTTTTTGAAGAATGCCTAGCTCATTTGTATGCATGTGAAGCTTGTTTAAAAGTGCATTCAATAAACTTACCATGTGTTTGTCAGGACTTGGACTTGTCTCGACCCCGACGTTTGAAGAACTATGTGAGTGGTATTTTTAATAAAGATATGTTTATAAAGCTTTGATAAAACCTGTTTTGCCTTGTTCGGAAAGTATTTACAAGCATGAATGACTATTCCTAGTTGCAATGAATACTATCTTGTTTTGATGACATCTTGGAAAGTCCGTACGTGCTAAGGGACTATAAGCATTTGTAGCACAATCTTGGAAAGTCCGTACGTGCTAAGGGACTCTAAGCATTTGTAGCACAAGTCCTTTGTGTCCGGGGACTATAATGCAACGACACCATTGTTTTGAGATCTCGCTTGTCTTGTCTTGCCACTGACGGTTTTTACCGCGTGGGTTCGCTTGTCCAGAATGTCATCCCTTGTATTATATTGATGCTAGTAAGCATCCCTTGAAGCTTGAGGGATCCACTTGATGGACTCGGTTCATTCCTTGATTTCACACTGGATATATTATGTATTGTTTTGCTAAAGATCTTGAATATCAGTCATGCAAACCCCTTTATTATTTGTACCATTCACTGAGTATCCAAGCTCACCCTCTCTATATATATATAGGTAATGAGCAGGACGGCGGCGACGCCTAGATGTGTTTTGCCGATGTGTTTTGGATTCATGTTTTGCAACATCTTGAAGATCATGCTTCTTAGCTTGCATTTTACTGTATTTTGTATATGATGGCTCGAGAAGCCTTTTGATCAAGATGTATTTTGTACTTCATTTTATTTGTATTCAAGTTGTAAAAGCTATGTAAAGATGTATGCCCATTTCATTTGATCTATGCATAGCTCTCATGGACCACTTGTACTCTGAACTATTGCTTCCGCATTTGTAAGCCCCATATGTAATACTCTGATTGGGTGTGTGATCCTTGTAAGTTGGCCTTCGGTAATCTCGGATTACTGGCCATCACGGCACCATTCTACTAGGGGCGGAATGGGGTCGTGACAGATTAAGTCTCCGGATTCGGAGCGCCCTTTGGTGCATGACACCTTAGGGCCGATTAAGTCTCCGGATTCGGAGCCCCCTTTGGTGCATGACACCTTAGGGCCGATTAAGTCTCCGGATTCAGAGCCCCCTTTGGTGCATGACACCTTAGGGCCGATTAAGTCTCCGGATTCGGAGCGCCCTTCGTGGATGCCACGATTGGCCATATTAAGTCTCCAGATTCGGAGCCCCCTTTGGTGCATGACACCTTAGGGATGATTAAGTCTCCAGATTCGGAGCTCCCTTTGGTGCACGACACCTTAGGGCCGAATAAGCCTTCGAATTCGAAAACCCCATTGGAACCAACAAAACAAAACTTGTCGATCATCGACAATGTCAAGGCAAGATGCAAACAAAAATTCAGCATAAGATGCAAACAAAAATTCAGCATAAGACGCAAATAAACAAATTCAGCATACGACGCAAATAAATAAATTCAGCATAAGACTCAGATGTTAGAAATACAACTTTTTATTTAATCAGACAGTTGTTACATAAACGCAACTTGTATTTACAATACTCATTTCCAATCTGAGAAGCTAAAAAGGGGAGAAGATGCATTGGTAGTGTCAGTGCCGAATTAACTCCCATCACCCGGAAATCCTCCGCGGATTGCAATGCCTCGAGCCAGCTGTGCCCAAATCTTCCCTTGATACCATTGACAATGTTAAGGCAAAGATCCAGGACAAGGAGGGATAAATCCAACGGTCGTTGCCTTTCCTTTCGGGGTAATCTGCTTCGACGACTTGAAGGTTCATGCCAACTTTCAGACGCCCTACTTCCCATACGAACGGCCCCTCCACCACTATCCATGGCAACACCAAGGTCGGCTGAACTCCAACCTCTAACTAACACCTCCACTTCACCCACCTCACACAAGCGATCGATCATCTACGCAAAGCACCCATTCCTTTTATTTTCAGTCCTGGCTACGATCTCGAGGCCCCCATCCCGAGACGATTTCGCTAAATATTAAACGCCATAAACAAAACGTCGGGTGACATTCCCCACGGCGTAGTTATCCAAACGACTTTTTGAAACACGTGCCTTGTCCACAAATCTAGGCGCCAAGCCGAGTTAAACCTATCAAGGCCACTTTGCCTGCCGACTCTTGGCTTCAGGTCGCGATAGCCTATCGGGAATAAAC
This sequence comes from Camellia granthamiana, assembly GCA_036172215.1. Lineage (NCBI taxonomy): Eukaryota > Viridiplantae > Streptophyta > Magnoliopsida > Ericales > Theaceae > Camellia > Camellia granthamiana. The sequence continues at coordinate 96,848,740 of CM069905.1, forward strand.
GGCTATCCCATATGAATTGACCCTGCTGGTCAACGCTTATATATTCTTTCAAACCCAGTAAAACAAAACACATACATGCCGAATAAAAACTGCAATAAAATATTCGTGACAGAACGTTTTTCTTTATTTATTCAACAACACCAACGATAAATTACATACTTTTGAAAATGATCCGCTTTTCAGCCTTACAATAACTATCACTATGCGGCGTCACCCTCATCATCACTCTTCTCGACTTCAAAAGCAGAAAACGGGAAATGTTTACTGTGATAAAGTGGAGATGCCGACTCAATGCCTGCCACTCGAAGAGCTTCTGCGGCTTGAGATGCCTTGATCCAACCGTGCCTAAACCCACGATTCTCGCATCGGCAAACTTCTTCGGCCAGTTTTTCTTTGGTCTTCTCGATTCCGACTCTTCGGCCATCATGAAAACCTTTCTCATAGGCCCTTCCCTTCGCGCTCTCCATCGCGAACATACTTGCTGTCTCACGATCGGCAAGCGCGGAACTGATGAGCCGGCTGGTCACCCTCTGTTCCACGATTGGGTTTCCTTGCCCGGCGGGTTGTGCCTGGGCTGCCTTAATCTTCTTCAACTCCTGCTCAGCCGCCTCCGCGCGGGCCTCCAAATTTCGAATGCGTTCATCCTTCTTCTCCATTTCTCAGTGGGCAGCGCGCAACCGTATGCCGATTTCATAAGCAGTATACAGCCCCTTCACCGCCCCATGAACGCCTTCGCGAAACACTTTGTAATCCTAGCGACCTACCATCGATTGCTGAACCTCCGGCGGAAAAATTTGTTGAGCGAACTCGACCGCTACATTTGGGTCTCGAACTATCGAGTCTGCCTCCGTCATGGGTCTATTCCCCACAAATACCGTGAAGCTTAACGGGCGCGGATTCACTTTTGGTGCCCTCTTGACTCGAGGTTGGGAAGTTCTGCCCTGCGACTGCTTGTCCGGCCTGGGCGACCTGTTTTGACGTCGAGGAGATTGACGCCTCTCTCGATCCCTGGAACTCCTACTCCCTGTACGCGGAGGGTCACTACTTCGATTCATGTCTCCGCCCAGCTCAGCCAGCGTCTTCACTTCCCCTCTACTGTTAAAGAAGAGTCTGTTCGACATTCACTCGATACCCTCAAACACTGGAGTCAGATGTCTGCTATGCTCATAAAAGCCTTAACTTTAATCATTTGTGCTGTAAAGAGGCAGCCCCCTCGAGGCCATCTCATTAATTGTAAAAACTTCAAACGCCCGGCGCCGACCGGATCGCACTGCCTGGGGCAAGGGTAGATTCATCAATCTCTTCAGCTTATGTACCCCAGCCGGTCCAGGAATCGATCCATCACAAATCTTAAGGTCATTTCATACGGCGCCCGAATGATCATGCACCGCCTGGGGCAGGGGCAGATTCATCAATCTATCTCTTCGGCTTATGTACCCCAGCCGGCCCAGGAATCGATTCGTCACAAATCTTAAGGTCGTTTCATACGGCGCCCGAATGATCATGCACCGCCTGGGGCAGGGGCAGATTCATCAATCTCTCTTCGGCTTATGTACCCCAGCCGGCCCAGGAATCAATTCGTCAAAAATCTTAAGGTCGTTTCATACGGCGCCCGAATGATCATGTACTGTTTGGGGCAAAGGCAGACTCATTAATCGATTCGGCTCAGTACCCACAATGCGCGACATACAAATGATAATTTAATATTGTCATAAGGAGATTCAATCTCTGAAAGTTAAAACACAGCAATGATTTTATCCGAATGATCATGTACCGTTTACTTCGCAAACCACGAACAAGTAGTGGAGAAATACCAAGGCAGTTTTCATTAATAAATTTAGCGCAAATAGTAACCAATTTATACATGAAAACTAGCCAAACAAAAACTTACATCAAAATCAAAAGTCTACCAAACAAAAGCTTAAATCAAAATCAAAAGAGATGATTCCCAGATCAACTCTCGGGGTCAGACTCAAGTGGCTCCACGTCCACTTGCTCGTAGGGAATTGGCGAGGCCAATGTAACTCCAGCGGCAGCAAGGGCTTTGAGCCACCCATGTTTGAACCCTCGATTCTCGAATTTGGAGACTACATCTACATATTCCGTAAGGGCGGCACCTTTTTCTGCCTTAAATGCCGCAGAAGCTTCAGAATCGGCTTTCTCCTTGGCGGCCTTGAGCTCCGCTAACTGAACCTCCGCCTTGGCCAGCGCCTCCCTGGCTAACTTAAGTGATTCTTCGCTCGCATTTGCTCTACCCTCAACCTCAGAGCGGAGCTGCTCAGCTGAGCGAGCCCTCTCTTTCTCTGCTTTAGCTCACGCACCCTCCATCGCGGCTCTCATACTTTCAAATTCGGCCCTACTCCTTTGACCGTCCACCTCCACTTGCAAACGATCAACTCTGCTAAGGGCATCATGGAGGCGGCGACCTAGGTTCGCTATCCTGCCAACAGTCTGCAAAACATGTTGGGATTGTCAGATATCTTTAATGAAAACAAAGTCAAAGGAATTTGAGACGGTCACTAACCAGCAACGCTGACTGCGTAGACAGGGCTACGACCATAATATCCGGCACGGCGCGAAAGGCTGCGATGTCAGCCGGCAAGGAAATTGAAGCTGCGAGGCTCAACGCCACGACTGGATCTTCAATAACCGAAGCATCGGAAGAGACCGGTGTATCTTTGATCTTAGGCCGAACAATAAAAGGCGCAGCCACACCCGACTCTTCTAAACAAGGCCGTTTGGAAGCAAGGCCAATTTCCAACTCAGCCTCTCCCTCGGCGCCACGCTTTTCGCCACGCCCCTCCGAGACCAGCCGTTCTTCAATGGCCTGTCATTCTTCAACGACCTGTTCCTCAACCTTTTCCCCCGTTTTGGTCTCAGCGACCTGAATCGTCTCTTCGATAGCGGGTACGAAATTTTCACTCAAGGTGGGCTCAGAATGGGCGGCCTTGGCCTTCTTTCGAGCAGCCATTCGCTCGGCATTTTTCCTTCGCGCCATCTGCGTAAGGCTTTCCCCAGCCATAGCTTCAAAAATATCGCCGGGTAGGTCCCCCAAATTTGCAAAAATATTTTCGGACGAAAACTCTGCCCGACCCGAAGTGGACGGTGAAGGCCGGTTAAATCCCGCAGCCTCAAACGCCTAGCATATCGCTTCGTCGACCTTTTCGACCCCCTCAGCAACCTCTCCGGCTGGCTCGGCAACTACCTCTACCTCCGGATCAGCCTCTGCCCTCGGATCCGAATCTTCAAGGCCAATTTGCCTAAGGTTCTTAAAGTTGGGAAAGATAAGAGCCGAAAGGTGTTGATCGCCGGATGGAATTGGAATGCCTTCCGCAGCCGAGTATGTGGTGTAAGTCAGTTCGTATCGGAGGAGTATGTGAGCCGCTCTCCCTTGCTTTTGTACATTTGGACGACCGAAGTATCTGAGCACAGATCTGATCTCCTCAAGAACCGCCTCGTCAGTCGACGGAAGAATTTTCTTCAAACTGTTACCTGCAAAGAACGAAGGGTGATTAAAGCGAAAATGGCCAAATGAAGGGGAAGTCAACAAACAACAAGGCGTTGCACGGCAACCTGGATCACCCTTTCGTCTAGGAATAGGATCTAGGCGGTCTTCGCCTTCATCGAACTCCCAGTTGCCTTGAACATTGACCATTACGTCGTCAACCCTCTTACTAGAACTGGCAAGCATGGTTATCAAGTGATGGTCAATGTCCTTGGCTCTGAGAAAGTATCGCCCCAGCCAACTGGAAGATTTGGCCAATGTGTAGTAGTGCCGAATCGCCGGAATGCCAAGGTTGATCCTAAGACGCCGGTTCAGTTCAATCACCCCTATGATGATTCGAAAGAAATTGACGTTGGGTTGAGAAGGAATCAGACTCCAATAGCGAAGGACGACCCTAAGTAGAGGGTGTAAGGGAAAATGAACTCCGCCCTCTGCTATGGATAGGAGAGGGAAGACGATCGTATTCTGATCCTCCCTCTCCATGTCAAGGGTACCGTCCGTTACAAGAGATAAGCGAACGTCGTCAGGAATGGAAAAATGTCTCCGGAATCCGGCAATACGACCCTCGGAAAGGAGGTCTTTCAAATGTTTAGCCATGTTCGCAGGAATTCAAGGTTTCGCCGGAATCAAAACGACAAAACAGAAAATAGGATCGTAGAGAAGGGAGAAGAAGACTTAAGAAGATTAAACGGAGAAGAATTGCAGAGCGTACGAGTCAGAGAAGGGATATCCGCTGGCGATCTGAGAGTCTCGAATACTCGACAGACTGTGCATTCGAAAAGACCGAAGTTTCAAATCACATTAAATGCGAAATGCACGATTGAGGCGGGAAAGCGTAATGATAAACGAAAAAGTGTTCGCGTCCTGACATCTATATCGGGATACGTGAAGCCGCCTGATCAGTCCCAACCTTTCCAATTCAAGACCAAACACGCCGATTAACTACCGTCAATAGGGAGTTCGGGGGGCAATTGTGGGAGTCGAATAATTGGAAGAGTTGGGAGTCGTACCCCAGAAACAGGATACTACTCGGCTTTGTATGGCGTACTTAGGGCGCCGAATCTGTTAACAAAGCCGAATAGACGAAGGTCAGTAGATTCGAATGAATGCAAGGTGAATAGGATAAAAGCAGGCTCAGGCCCCGAGGCCCAAAAAAGTGAGTATAAGTATAAGAACTGCAAATCCAGAAAGGTAGGTAAGAATCACTTCACTTAACTAAAAGCAGAGGTTATCTTGAGTGTCTGAACTAACTTGTCCGTCGGAGTGCTAATCCCGGCACCCCCGACCGGAGTTTTCCTCTTTTCAGGTGACTAGCTGAGGATCGCCAGCGCCTCCCAGGATCAGAAGAGTATTTCCAAACCACTTCTCCACAATGTTCAATGCGCAATTTCCATTCAAAACTCGTCATCAAGAATGGAGGGGTAAATACGCAATGACATCCCAAGCAAGAGCCGCAAAACCACACATATATGTATATATATATTTGTATATTGAAAATATCTCCATAGTTGCCAGCTATTAATACGGCAGGGAGATGGGCACCCAAAATCATTCATTTTTCGACTTTCACCAGCTATTAATACGACAAGATTAGTGGACATCCAAAAATATTTCCCCACATTCGTCCGCACGATAAGCTTAAGATAGGGCAATTGAGCACCTTGACTCCCCGTACGGGTACCAATACAATACACAACCATTTCAAAACCCGACTCAACTACCCTGACTCATACGTTATTTACCCCCTTTCAACATCTTTCAAAACCCAAGAGATCGTAATAATCGTGAGATGAAATAATGTAATGTAATGCAATGCATGAATTTGTAAACATTTCAATTGCCTAAGATTCATTCATTGGCAAACATATAAATCTTAACACAGTTCATTCAATGCTTCAATAAAGAATTAATATAACCAATAATCAAAAGATTTCCAATTTCCACAATCTCAACAATATCCCCATTTCCTTCATTTCAATATAGAATTCCAAAACAACTCAAAAATCAACCTTTATACACATTTCTACTAAACATCATCTCAATTTCATGATTCAAGGTCCAATTGAATAAAACTTTATCTTTTGAAGAAAATTGAAAAGTTAGGGTTTCGGTAAAATTAGGACTTTTCTCTCATTTATGTTTCTAACACAAATACTCATCAAGAGTTATTCCAAATTCCTAAAAAATTTGAGTAAAACACCATTTAAGTGTATCAAAACTCCTTTACTATAACATAATCATCTCATACATACATATAACTAAGAAAATACCACATATACATCTCAAATCATAGATATACGAAATTAAGGGTAACCCTACCTCAAAGATGAGAGCAAAAGATGAAGGCCCAAAGAGAAACCTTGAAGAAATTGCAATCCAATTAGTCAAAGTGTTGATCTTTAATGCAAGATCTATGGTGGATTCTTGATGAAAAAATAGATGAAACCAAGGCTCGGAGGTCTAGGGTTTTGGGTATGGAGGGGAAGGAGAGAAGAGAGAAAAAAATAAATAAAAAGTTTGGACCAAAAAGTGACTTTAAAGTGGCTGACTTTGAACAGACCACTCGAGCAGTGAAATTAAGTTCTCAGAATCTCAGATTCTCGAATAGACTGCTCAAGCGGTCAAAAGTTCACTCAAGCGGACGTGTATCTAGCACAGGTACTCAAATTTCAAACGAATATAACTCCCTCGTCCGGACTCTGTTTTAGGTCGTTCTTGTGTCTAAATCAAAGCACTGGAAATAAAATTTCCAATGGCTCTAGCCTCACCTCCAGATTCAAAGTGTGGAGAGAGAAAAAGGTAAAAGAGTGAAGACTATTTATGGAACAATTATCTGAATCAATGTATTTCGTTCAATCATACTTTACCATTATGTTACCATCCCAATCAATACTCTATAATCAATCACAGAGGCTCCAAATACACTGCACACACACAATCAATTCTCAATTAAACCTAATTCACACCCCCAAACATCTCATTGCATTCATCATCCTCTCCCTTCTCCTCCTCACCTTGCAGATTGGCGCTACCGTTAGCCTTTCTGACACTGCTTCTCTGCTCATCGCCATATTTTCTTCTTGATTTGGTATTGGCTCTCTCTTTGCTCACTCTCTGCTGTCTATTTCTCTTTGCTCTCTCTATACTCTTTTCCATCTAAAAATTTCACAAGGAAAAAATTAGAGAAAGGAAAAGGTTTCACATTTAGAATTTGATTGAGTAATCAATAATCCCATCCCACTTTTTTTTGTCGACTGGGTCAATAGTGATAACCTTATACATATGCATATAATATATATATACACACACACCTACTTGAAACCCATATTTTGAATATTTATGTGTCAAGATCAGTGAAACAGAGAGGGTTAATTTAGTATTAAAAAAAAAATAGTTTGGCAAGGAATTTGTTTCACAAATGATTTAGGAATGACAGGAAGCATACATGAACTACAACTATCTCAAAACTATTTTGAAAAATATCTTAAAATTTTCACCTCTTGTATGAATTTTTGAATTTTTTTCCACCATTTTCCTATACCAGACTATATCATTCAACAACACTGTTACATGCTTTCTCAGTTAGAAAAATTTAAAATATTTATACTTATCATCATTGTAAATTTCGATTTTGTAATAGATAATGGATGAGAGAAATACAAATGATGATTGCTTTGATGGTGGAAACCCTCTTGTAATATAAATTAGATTTTTTTAATCTTTGATTCAAGTTTTGTAATTTGAATTATGTTTTTTATAAACCGCCAAACCGCCCGAACTATAACGCCCTCAAAATAATAACATTAAAACCCATCAATTTAGACATGCATTGCTATAAAAGACAAATATTCTTCTATTCATCAGAGTAGTTCATTACAATGAGTATTACATGTTAACAACAAAAACAAATGCCCTACGGGCTTACAGCTTTCCAAGTTAACACTTGGTTACAAAAAAAAGAGAGTACTAACTCAAATACACATTAAGCCCTTGGCTTGAATTTACATGTAATACATCCAAAAGATAACAAAACGACAAAAAAGTCTGTCTGCCTCTTGCCTCCCAAGCTATGTCCTTGGAGATGTCATGTTACCTGTACCTGAAAATGATGTCCCATAAAGGGTGAGCCACAGCCCAGTAGAAATACACTAAGCCAGCTATGAACAATGACTAAAAGATTAGCAATTGATAGATGGCCAACACAGATACATCCACATATATCACATTCCGGTTTCATGACTTTAAGTCCATGTTACATTTCATTTCCCATTTCTTTTCAACTTTGAGTTTGAAAACAAGGCTCAACACCTAGCCAAATAACTTAATGAGGTTAACACTCATCTTTAAAACACTTTCGAAATTCATGATGGATACACATTTTAATGCTGTATCAAAAACACATAAACCATTTCCACATTTTACAAAGATACACATTTCGGTGCCGTATCAACATAACATAGAATCATTTCTATACTTCACAATTGATAACGATATACATTTTAGTGCCATATCAAATCAATTTGAACACTTCCATAATCAATAATTGATACACATTGTGGTGCTGTATCAATGTCACACAAAATCCGGTTTAGAGGTCCATCCCCTATCCTCCCCTAAACCGTGGAGTACATCCCCTATCTCCTCCCACAAAACACATGTATATAAACATAGATCATATACAATCAATCAATACATAAAGTTGATGTATTATTCCAGTCCCTATATTCGATAGCATTCTCAATCGATTAGTTTTAGTTTGTCTAATCATCATGCATTGTCTACAACAATCAAGACTATCCTCAACCGATAGCCCAAAGCAGTTATTTCTATACTGAAAATAAATGCACCAAATGGATATATAATCAACATTTCAACTAGGTGAGCGATGAAGGAATCTAACTACACCCTTTAATCCCATACACATCCAATTCCAACATTCTCAATTCAATTCCTCTTTTCTTCAAATTAATTATACCAATTAATTTATCAATGTGATTAGAGCATTTTCCCTAATTAACATCACAACCCTAAGGTTCTATTTCACTAATAATCCAATATTGATCTCATTTCTCTATGCCAAACATGCATATAAGTTTATATAAACAAAAACCCCAACTTTTGTAAAATTACACAAAGGCCCAAACTTTCTCAAAATTACCCAACAATCCCCAACTCATCAAAATGCTAAAATTCAAAGATAAAGCTCATGAGAAGGAGTAGGATATCCCTACCTCAAATTCGGAGCTCAAAGGAAGAAGATGACGAAACTCAAAGTGCTCCAAAACTCAATATGCTCGGATCAAAATGTAGCCCTTGACGATCAACACAACTTTTGTAAAGGCCAAAGGTGAGGAAACAACTCCTACTAGATCAATACCTATAGAGAAGGGAAGGGTTTAGAGAGAGAAGCTCTCAAATGGTGTCTTTTGAAAAAGTAAGAAAGAGAAGAGATGTGAAAAAGTGATTCAAAAATGGAATCCCGAAGTTGTTATAAAAATCGCCCCGCTCGAGCGTGGAAAACCCCACTCGAGCGTCACTCACGGACTCCCGCTCGAGCGGCGGATACACACTCCCAGAACTTTTGCTGAACCAGGTCCCCGCTCGAGCGTAAAACTCCCCGCTCGAGCGTTACACACAAACTCCCGCTCGAGCGTCAAAACTCCCGCTCGAGCGTCCAACACTGCAGAGGAAATACTGGGAGATGGAAAATCACGCTCGAGCGTCAAAACACCCGCTCGAGCGGAGAAGCAACAACGAAGGGCCCGCTCGAGCGTCAAAAGCTCCGCTCGAGCGTGAAGGCAAAAATCTGGGCAACTACTTTTGGTTTCTAAGTTCAACAGACCTGTAACAAACCTGCCCAACTCATCTTATAACTCAAATACAAAGTACGAAAGGATGCAAACAAGATATAAGCAACTACTAACATCCATGGAAACAAGTCCGGATCACTGTACACAAAGGGTAAAAACCCGGGATCGCTATACGAACCGTCAAATCAAAACCATCATTATTTAGCAACCAAACAGCCAATTTTTTATAAGAAAATTAATAATTTTTAATGTTAACTTTGTCAATTCACCACCCGCCGTACGATTTCTATTTTAACCTGAAACCGCACCGAACCCCAAGTGTTAGACCATTGCACAGGCATAACTTGGTTCAAATGAAATGTTTTTGCAACAACAACGGTATATTAGACAGTTGTAGCATTAGATTTCCTATTGAAGTTTTCACGCTTTTACATATAACTAGTGAGAATGGTGCGCGCAAGGCGGGCAAATGGGTGGCCATAGTGAATAAGTTTTGTAAATTTATTTGTGAGGTTTGAAATTGATGAATTAATCAAACATGTATTTTTTTTATTTAAAAAACGCCTATCTTTATAGTCTTTTAAACATTCAAACAAACATGTATTTTTTTTTTATTTAAAAAACCCCTATCTTTATAGTCTTTTAAACATTCAAAATTTACACAATTCAAAAAGAAAAAAAAAAATTAAAATACTTAAGCATTGTTCACTTTTCAAAATCTAAGGTGGTACAACTAAATTTAAAAAAAAAAAAAATCTTTATTCTATTGCAACTCTCTCCAAAATCTCATGTTAAACTTTATTTATTTATTTATTTTTATAAATCTATTGTTTAGCTCTTTTCTCCTTTATTTATAGGGTGAATTACACTAATAATCCCTATAGTTTAAGGCTTGTGTCACTTTGGTCCTTAACTTTTTAATTGCGACACATTTGATCCTGAATTTTGAATCTTGTTCCAAATAAGGATAATTGAAGATATCATTAAAATTTTCAAGGGTAAAATCATCAATTTGATAAAATATAAACTAATTTGACAAAAATAAATGTCAAATAAATATTTTTGAATTTTTAAGAATTATTTCTACCCACTAAAAATAAAATTATGTAAAATTGATAAATCTTTAGACATTTATTTATTTATTTTTTACCAAATTAATTTTTATAATGTGTTTGGATGATGATCATGTAAAATTAATTTAAAAAAATTAATCATGTAATTTTCATTAATTTTTATCAATTTTACATAATTTTATCATTGGTGGATAAAAATAATTTTTAAAAAATTAAAAATATTTTTTTGACATTTATTTTTGTCAAATTAGTTTATATTTTATTAAATTGACAATTTTGCTCTTGAAATTCAACAAGGGTATCTTCAATTGTCCTTATTTGAAACAAGATTCAAAATTCAAGATCAAATGTGTCACAATTGAAAAGTCAGGGACTAAAGTGACACAAGTCCCAAACTATAGGACTATTTGTGTAACTTTTCCTTATTTATACTAGCATATCACCCGTGCTATGCACAAGATTGGATTAAAAAAAACTATTTATAGTTATGTCAAACATATTTTTAAATTGTTAGCATAAAATATACGTAATTTTGAAAGAAAATATTGACATTTCATAATTAAAGTAATAAAAATAAAAATTTATTACATTTGTTCGAAATTCACTGAATAAATAAAATATATTATAACTAAAATTTAAATTGTTGTGAGTCTTCTATTAGCATTTCTGCATTGCCAATATGATAGTTTGTAATATAATTGATGAACAATACATATATTATGTATTAATAAAATGTTATAAAGTAAAAATGTTATACTTACATATTTTATATATATACATTTTTACCTTCTAAAAGGTATAGACATTCTTCAAACCAATCTATATTTAAAATAAAAAGTCACCCACGGTGCACAATCTACTTGGCGTTGCATTGTTGGTACAAGTATGATAAATACATAGGCACGGTCTTGGCATGACGCAATATAATCTTTAATCGTTTTAACTCAATTATCCTGTAAAATTTTAGAATTATAACATTGTGTTTGAAAATGCTAGAATAAGTTATTTATAATAAATTGTATAGTTTCCTACCATTGATCTCATATTTTTCAAATATGATGGTTGACATCACAAGATAAACTCTGTCCGTTTATCTTGAATAGGGAGATTTATTGAACTAGTATTGTCTTTGACGACAATGTTAACATTGTATCTAATTAAAAAAAAAAAAAAAACACACTTGTTAAAAGAAAATATTGTATTTAATAAAAAATTAAAACACCTGTTAAGTTTGAATTATTATTCTACAAAACAATTATCTACCTAAAGGAAATTAGCTCGTTATAATATCAATATCATCATGTAGATGCAAACAATGTGACCATAATGATATATACTACAACGAAACTGGGTTTTCACGGTTTTACATCAACGACATATAATAAATGCAAGCCGTGGTTTCTCACTCTTACGGCTTGTTTTTTTTTGCATGTCGTAAATAATTTCCTAACCACGGCGTGTCTATTGTGTAGGTCGTGAATGTTAATAACGATGATTTTTTTTATGACTTGCAATGTTAGTCGTAAATAATAAAACTTTATATGACGTGCATATGACATGCTGTTAATACATCAACCATACACGAAATATGTATACTAATTGTTAAAAATATTAAATATTTCACGGCGCATAAGAGACCTGCTGCAGACCCCCAGTGAGGTGGCGCGCCCCTACTGGCTGAAACTCAAAAAAAAAAAAAAAAAAATAAAACAATTTTTTTTTTACCCAATCACAGCACGTCACCTCACTAGGGGTTGACCCCTAGTAGGGGTCCGAAGCATTTTTCCGGCGCATAAATAGCCAATCATCAAAAAATATACTTTCCACGACGCACGTATACTAACCGTTAAAAATATTTTACTTTTCACACGCGCAATTTCTATCCTGAATAATATAACCGAAATAAAAATAGGCACCAAAATAAAATATTCTGGCGCCAAAAAATAAATTTATCAAAAGGGAGAAGGGTTCGGAGGGAGCACTCTCTCTGAATCGTCTCATCGAAGAAGGATTACCTGGTACATTGCTTCCTCATCTCCTTCCTCTTGTCTTTGTTGATTTCTATAAAAGTGATTACTCATTGTTTGTTTGGTTTTGATTTCGATTTCTATTTCGATTTTGATCGTTTCATCGATTTCGATTTCAACTCTCTATTGCAGATTCTTTCTTTTTATGGTAAACTGCTGCTTCTTCTCTCTCTCTCTCTCTCTCTACGAAGCTAGGGTTTCAAAAAAATGGTTTTGAGAAGTTCGGTTTTAAATTGAAAATTGAAGATTTTTATTTGGGGGGTTTTGATCGAAAAATTAAGATTTCGTTGCCATTGCCAATTTTTCAGGTAATTTTGATTTTTGCTTATAATGGCTCCTATTTTACTTTGACCATTCTTTTTGTGCTAGGTTTTTGCTGGAAAGAAAATTCGGATCAGGTGATTCTCTTCCTTGTTTTCGTGGTGGTTTGTAGTTGGGCTAATTTGTTTTGCATTGTCTTGAAAATATTTCAAGTAATTGAATACAGTTAAAATGATTGGAAAAGTGTTTGGTTCGTTCGATTATGTAATCTAATTTCTGTAACAGCATATTTATGATACAAAGAAAGTGAGCAAACATTTGATAAAATATGGGTCATTTTCTATTGTATATAGAGTGTTATTTATTTTGTCAGAAAAAGATCAGATCAGTGCCTATTAATAGCTCAAACTGGCTCAAATTCTGTTGTGTTTTCAAAGCATCCATCTTTGTCACTTTATAAATTTAAAGAATTTTTAATTCTTGTTTTATAAGAAGTTACTGAAAAGGCCAGTTTTTGAAAGCTACAATTTGGACTAGTCTGGTTCAAGACTTAAGCTTCTTTGCTAGTTTCTGTGAAAACACTTCCAGCTCTGATTTTTGTTTACAGTTTCTCTCTACATTTGGATTCTTATTAGCTAATGTATTTTATTTTATTGTGTTATATATGTAAATTTAATGATATCAGCTCTGATTTTTGTCTCTGTGATGTTTGCACATGTTTGTATGTATCTAAATATTAACATATACCCAAAATTGTGACTCCATATCAACATGATTTGTGTTAAGTGTATGATGATTGCTTGCCTTTGTTTCTCTTTGTTGCCTTTGGTTGGTTATGTTTGTGTATGTGTATCTCTATATATTTTTATTTTGTTTCTTCTGTCCAGCAGAGAAGAAAACTATATACATGTTATTTATGCCTCCTAGGTGTTTGATAAAATGTTACTGAGAGTGGTTGGCTCTTACTATACTTTTATATTGTTTTCTTGTGAGTTTTTGTTTTAAATATATATCTATATATATATAAAGTAAATGGGTATATTTGAAACTTGTTATGTTATATATGAGAAATCACCAAGGAGATGAAAAGTTTGGTGAAATAAAAATGTTATATATAACAGCCCTTACAAAAAAAATTCTGGATTTTTTTTTTTTAAAGAATTTTTTTTTGGTTATTTAAAAATAAAATAAAAATTAAAAAACGAATTCTAGAATGTATGCTAAAACTACAATAACATTGGCCACAAGTAGATATCAGTACATTGTATCTGACAGCAATGTTTCAAACAATTTGTGAAAGTTATGTGAGAAAGACAATGGGTAAGTGAATCATGATTTTTGGCCTATTGATTGAGTAGCACCACTATGTAGTTTGAGGTTGTGGTTCAACGTCTATGGAAAAGAGTTCCATTGGGTTATATGTAGTTTTTCTTATGATTGTAATTGAGTTTGGAGATTGTTGGGCTTTTAAACATCAAATAGATGTGTATTAAATTAACAAAAAAATAATAAATTTTGTTTTCTCTAATTTCCTTGTTCAACTGTTATTGGAAATTTGGAATTTAGTTATGATCTCATAGTGCGCAATATGTGGAGTGGAGCTTTCGGGTATGAGACCAAATGTTTATACTTCTTTCTTTTGGTGGTTTTATTGACAGGGTAACTTTTATGTGAATTTGAACACAGTTTTGGCACCCACTTGACCCCCTCATCCACAAATATGGTGAGAGGATTGTTTATGACTCTGGAATTGATGCACAGGCTACTGTTTTCTAGCATTATTAGGGACCAAACCTGGCAGTGGCCTGGTACTCAAACTTGGGAACTTACTGAGATTAGGAATTCTAGCCTTAGGGATATGGTGCCTTCTAATAGGAAAGACCAGCAAATTTGGACTCCTTCAAATGGTCTCTTTTCTGTTCACTGTGCTTGGGATTTGTTTAGATTAGAATTCACAGCCCTAGAGTGACTTGGCATAAGCTCATCTGGTTTAAGTCCCATATTCCTAGAGTTAGTACTGTGGTTTGAATGGCTATCCTTGGTAGATTGAATACCCTTGATAGATTGGTTGTGTATGGGGTTATGAGTTCTGCTCAGTGTGTGTTGTGTCACCATCAAGATGAGGATTATGAGTTCTGCTCTGTTACATAAATGCAATAGGCATTGGCAGGCTATGAATTGGGGCAGTTGTGTGGACTGGTTATCTGGCAATTCTTTGGTCATTCTTTGGCCACTACTGCTAAGAAATTAATGTTTACTTGTACGGTTTACTGTATCTGGCAGGAGAGAAATGCTAGGATCTTCTCATCTATTTGTACTCCTACTAATGTGGTTGTGAGAAAAGTTGAATCTCTGGTTAGGTGCAGGCTCTTATCTGTCAACAACTTCAAGGAGGATGGGGATAATGATTGGTTTATGGACTCATGGCATCTTCCTCATACAGTGTTGAGGGCACATGCTCTTTGAGCTGTTTGTACTCTTACTTCCAGCGTCTCTATATATATTGCTGTGTGTTTGGATCTTCCTTTTGCAGGTCTGCTGGATCAGTCCTTTGGAGCTGCCTCATTTTCCCCTTTGTATTCAGGACTTTGCTGGTACTTAGGGATGTTGTGGTTTGAGTGATTGTGAGCCTCCACAGTTAGTATTGTGATGGAGATTATTGAGAGTGAGTTTTGAGAGCCTATATATGAGTGGTGAGGCTCTATAGCTAGGTTTTTGTGGGTTGAGTGATGGTGAGCCATATACTTTATCTAATTCTTTTCTACAGGTTGTCAAGCCGGTCCTAATTGTAAGGGAGTTTTTTGTTGAGGGTTGAGTGATTGGTTAGCCCTCATTAATTTTTTTGGAGTGCTGTGTGTTGCATCTTGAGGGTTGAGTGATTGAGGACTATATTTGTTTCTGTGGGTCTACTCTACCTAGTCTTGCTGTCTGTTTGTAATGGGTATTTGTCACTGTGTCCTTGCTGAGTTGTTACACACAGGTTATTGTGTCTGTTCAACGCCCCCCATAGGTCTATAATATGCGGTGGTTGAACAGGTTTCTATCAGTTCAAGTGTACATTTGCATTTGTCTTCGGGTTGGTCTTGGCAGAAGCCTGCTGTGATGGACCATGCTGCTGTTGGTTGTTGTTCTGCTGGCTGTGGTATATGCTGAATTGCTGTTGTTGAGTTGAAATTTGTGTAGTTCATGTGTAGATACTGCCCATGGATGGGTGTATGGTTCTCTGCTGGTTGTTGAGTCTCTGGCTCCACTTGTGTGGCTTTGCTGGTGCTGCTGTCTGTTGTCTGCTGTCTGCTGTCATGCTGACTGTGGTCTTAGCTGTGTCTGTGATTCATGCTGCCATGGTGTTGCTGCTGTATTTCTTTCCCTGTAGCAGCGTTGTTTTCTTTATAGTGCATGCTCTGGTGCTGTCTGTGGTTGCTTTCTTCTTGCATTTCTGAACTGTATGCTGCCCAACCTCTGTTTTGCTGCTGTTTGTTGCTGTCTTCCTGCCAGTAAGAGGTGGCTGATCTGCTTGGTTGGTGCAGCAAATTGGGCTAGTTTTTTGAGTGGGCTCTGTTTTTTGCTGATCCTAATGGACTTAGTTTGTATTATGGGCACAAGAGTTGGATACTATTGAACCAAGCAAATCTGATTTGGACATATATTTGGAAGAAGGCCTTTACATTTGTAAAGGGAATTTAGATGTTGATTTTGATGCTTTAGATTGGTGGAAGGCAACACTCTCAAGTTTTGCATTCTATCAAACATGGCACGTGACCTATTATCAATTCCTATCAGCATTGTAGCTTCTGAATCTGCTTTTAGTGCTGGGGGACGAGTTCTAGATCAATATCGAAGCTCTTTGAAACCGGAAACAGTGCAAGCTCTAATTTGTGCAGGGGATTGGCTACGTTCTAATTTTGGAGTGAATAAACCATTGGAGGTATGTGCAATTTACTAGTCTATATCTACATATGCTTTTCAATTTGATGCAGTTATATCAATTTTTTAACCTCTGATTGTTATTATTCTCTTTTAGAGTGACGAAGAGTCCATGCAAGAAGTATGCTTAGAGTAGTTCTGAGGCTACTGTAAGTATGATTTTATTCTTTTTAATTTACTATAAAGTATGTAAATATTCTGATACTTTTTATTTTGTTTTACAGGCTGAGCATGAATGCTAAGAGGAGACTTCAATTCGAGGAGCCTATTTCTTGCTTTCTTTGATTTTTTTTCCCTTAATTATTGCAAGGAATCAAATAAAAGTTGGAGTTAGTTCAGATTGTTCTCATTTTATGGAGATCAATAGTTATTTTTTTTAGTGAGTTTTTGTTTCTTTTCTTTTTGATAGATTCAAAAATGATTGATGATTGTTGCTGGATTTTCTTCGAATTTTTTAGTTTTATTCATTTGTGATTACTTTGTGGGGTTCAGTTCTTTCTTTCATATTTGGGTTCCTTTTTTTTTTTTTTTTTTGCCCTCTTGGGAAGTTATTTAATGGTGGAATTTCATGGGACACAAAATGAAGATCGTTTGAAGGACTATTTTAGTGGGTATGGAGAAGTTTTGGAAGCAGTAATTGTGAAGGATTGGAGCACAGGGCATGCCCGTGGTTTTGGTTTTGTTGTCTTTGCCGACTCGGTAGTTGCAGAGATAGTCATTAAGGAGAAACACAACATTGATGGCAGGATGGTAAGATGGTTTAGAATTTCTCAATTTATTGTTGATGTTATCTTCATACACGAGTCCGGATTTGTCAAGTTTGGTTGTTTTTTAGAATGTAGGCAATTTAATCTCAATTTAAACTAAAATTGCTTATTGTCTTTTCATTCTTGTTTTTGCTGCTCTTCAATGATATTAGATTTTGATTTCAATGTTTTTTTTTATTATGTTATTTTAAGATCAAATAATTATGCTCTTCAATAATATTAATGTGCACCGTGGGTTCTCAATCTTTAGGTTGTGAGCTTTTTTAATAACAGGACATTGTAGTTCCTCGCTTGGGTTCCCGTCATCCCCTTGCTGGTGGATCTGCCATCTGTGATAAACCCTTAGACCATTCTAAGATTTTAAGGATAGCTCGAATCGCGGTTAAGCAGTACAACCGGCAGTAGGTTTTATTATTAGGGTAAACTACCAATAGGTGCTATTTTTGAGACTTATTACCCATTAAGTCCTATCGATCAATTTATTAAGTGATAAAGATAAATTTATTAGTCTTTTATTTTTATGAATAAATTTATAGTGATAAATTTATCAGTCTCTTTGTTTTTATGAATAAATTTATAGTGATAAATTTATCAATTTCTTATTTTTATAGTGTTTAAATTTATTAGTTAGGACCTGTAAATAAATAAGTCTAGTTAATAGGACTGATTGGTAAGTACCCCTTATTATTATTATTATTATTATTATTATTATTATTATTATTATTATTATTATTATTATTATCATTGTGTTTATGTATTCCTGTAATCAAGAAATTTTTCATTTATTGAAATTAAATTATATGGTGGGGTCCTTTAATTTTTTAAAAATACCTTAGTAATATAAATATATATGTTTTGTAAGTGTTTCTGATTGGTTGATGGGGGGATGGGACCCCATCAACCTATAGGTAGCGTCACCCCTGTATCCTCGCCTATGTTACATACCTTTTCATTTGACTTGTCTCTCTCAAGCAAAGTTTTTAAAAGGCAAATGCATAATTCAAGGTGTTTTACCTCTCAATATGCATTTCAAATTTTAAATTTTTATATTTAGTAAATAAAATCTAATATTTTAAAATAGTAAAAAAATTAAGATTGAAAAATTAAATATACAACTGTAAATAGGCTTCTTTGCAAAGAAGGAAAACCTACTCTTATTGGAAGTCAATTGGCATTCTTAGCTTTAGTGATTGATCTTCTCCATTGTGCTTTTAACTTTGTGTATGTTTGTTTTTTTATTGGTCATTAACTTAATTTTTCCTACAAAATATAATTGCAAAAGATATTCCTTTTTATTATTTATTTATTTATTTTTTCTTTCTGTATAAACTCTCTACTAGGCTAAGTTTAACAAGAATCTAAGACAAGTTTTTTCGTATGCGTACCCCTCATATGCTTGTATAGTGGTAGAGCCAAAGCTAGAAATTCAATGTAGCGGGGGCACATATTAATCGCAATATTGAATTTTTTTGTTTCTCCCACATTGAGCAACGGTGAAATATTATTAGACTTGTTATACATTTTTATAAATATTAATATTACAATTATTATGCGAACGTGGTTTATAGGTTCTCAATCAACAATTCAATTCTATTAACCAACAATAGGGAGAAACAACCTACTGAATCTACAATCGACAAGTCCAATCCTATCAGCTCAACAAAGAGCCCCACAATGGAAAGAAACAACCAACTAAACAAACCCCATAGTGGGAATGAAATGATTAATTGATTCAATTCCCATTCTTGGCCTCTCAATTAAGAATCAATATGAATGTCCAAAAGAATCAAATAGGACACTTCCAAAGTTGTGCATAGTTTAAGGAGGGACACTATTGTAATCTTATGAGGGATAAATATGAAATAATCTTTATATATAAGGTTATTAGTATAATAGTAGTGCTAGGATCTCAGAAAATTTTCTAGACAAAAAACCAAGAAAACACATTGGAGGGATGCGATTCAATTCAAATGCAAGTCCCATTATACATAATTAAATCTACACTACACTTCAATATTCATGGTAAAAATTTGGGTATTTTTTTCCTATACCTTAGTTTCTGTTAGTATAAATATTAAAAATTTAAGGTGGGCACGTGGTCCTCCAGGCCTTAGCTAGGTTTATCCATGTGCTTATGCACAAAAGTCATACAAGGTGCACCTAAAGCGCATGCCTCATATTGTGATGTGCAAACCTTTGGGGAATATAGCCTAAAAATGAAAGTTCTGATGCGTTTTGCCTTAAGCCTGCCCTCGAGGTTCGGCTTGGCTCGGATCGATAAAAGCCTTTTAAAAGTTTGCTCTCAAGAGTCAAGATACAATAGCCTTTGCTATACAGATCATTTGCACAAGAAGTTGAGTTGTACAAAGTACTCGAAAAAAACTATGTAAAAACAAGGGAAAATTACAAATTAGTTGTGCCTTCATAAAATATTTACAAATTCATGAAAAAGTTTAGAGTAATGATATACAAACAAAAAATTCATGCATAGTGATGTGGCTCATTGTGGACCTTTCACTTCAAAACAAAACACCATTGAAGATGAATTTATTTACAATAATTGCATCGCCACATCATTACTGTTATGTTTTTTGTATGAATTCTATGTATGAATTGAATTTTCCGAAAGTTTATAATTTTAAAAATATAGAAAGAGAACAAAGACACAAAGAGAGACTTGTATCACACTGCTATAAGGCTTAAGACTCTACAAATGCTGAATTGAAAGAGTTACATATACATAGGAAAATGCTCAATTGAAAGAGTTATATATATATATAGAAATAAACTTTTATTTTATCCATTTTTATCACATGTTTTTGCATTCTATTATTTTACTTAATTATTTATCCTTTCTATTTCCTTCACGAAACTCTCTTCCTTCCGTTTTAAATTTTTTTTATTAACAATGTCAATGGCAGCTTTTCTTTATCTTCTCTTACTTATCCATGTGACAAAGATATAAAATATACATTTAATGAATATAACTAGAATGCTCTAGTTAGATCACATAGGTAAGAAGTTCATAATTTTAATATTAAAATATATTGTGCATTGCACTATGGATTGACATATCTCCACTTATTTTAATATTGAAAATATAGTAAACATCATGAAGGTATGCTATGCACTAAACCTCCTCTAGTATAACAATGAGCTCTATTCTAGAGTTAGTAGTATGTTCTACATTGAACTATGACTACTAAAAGAAAATATAGTTAAAATATCATTGCTTAGAACAAACTAACTCAACTTTGGAAATAAATGATTTATATTTTATTCTTCATCCATTTTTATCACATGTTTTTGCTTCCTATTCTTTTATTTCATTATTTATTCTCTAGTTCCTTTGTGGAACTCTCTTCCTATTTTTTAATTTTATTGACTATGGCAGATTTTACGTATCCATGTGACAAAGATGTAAAACATATATTTAATGAATGTGAATAGAATGCTCTAGTTAGATCACATGGGTAAAAAGTAAATAATTTTAATATTAAAATATGTTGTGCATTGCATTATGCACAGACATTTCTTATGTTTGTTGTGGTTATTGGATATGATTGATAAATGCTGGGCATCTTTTCCTGTAGAATACACAGCTTGAGTTTGTGAGATTGTTGAAGTCATATGAACAAGGTTTGGTTGGTACATTGTTTTGTCTTACTTTGGAGGCAATTGATGCTGGTGTGAAGAAAACGTATTTTGCATTTTGAGATGCTAGCAAGAATTACAGATTGGAGTTAGAATCATTTCAGCTTGTTCCTAACAAGATTGAAACATAATTGGCAAGCCAGGTAACCATTTTACAACTCTGTAAAGTCTCACTTTGATCGAAGTCTTATACATATTTAGAGATTGCACAACAATTATTTCTTGATTGTTATATACCTTATCTGCATGTGTGTTACTTTACTTGCGATTGACTTTTGTTGTAGTTATACATTATTACGTTTGTGAATGAAAATTGAATTATAGATGTCATTCATTCCTAACATTTGGCAGCTAATTATAGCTTTTCTTCTTTTGATTATTTATTTATACATTATTACGTTTGTGAATGGAAATTGAATTAGAGATGTCATTCATTCCTAACATTTGGCAGCTTGTTTAACAAATTATAGTTTTTCTTCTTTTGATTATTTATTTATTTGTTGATGATTGGGTGTCCGGACCAACTTACGCGCATCCCGATTGATCCTGGGGCCCACGCAAAGTGCCCTCTCCAAGTGGATTAGGCAAATCTTAGGCGTGGCCCAAGGAATTACAAGCACCTAGTTTTAGTTGAACTGAGACCTGGAGGGAGCACACCCCACGCCCCAAGTTGCGCCCACTAGGCCAACCCCTTGGGGTTTCTTCTTTTGATTTATTGGTAGCTTTGTATCAAATGACTATCGCTCACCCCATCTCCACAAATGGGACACTTTTTGTTGTTGTATATCTATATAAGTTTTTGTTTGTTTATTTGTTTGTTTTTTTTTTTTTTAATTTTAATTTTTAATTTTATTTTTCAATAATCAATTAGAGGTTTGTGTTATCACATAGGGTTGGCCCCTTTTAGCCAAAATTTTTCTTTTAATATTATCATTTTTGTATGGATTTATTACATCTGTATGAAAGTTCTTTTGCCATATCTTTTTCTTGGGCTTTTTTTTTTAATATATATATTTTTTATCTTGAATTTATCGACACAAGTGCTTATTAGTTCTTTCTTTGTATTATGTAGTGTTACAAATACTATCGTGCTTTTATTTTACATATTATTTATGTTATTCTTGTGCAACACCAAGCAACTCGAAAGCTATGTACGAGAATTATTTCTCTATTCAAACACTTCAATTGGCTACACAAGTCATGGTACATTTAGTCTCCCCTCGAATGAAATATACATCGCGGCTGATGAAACTCTCTAAGGTCCTCGTCCCTACAAGACAATGACACAATTAATTTGTCCTTGAGCAGCAAGTTGTTATTTGAGTACATCGTCCATCCTTCCAAACGTTCACCTCCCAAAAATTGAGTGTAAATCGAAAGTGCTTCCTCATGCTGTTATTGGGCATCAATAACCCTACTCACCAAGGTGGGTTGTGCTACCAAGTTAAATAATATGACTTGCCCCTTGGCCTAGCCAATTACCCATAATCTTTCAATCTTGAATGGCGTAACTCGCCAAGTCCCCATGTGTCTTTTGGCTCAATATATCGCCTACGACATTGGTTTTTCTTGGGTGATATTGCAAGTCAAAATCATAATCCTCCAAGGATACCATCCATCGTTGTTGCCTCAAATTTAAATCTTTGTGCTACAAGATTTACTTTAAGCCCTTGTGGTAAAAAAAGACTTCAAAATTTTTGCCATAGATATTGGTCAGCAACTATGGTTGCAAACAAGCCTAGCCTAGCCAAGCCGAGTCGAGCCGAGCCTTGTTGGGCTCGGGTTGAGCTCATTTGTTTATTGAGCTCGGTTTGAAGCTCGATTACTATTATTTCTATTATTTAAATATATCAATAATATATTTATATATTATTTAAATAAAAAACTTTAAATAAAAAAATTGTTATGTTATTTAACATGTAAATAACATATTTATATTATTTGAACATATAAATAATATATTTATGCTATTATTTGTACAACTTTTTATGTTATTAAATATATAAATAACTTATTTATTTTATAATTTAAATAAAGATAAACGAATTTCAAAGTCAAGCTCAGACTCGTTTATTTACTTAATGAACCGAGTCAAGCCAGGCCCTTAATGAGCTGAGCTGAGCCGAGCAAAGCTTGCAAACAGTTTGGTTCATTTGTAGCCCCATCTGCAAAGAAAAACTATTGTCGCTAACTCCAAGTCACGGATGAGGTGGTAATTTTTCTCGTGGTTCTTCAATTTTCTAGAATGATATGCCACAATTTTCCCCAATTGCACCAACACATATCCAAGGCATTCCTTAGAAAATCACAATAAATGGTATAATTGACTCCTCACTCTGGTATCAACATGCCCAAAATTGGCGTTGTAGTCAACCTCGTTTTCATCTCTTGGAAAGCCACCTCACAAGCATCATTACAAGTGAATCAACCTCCCTTGCTAGTCAGTCTAGTCATTGGCGCTGCTAAACGAGAAAAATCCTACAAAAAATGGCAATAATAATTAGCTAAAATTAGGCCAATCTGTGCCTCAAAGACACTATTTGGTCGCTGCCAACACATCACTACCTCGATATTTTTGGGTTCTATTGGCACACTATCTCGCGATACTACTTGCCCCAAGGACTTCACTTCTGACAACCAAAAGTCGCATTTCTCGTACTTGGCATAAAGATGATACACCCTCAAAAGCTATAAGACCATCCTCCAATGATATTCGTGCTCTTCCTCGATAGGTGAGTAGACAAGAATGTCGTTGACAAGCACCATTACAAATCTATCCAAGTAAGCTCAAAAGATCTAAATTCATTAAGCTCATAAATGTTGCGGGTGCTTTGGTCAAACGAAAGACATCACCGCAAAGTCATAGTGTCTGTATTGGGTGGGAAATGCAATCTTAACGATGTCTTCCTAGTTGACCTTCAATTGATAAGTATCCCAGTCTCAAGTCTATCATTGAGAAACATGTCGAACCTTTTAGCTGATCAAACAAGTCATTGATTCTCGACATTGGATACTTGTTCTTAATTATAATCCGATTCAACTTCCTATAGTTGGTGCAAAGTCTCAAAACTTCCTATAGTTGGTGCAAAGTCTCAAAGATCTATCTTTTTTGGTCGAACAAGGCTAGAACTCCCCACAATAAAGTACTGGAATGGATAAATCCTTTGTCCTGTAACTCTTGCAATTGGCCCTTGAATTCTCTCAAATCGGCACGTGTAAACCAATACGGTTGCATAGAAATCGGAGCAGTTCCCAGTAGCAATTCAATGGTGAACACCTCTCCTTGGTGGTAAACCATACAAGTCCTTTGGTCGTCCCCTAATCTAACATCAAACTAGCTAGAAGGTAACAAATACTTTCTAGGTCTTGGGGGGTTGTTCGATGATGACTCCAAGGAGTAGCACCGCTCCCCAAGAAAGTAAAAGCAATCCCCATCTAGGGTGCAAATCCTCAAGCATTCTCCTACAGCAATCGATTGTGGCATGGACTGCGTATAACCAATCCATTTCGAGAATAACATCCAAACTGGACATGTCTAGAAGAATGTAGTCAAAGGTGGAATGGTGCTTGGAGTTCTCCAACTCACAAGCCTGACTAACCCTATTCAAAAGGACTCTTACCCCAACTGGTGACTTAACATACAAGGGTGGGTCAGGGTAGTCTACTTCCAAAATCCCAAGAGGAAAGCAAAAGAAGATGAGATGAATGAATGTGATGTTCCAAAGTCTACCAGCACCCTAGCCCAAGAACTGAACACAAGAAAGATGCCTTGAGCATCCGACGGCTCAGAAGGTAGTGACCATCATTGTGTAGACAAGGCCTGGGTCCTCTATCCCTGTTGTCCTCTAGGATAAAATTTGATGTTTCACTATCAATTTTTAATATTATAGCTACCAAAAGTAGGCTGCCAACTGAATCCTAACCTGAATATTGTCCTCCTAGGAGGATTTTGGGATTCGAATCATTATCAGTGTGATGCTTTTATTGTTGTAAATAAAACAACTATATCTATTTTCTTTTGGTTCGGTGGTGGGGGATCAATAATGCTTTGTTTTGACCAGATTTGGATACCAATTGTTGTGTTGTCAATGCATTGGTTTAATGGGCTCCACCTTTCATGTCGTCTACCAATTACGTTGATAACACAATGGATTGGATTCTACTTTTTGTACCAAAATTTGGCTACCATAGCCATTACTGGGGTGATGTGATCAGTACGGGTCCATATTTGATTTCTTCAGCTGCCTGCTTTGACTGTGTTTATCCGTGCAAAGATGTGCATATATGAAATGCATGTAATGTGAATTTTAAAACCATTAAAATGTTGAAGGTTGTAGTGGAAAGTAAAGAATTTTTTTTTTCTCTCTAATTTTAATGTTTAGAAAAAGTAGTAATGAATCATGCCAATGCTGACATTATTTTTTTAATTTTTTTATTTAAGATATTATGGTTAGATGTGGACATTTCTTGGATTATGTAGTACATGTTTCTCTAATTGGGATATGCTTTTGATAGATCTCGTTGGTATGTTCCATCTGACATAATTAGTATTTAACTGTGAAACCTTTGCTCACAATGAAAAGGGTAAGTGGAGGCTGAGTACACGAGTTTATTATCTACAATTATTTTTGACTTGTATAAAACACGGAATATAGAACACTCTTGTGTGGGTGTCCGCGGATGTGCATGTGCTGGCAGTGATGCTTAATAGGACTGGATGATGAGAATGTAAAACAGCCTATGCAAAATAAATATAATAATATTAGTGCACAGTGCATCTACTGATGTCACATACATTAGGGATGACTGGTACCCGTGTCTTGTTAAATGGTATATTCTTTTCCTAGTTCTTCTACATGAATAGAATCCAATCACATAACTGGACATAATTCTCTTATATGGGGTGAGATTTGCACAATTAGGTTGTGCTTGGATGATGGATTTGGATAGGAATTTGGAAATGGAACTAGACATAATTCTATATTTTATTTACATTTTACCCACTTTATCCCTTTCCAAATTCCTATCCAAATCTATAATCCAAACAGAGTCTTAGTGGTATGCACTTAATGTGAGACGGTTGTGTCCAGTACAGTGCACTTAAAGAAATTTTCTTCATGTTTTGCAGGTGGTCGGAGCTTTTCATGTCTGGTGGCCTATAGCAAAGGAAAAAGGAGCTCAACAAATTCTGGGTTTAATCCCCGGTGGAATCATCAATGTTTTTAGGTTTTTGATTTTGAATATGTATTCCATCTTAATTAAAAGGAGTTATGTGCCTTGTCTTTTGGAATTAATTATGCAAGTGATTTTATATTATGATATCTGGATGGGTTGTATCTTTTTCTAGGATATTTGCTGATGGGGGTTGTGGGATAAAATAGGACAATGCTTCTCTCTAGTTGGGACGTGGACTCTGTGGTAGGCCCATGAAGATCAACAACATGCTTTAGTTTGATTTTGGACTAGAAAGAAGTCTGGGCCATAAAATTATATATAGTGGTCTCTGTGCTAGACGTTGGGTTGCTTGGGCGTCTACTTTTTTGTCCATGTGCGTATGATAATATTTAATTATATGACACTTGATTTAGATTTTTATCATATGATGAAGGTAAATTTGATAATGTCACAAAAAAAATTTACACTTTGTTGGTTCGAGTGATTTGAGAGAAGAAAAGAAATGGAGGAAATGATTTTCAATAACTTTTTTTTTTTAATTTTTTTTTTAACACCTTTCAATTCCTTGTTTGGATTGTTAAATAGGGAAATTTAGCCAAAACTTGTCTATTGGATCCTTGTTTGGTGAAAAAGAATAGCTTAATTTATTTTGCTTTATAAACTCTTTAAGGAGAAAATACATAATTGAGTAAGGAAAAAATAAAATGCATATATATTTTTTCTTGGAAAATATTGTCAAAGTAACATATTATCAACTAGAGTAAATGTTATTATCAAACAAAGTAATATGTTACTGTCAAACAAAGTAACATATTACTGTTACTGTTATTGTTTACACCAATTTCAGCGGTAATAATATATATATATATTTGAAGAATTTTATAGTCAATATGAATTTTATGTAATATATTATGTTGTTGAGAGGATTTTAAAAATATTAATTTTATTAAAAACAGACATATACATTAAAAGTTATATTATTTTAAAGTTTAATATTTTAATAATTTAAATATGTATTGAACTTTTTAAAGAAATTTTTTTGTGTTTATTCTTGTGGGAGCCAGAAAAATATAGGTACTAACTTATTGGGCCTAACCCAAACAAAGCCTACAATGGGTCCAGCCGAAACAAATATCACACCTCCCATCTATATAAAGGGGGGGGGCATCCCAAGTGAGAGGTATGTCTTATCTCTGTCTACAAAAACACACACCCCTTCAAATATATACACTGACTATTTCTTGATAAAAGGACTAACTTCATCATCGGAGTACTCCCGGTCGGCAACCCCGGTTGGGTGGCACCGACTATGTTCCTCATTGCAGATCTACAGGGGTGAAGCTCTTCTCTTCTTTGGATCTCTACATGGTCTCACAATTGGCGCCGTTTGTGAGAACGACTGAATGAGATCAACGAAGAACACAACAAATATACTGCTGTAAGTAAACATATATGGGTTGCTTTGTGGTTAGTGCCCTTTCTACAAAAGCAAAATCAATCCCAAGTAATACGGCCCACGACTGGGTCTCATTTTCATTTTGATTCAACTTGATTAGCAATATGCAAATCTACGTACATATAATATTATATATATCTGTGATGTAAGTAAGCGTATATGGTGGGTCGTTTTTTTGAATATCAATTTTTGCCTGCTAAAAGCAACAAGAACAAAATCAAAGCAAAGCATTTTCACTTTCTCTTTCTAAAACTGGGTTTCAGACTTTTGTTTATGGGAGTTTCTTTTTGGCATTGTACAAAGGGTGGCTCTGCCAAATCCACGTCTGTAATTGTTTCTTCATTTAGGAATTGTTTCTTTATTGGAAGCTTTATATCTTTTATGTTGCTTCAGTAATCGTCCCGGTTGTTAGCGTAATCTTCGCACTCACAAGTAATTTAATATTTTTTATTCCATAGACTGCGAGAATACGAGGCAATCTATACGGCTCAGGTTAATGCCATAAAAATATAAATATATACTTATATATGTATAAATATAATAATAATATAAGAATAAAAATTGGTCACACTGAGGCCATCTATACGCCTCATATTATTTGGCAATATTCTGTATTCGGCGTCGCCATTGGCCCAGTTCATGCCGAATAGATACTAACTTCTTGAACTCGCACAAATGTTGTTCAGAACTTGTTGATCATGTGTATGAAAATAATATTTGTTGTAAGATAATAACTATTTGCATAAATATTAATATTGACTTGCATTGATATGTGTATGCAAAAGATATCATACATAACTTGCCGGACTTGTTTGGCTCCAGAGCTGCATATTGTCATTAAATCCTGGCTGGGTCTTCATTCTCTCTTTCTAGAAAAATTTCATGAGTTATTATAGTAATTTATGGTCGTCTTTCGACCGGCTATATACAAAGCTAATTAGGAACTCCACTTGTAAGATGTGTTCTTAGTTAAGATTACAGCTATTAATATACATTCGGACTATTCGGCTAGTGTGTTGGCCTAGTAATTGCTTTCCTTCTCCTTCGGCATTTGACTGTTTCACTCTCTTCAGCATTCCTTTTTGCCCAACTAATTTTTGGAGTTTGTATTAAAGGTTTGAAAGCTCTATTATTGGCCTCATAAACAGCACGTTCGGCACTTCCTAAACTGACCACAAAGCTTGGCGCTGCTCCTTAGTATAGCACCAGCACCTCGGCAAGCCAAGAGGAGTATTGATCGGCACCAACAATTGGGTCAAGCTCGACAAGCAACAAGAGAATGGCCGTGGAAATCAAGGTATTGCCAACACAAGTGTTTAAATTAACCCACTGCTACACGGATTGACAACATTCCTCGGCAAGTTATTCGGCAAAAATTACACTATAACATTTCTTATTTGGCACATTATTTTGGCGCTCGGCAATATTGAGAACTCAGGAAATTGCTCAGCAAAGCTCCAAAGCCACTTTGGTTATTTATTCGGCTTATATATTCGGCATATCAACAACTGCAAATTCACAACTTATTCGGCACAAATATCTGGGAAATTCGGCTAACATTATTCGGCTCATTGATTACTCGGCAAGACTACTCGGCCACACACGGTAACATGCTCCATAGCATTGGACATCCTCGGCACAAAACTACAATTATTAACTGTTATTAACTTGCCTACCTCTTCGACAAAAATTCCATGCTTATTATCTCGGCATAGAACCATGCTTATTATCTCGGCATAGAACTAGCATCTCGGCTTGCCGAAATCAACATCTTAATATACAAGAGGATTCGCGTCAAATCAAGGAGTCCAAACCCACCAACCCGAGCAGCCAAGAAGTAACCAAAGTTCACTGGAAACTCTGAAATGGACCACATTTTCCGAACATTAAACTTTTCAAAGTTGTCGAAATTAAGTTTTGATCATACCAACGTGAAGTACTCATTGAGACGAGTTCAACGCAACAAACCGCGTCAAAATCGGAGCTCAAACGAAGCCCTACGGGCCGCTCAAAGTTTGCCCAAAAATGAGTTCTTTCTCTGAGGAAGACGATCCAGCAAGATATAAAGAAATGATCATGTGCTTCGCGGTTGCATTACACCCTGTTGATTTGAGCCGTTAGATCCATTTTGGCTATAATTACGCCATTAGGAGTCTGATCATAGCGATCCAATAGTCTTTTCTAGCTATCTGACACATTCTGGGACCATCCGTACAGTCAGAATTTGCAAATTCAGCTAAAAATAAAAAAATATATATATTAAATAAATAAATAAAAATACAAATAAATTGCAGATTTGATTCCGATATCACCAAGCACCCTACTCTGTCTCGGCTTCATTCTGATCTCGCCACGGCACCGAACAAGGGCACGAAATCCATTTCAAATCATTATCGGCCTACTCGGCAATTTTGGCCCAAGTCAATTTTATTCCTTCCGAATAACAAATCTTATTCAAAAGTAATGGGGCAAATATACGTTGGAAAAGAAGCTTAACTTCACTAAATTGGCAACCATTGCCAACCAAGTTCTTAGCAAATCTAACTCCGAAGGAATGCCGACACACCGCGAAGCTAAGAAAAATCGTCGACCAAACGATCGACACAATTGCTGACCCAAGTGTAAACGGACACCGATGTTTTGACACTAGTTACTCCGCAATGCATCAACTTTACCCGGCAAGATTATTCGACCATTATTAATTCAACATTATGCATGATCATTATTCGGCCGTGCATCAACTTTATTCGCCTAACAACATTATTTGGCAAAATATTTGCCCACTAGGACATCAGTCAATTTTCCGCTTTCCAATTGGGGCACATCAGCCGATCATCATCTCGGCACCTTTGATATGCATGCATACTCGGCCAACTTGGTACAAACATTGCAACGACGTTTACTTGAGTTACAAACTCCCGTTCCTTTTCACACAGCTTCAAGCAAGCGCCCGTTTTGGGGCAATACATTACACACTTGGCAGTCAGCAGTTTGCATATTTTTGCGAGCCGTCATTTTACCAAAGCTGAATCTTCCCTGCAACATAGGGCAATGGGAATCTACATTCCTTCCGACTAACACCTGGCATTCGAAAGCAATGGGGCAAGTCTACCTTGGACTAAATGCAAACTGAGCAACTCGACAATTAAATAGTTGGCCCAATATCTACTTGGCAATTCCATACAAGCGGAGCAATATTATTGTTGATTAACACGTCCACCTTATTCGGTACAGGATACATTATTCAAAGTCCTTGCCATATTGGCACTTAGTTGCCACTTAAAATCAGCAAAAGTCTCCGAGTACAGCGCAATCTTCGCACTCGGCACAGAGCGCCGATTAGCAAAGGCCTACACCCATGCCCGGGGGTTAGAATACTGCGGTCAACACCCATGCCCGGGGGTTAGAATGCTGCGGCCTATACCTACGCCCGGAGGTCAGAATACCGCGGTTTGTACCTATGCCCAGAGGTTAGAATACCGCGGCCTACACCTTCACCCGGGGGTAATAATGCTGTGGTCCAATTTTTGACTGATATATCTACCTTATTTAATCTATCTTATTTGGTTTAGGTAATCATTTCCGTGTTCGGCCTATAGAAATATTTCTAGCTCGGCATGAAAGTCCATATTTGGAAACAATCTTTGCACTTGACAAAATACAACACCCTTGCCCGGGGTTATAATACCGCGGCCTACACCCTTACCCGGGGGTTATAATACCGTGACCCATCGTTACAGAGATAGTACTACCCACTGGGCTTTAGCTCACTTCTCTCCTCTATATACATATATTTGTACATACATTCATACATACATGCATTCATCCAACCATTCATTCATTTATGTTATTCATTTATCAAATGTATTCTTTGTCAAAGGACCTAACATCTATTTGAACAGCATAACTCGGCAATAAAAACTCTCATTCCTTCTACAGAAGACAATGAAAGTTTTCCGGCAATTGTGAGAGCCAGAAAAATATAGGTACTAGCTTATTGGGCCTAACTCAAACAAAGCCTACAATGGGTCCAGCCCAAACAAATATCACACCCCCCATCTATATAAAGGGGGGAGGGGGGGCATCCCAAGTGAGAGGTATGTCTCATCTCTCTCTACAAAAACACACACCCCTTCAAATATATACACTGACTATTTCTTGATAAAAGGACTAACTTCATCATCGGAGTAGTCCCGGCCGGCAACCCCGGTTGGGTGGCACCGACTATGGTCCTCATTGCAGATCTACAAGGGTGAAGCTCTTCTCTTCGTTGGATCTCTACAACATCCATGTGAGAGGATATTTCATGGTCTCACAATTCTTAATTCATTAAAGTTTTATTATGAGGGGGCCTTTGACCAAATCCCCCTACTAAATATGAGAGAAATGGAGAGAAATACGTTTCTTTCAGAATTTCTATTTTCCATCTTTTCAAAAGTGGAGTAATGAAATCATTAAATATTATTTTGTTATAATATCAAAACTACTTGTTTATATATAGAATAAATAAAGATTTTAACACTTAAAAAAAAAAGTTGTTAATTTGGTTATACAACGTTATATTATTTCATTTCATTTCATTTCTTTTCTACAATTTAACCAAACAAGATAGGAAATAAATCAATATCATTTTTTAAAATTTTTTTTATATAGTTTATGAATATCAGAATGTGTTTCCAAAGGACTTGTATGGTTTACCACCAAGGAGAGAGGAGTTCACCATTGAGTTGCTCTTGGGAGCTCTTCCAATTTCTATGCAATTGTATTGGTTTACACTACTGAATTGAGAGAATTCAAGGGCCAATTGCAAGAGTTACAAGCTAAAGGATTACACTGGTTGGTTGACCGACTGAACATTCCTTGATCGGTCGACTAGTGGTTTGATGAAATTCCAAAACACTCTGTTGGAACGCGTGATATCAAATGAAAGTTTTACTCAAATTTGATGAGAAAAAAGGTTAAATGTTGGAGATGCTCTTAGGGCACCCTTGTTTGAGGCTATCTCTGTTCTTGTCTATGATCAACATTCATAATATTTTATACTCAGAACTAAGCTTTACATACATGCTAAATTTGGTTTTTGGGGATCAATTTGGATACTGTTGGTTCATTCTCTCATATTTTGTTTTACAAGCAATCCAAAGCTAAATTGTAGTGTTGGGAAAATGTCATGCTTACATCTATAATTATGAAATCATCAATTCAAACCTATCTATGATGTGTGTCAGATAGAATTTGCATATAGAAAGTAACAGGACATTATTTTCCAAAACCTGAGGGGGGGCATTTTAAAAACCTTAGGAAGGTATATACAATTGTTGTAAACATTGAGGGAGGTCAATGTAATTTACTTTTTTGTACTTTTGTCACGATTAGTGTCATGGAAATTTTTAGTTTTGAATACTGTTAATCAGTTGCTGGATGACAATGTAATAAAAGTATAAAAGAGGATCATCTAATTGTCAGATATTGGCACATAAATATTTTTGAAAAACACACACAAAACTCAATAGAAATTTCACAAGGGTCAAATTATGAAGAAAATATTAAATGTAGCAGTTATATCACGTGAGAATATTATAATTTAATAAAAAAAAATATCATTATATAATAGGGATTATAACATTAGTTTGGTATCCAGCCAAAAGAGTTATTTTTTAAAATAATTTTTGTCTTTAATTTTTTTTAAAAAAATTGTATCATTTTTTTGTTTCCTGATCAATAGTGTGCAGATGGAAATAAATCAAAAAAAAGTTTACTAAAGAAAAATTTCTTTTTATCTTTCATAATTTATTTTTTTTACTTTTTTTTTTTTTTAATTCGTCTACTCAAGTAAAATGAAAAAATGTAAATGCCAAATGCCTTGCCTATTTACATCCATTCACAATTTTTTTGGGTAAATTACAGATACACTATTTGAGATTTGCTTAAAATACGGATTATCCTTTATAGTTTAAAAAATTACAAATACGCCTTGTTAGAATTTTTTATTTAACAAAATTAATTGTAAAAATGAAATTTCTAACTGTTTTCCTATATAATAATAAAATTATTTGAATTATTAATTAAAATAAATTTTTGACATAATTAAAAATTATTGATTTGATATTTTATTAATAAAAGAGGTTATTTATTATGAAATTTAAAACTTCAATGGACAAGATATAATTTCCAAAATTACAAGAGGCAATTTATATTTTAAACAAATCTCATGAGTGTATATTTATAATTTATTCATTTTTTTTATTATCAAATAACAATGTTATAACGATTATCCATATTTCTATCATCTTATATGTTTTTTTTAAAAATAAAAATAAAAATAAAAGTGATAAAATAAATTTAATACAATTATTAGATTTTTTTAACGGTAATACAATTATTAAATAAATCTATGTTTTTGATCTCAGACTTTAAGCTCGTCCGAATTGTCTGAATTACACAAACCGAATGTCTGGTCAAATGACCTCTTGGACAACTAGTGTCACCCTTGTCAACCGTTGTTATCACTTTTGTCATCCTTATCTACCGGTGTATCAACCAACATCCTACCAGATGACTAATCGGACTACTGACCAAACGACCGGAATGTACAAATTCAAGCAATTCAGACTCCCCAAATTCGGTAGAGGTAGCTCACGGAGACAATCACCTGCGCTGAATATCTGCAATTGTTCTCTGACCCATCTGTGCTTGTTGCAGAGCTTGCTTTTTTGAGAG
The DNA here is from genome assembly GCA_036172215.1 of Camellia granthamiana. Classification (NCBI taxonomy): domain Eukaryota; kingdom Viridiplantae; phylum Streptophyta; class Magnoliopsida; order Ericales; family Theaceae; genus Camellia; species Camellia granthamiana. Next base: position 96,883,112 of record CM069905.1, read on the forward strand.
AGGCTTTTAGGCTTGTTGAAAGAACTGGGTTTTAGGGAAAAAAGTTCCAACACTCCGAAGAAATCTTCTGCAGAACAGGTAATTCCCTCATCATTTTGCTAAAAAAATTCATCAATGTCTAGTTTAATCCACAAATCTTTACACCATTTGAGGTCTGCGATTAGAACTTCTTCACCAACCCACTGCCACAATCTCTATTTCCTTTAAATCTACCACCCTTTTTTCATCATCATCAATTGAAGCCACTCCAAATCAACACTCATTCCCAGTGAATTACCTCATAAACTCATGTGGGCTTCCTCTAGGAAAGGCTCTCTCATTATCCAAATATGTCAAATTCCAAACTCTATACAAGCCTAACTTAGTCCTCGCACTCTTCGAGAACCACGATTCACCAAAACCCAAATCTCAAATCTCATCACGAAGCTCTCTCGGGTCCTCTTATGTGATCCGGATAAAACCCTTTTGCCCAAACTCAACTTTTTCAAATCTAAAGGCATTTCAAGCACTGATGTTGCGAAAATACTATCTTCAGCACCAAAGGTTTTGGAAAGAAGCTTGAGAAACCAAATCATACCTGAAAGATCTAAAAAGTCCCAAGATATTGATTTGTGATTATGTTTCAATTTTAAATAAAGAATGACAATCCCAATCAAACAATCAAAGACAAATCGACACAATGATTCAAAGTGAAAAAACCATAATGGGAGAGCCTCCAATTGTGATAAAAGAAACCATGGGCCAAAGGCACAAAACAATCCAATAGAAAATAAAAAAGAATTACACAAGTGTACTCTCAATTACCTAGCGAATCCACGCCCGAATTGAACCGACCCCAATGTGCCTATTCCACCACCGTCTTTACCTCGGAATTGTCTTGTCCAACGTTAAATCTATAACGTTGATGTCAAATCCACGATGATGAGCCACTCCGAAATCCACCAAAGCTTCAGGCCCAAGCTTTCCAGAATCCACTGAAGAACAACTCTCTCTTTTGTGAATAAAAGAAAATAAACAAACCCTTGATGATGTTGATATGAAGTTCACGGATCCATTGATCACTCTTAAATCATCAAGGAAACATTCATAAAGCACCCTCCAATATAGAACCCTTTGTTTATTCTTCCTCTCTAAAAATTTGGATGGCTCAAACCCTAGAAATAGCAAACTGCGCACTTTATAGTAAACTGAATTGGGTAGACCGCTCGAGCGCACATTTTACCGCTCGAGCAACCACTTCATGGCTCGAGCAAACTCATTAAAACACGTGCCCATTGCTCAAGCCAAGACTCCACCGCTTGAGTACATATACGATGCTCTCAAAACTTTGGACGCTCTGCAAAAGTACTAGATGATGCCATTCATCGCTCGAGCGCACAAATGACCACTCGAGCGGTTAAATAACTTCGACTGCATTTTTTTACTTCGGGGGCGTTATCCCTCGACCCTGCCATGGGGTGTTACCCCCTAGACCCCTGCGAGCTGACCGACAGCTCGACCCATGTACTTAGTCAGTGAAGTGGCAAACATGAAGAGATTAAGATCACAAACTCCTTTGCAAGGCACAATTCGGATTGGATTCGCATCTAAACACTCATAGCTTTACTGAAACAAAAGAGTGAATAAAATTACAACTGAAAGGAGGTTTGTCAAACAAGATTGCCATTTACAAAAACCTAACAATCTCTCCCTTTGGCAATTTCATGACAAAACACACCTAACAATTAAAATCCTAATCACCCCAACCCATTACAACCAATAAAAACAAACTTCTTTCTCAAGGTCATGATCTACAAAACAGCTATTAGTACCACAAGAGTATATCAAAAAGCTATAGACATATGACAGGATTATCTTGAAGTATGAGATAGAAATATGAATAGATGAAAATTGGAGATTTTAAGAACATGTAACATGAATGGATGAAAATTGGAGATTTTAAGAAATGCAGCATGAATAGATGAAAATTGGAAGAAACATGCAAAAATGCTCAAAATTTCCCCTCAAAATTCTTCCCCTTTTTATCATGAATTGGAAAAGGAAGCTCAATCAACTAAAGTATAAACCACACACGCAAGGACAAGATGATGTAAAAATTAATAGCATGTGAGAAGTAAGCAATAAGTAAGCAATGCATAGCAACATGCAAACCAATTAACGCCAATCTCCTTTATCAAACCAATCAATGTAAGTTCATGCTAAAAAACCCCTGCAATGATTCACCAAACTCACTAAAGCAAACACAAGCACAGAAAACAATGAACAAGAAGAAAAAAACAAAAATAATATAGTGGAGTAGGCAAGGAATTTTATATTTGTACCTTAAAACACACAAGAATATCCAAGAAACACAATTACTTGAAAACACAATGTGCACAGCCTTTAGAAGATTTCTCATGAAAGAATGTGATACAACATGTGAAAAGCATAGATCCCATGATAAAAGTGTGTGTGTGGCTCTTGGAGTTCGGCAAACACTAGATTCAAATTTTAGTAGTGATCTGATAGCTGGACCTCTGACAAGAGAATCTAGCCACAACTTAGGAAACTCAAACCACTAGGATTCAAGGGGTATTTAGTAAGTAAATACGGAGGCTCCCCCTTAATCAATTTTTAAATTTTCTTTCTTTCTTTCTTTTGCGCAGTCATTGGTGGCTTTCATGCTCATGAGTATAGAAACCAAACTAGAGAAGCATGGATAAAATAAGCATAGCTTGGTTGGTGACTCTGAGGTAGCCTTTTTCTCATGCCTTGACTACAAAGAACTGCGGGGAAAGCCGTGGAGATGCAAAAAGATGGAAGGTGGTTAAGAGACTCAACATCACCCATGATGTGCTAGTATAGGTCAATTCCTCTAGAAATGCAAAAGACACAATGCTAGAAGTCCATAGAGAAATTTGATAACTTATGCGGAAGATTATGATATTTGCTAATCCAAGAGTGTGTACAGAATGAGACATTCTAATCAAAGTACACACACTCTAAAATGAGCAATGACCATAGAAAGTACACATATTAACATGTAATGGATATTCTCATCAATTCCAATATGTGCCAAGAACTTCTCAAAAATTTCAAGCTTGAAAACCCATACTAAGAAAATCTTTTTGTTTTGTTTCGTTTTGTTTTTTTTTTTTTATAAACAAAGCAAGATAGAAAACAAACAAGCACACACAAAACGACCCAAAAAGAAAAATAAAACAGGTAGAAACCCAAAAATAGAGAGAAAATCAAAAAAAATAAAAAGAAACTAAATAAACATGGTAAATCAAGTCAAGCTTTCTCACCCGAGCCGCTTTAGTATTAACAATGTTGTGGGAATTGCGGTTCTTGAGTAGTGTCTTGACGTTGTGGTTCCCTTCTCCTTCAATGGGAACTTGTCTCGACTTGGTTTCCAATCTCTTACTCCAAGGTCTAGGCAAATGCAAACTCGCTTCATGTTTGGTCTCAAGCAAATCAAAATAAGAAGGTCTAAGTTGACCCTTAACTACATTACGACCAATGAAATGTCTCTTACCCCACGAGGTATTAGAATTTTTTCTACCTCTATGAGACATTCTCCTATACAACTCATAACATTAAGGGCGTAAATGACCATACATACCACAATGATGACAAATAAAAGTAGGGTGTACCTTCTTTTCTTTGACCTTACTAACTCTAAGAAGATTGAGAAGTCCTTCCTTTCGTTGAATCTTTTACTCCCCTTTTCCTTGAGTTCTTATCATGAGATGTGGATGCACTCCATTTTTGCTCTTTGTCACCACCAAAGCCAATGCCACTCTTGTCATAACACATTTGTTGAGACCCAATGATATTGTCCAAAGTCTTTGATCCTTTGTTCTAAAGACCAATGGTAGCCATAGTACACTTGAGCTCTTCCTCTTTCTTGATGATTAGCTCTTTCAAGGCAACTTGAGACATCTCGAGAGTTTCAATATTTTCTTCATACATTGCATAGATTTGTTGTAGCTCATTCATCTCTGTCTCAGAAGTCAAGAGTTTTGCACAAAGGGCTTGTCGATCATTAGATATCTTGATGGCATCATTCATGGCCTCGGAATCTCCTTCTTTAGTTTGACATTCTCACATTCACAAGCTTTGAGTTTCATATTGAGTTTGTCATTCAATTTGGATAAGTTAACAGATTCATTGTACAATTTTCATAAGCTTGTTGAAGCTCTTGACCATCTGCATCATCATCATTCTCTGAAGATTCATCACTAGTGATATTCTCAACTGGCCTCTTGGGATACTCCATTCGTCCTTCAGCTCCGGAAGTCGCCATGAAAGCAAGAAATTGTTCATGCCCCTCTTTGCCTTGAGCTTCGTTGTCACTTTCATCTTTATCAGACTCTGATTCATCATCCCAAGTGATAGTGAAGGCTTTCTTCTTCCTCAAATGATTAGGGCATTGTTGAGCAAAGTGGCCAAATCCTTGGTATTTATAGCATTGGACTCTTTGAAAGTTCGCTTGTATCTTTTCTTTCTTCTTCTTGGTTGTAGAATCATTTTTGAGTTTATCTTTGCCTTTGGATTTATGAGTTGATTCCAAGAGATTAGGCTTCTTTTTCAGAAAAGACTTTTTAAATTGTTTTACAAAAGCATTCATAATCTTGGAATCAATCTCACAATCCTCATCAAAATCCTTTCCAACACTATGAGCACTACTAAAAACAATATCATCTTTTTGTTTCTTTTTGAAATTTATATGTGCCTCATAGGTTTGGAGATTTCTAACCAAATGATCCAGCTTGAGGTTGTCAACATCTTGAGACTCCTCAATAGTAGTAACTTTTGGTTGGAACCGATCAGGCAAGGACGTCAAAATTTTTTCCACAATCTTGGATTCTGGTATTTTTTTAACTAAATTGAAGCTGAAATTTACAATGTCACTCAACTTCGCATAAAATTCATCAAAGGTCTCACTATTTTTTATTGAAAGGTTTTCGAAACTAGACGTGAGCCTTTGAAGTTTTGAGCATTTAATCAAAGGAATGCCCATATGAATAGTTTGTAAGATATCCCAAGCCTCTTTTGTGACTTCACAATTGCAAATATGACTAAACTCTTCTGGTGTGATGGCGCAAAAGAGAGAATTGATAGCTTTACTATTCCAACTACTATTTTGGTAATCAGTTGTATCCCACTTATCAATTGGTTTGGGGAAAGTTACTCTATCAATGGTAATTGTTGCTTCGGTCCACCCACACATGACAAATTGCCAAACTTTTTCATCAATAGATTTTAAAAACGCTCTAATCCAAGCTTTCCAAAAAGAATAATTAGATCCGTCAAGGGTGGTCGAACCGTAGAATTCCCTTCACACCCTTCACAAATTGAATCCATTATCACAAATCAAACAAGATCTCGCTTTGATAGTTTTGAAAAAAAAAATAAAAATAGAGCGACCTGCTCTGATACCAATTGAAAAATCTAAAAACTCCCAAGATATTGATTTGTGATTATGTTTCAATTTTAAATAACGAATGACAATCCCAATCAAACAATCAAAGATAAATTAACACAACGATTTAACATGGAAAAATCATAATGGGAGTGCCTCCAATTGTGATAAAAAAAATCACGAGCCAAAGTCACAAAACAATCCACTAAGAAAATAAAAAAGAACTACACAAGTGTACTCTTAATTACCCAGCAAATTCAAGCTCGAATTAAACCAACCCCAATGTGCCTCTTCCACCACCGTCTTTACCTTGGAATTGTCTTGTCCAGCGTTGAATCCACAACGCTGATGTCGAATCCATGATGATGAGCCACTCCCGAATCCACCAAAGATTTAGACCTAAGTTTTCCGGAATCCACCGAAGAACAACTCTCTCTTTTGTGAATAAAAGAAAATAAACAAACCCTTGATGATGTTGATATGAAGTTCACGGATCCATTGATCACTCTTAAATCATCAAGGAAACATTCATGAAGCACCCACCAATATAGAACACTTTTTTTATTCTCTCTCTGAAAATTTGGAAGGCTTAAACCCTAGAAACAGCAGACTGCGCACTTTATAGTAAACTGAATCACGCAAACTGCTCGAGCACACATTTCACCGCTCAAGTAGTGTGACTAAAGGTGATGCGAAACATATAGGCTGATCGCTCGAGCGACCACTTCATGGCTCGAGCAAACTCATTAAAACACGTGCCCATCGCTCGAGCCAAGACTCTAATGCTCGAGCACATATATGACGCTCTTAGAACTTCGGATGCTCTACAAAAGTACTAGATGATGCCATTCACCGCTCGAGCGCACAAATGACCACTTGAGCAGTCAAACAACTTCTACTGCATTTTTTGCTTCGAGGGCGCTGTCCCTCGACCCTGCCATGGCGTGCTACCCCTTGGACCCCCCGTACTTAGTCAGTGAAGTGGTAAACATGAAGGGATTAAGATCGCAAACTCCTTTGCAAGGTACAATTCGGGTTGGATTCACATCTAAACACTCACAGCCTTACTAAAACAAAAGAGTGAATAAAATTACAACTGAAAGGAGTTTTGTCAAACAGGATTGCCATTTACAAAAACCTAACAATATCATCTTTCAATTTCTATAGAAATTTGATTCAATCCCAAGACAAAACCATATTGGCTATTAAACGCAGTTCTTGGCTTCTTTTATTTGAACCTGAAGCTTGTGTACCAAATATTGAATTTTTGCAAGAAGTGGGTATGCCAAATACGAAATTTTTTATCTTGTTAAGGTACACATGTCGATCTCGAGGTTTCATGTCGAACGTTGTTACCTTTAGAAGGATTGTGGAAGAGATAGAGAAAATGGGTTTTAATCCTTGTAAATTGAATTTTGTGTTAGCAATTCATGTATTGAAGTCAATAAGTAAATCAACGTGGGGGAAGAAGGTTGAGGTTTATAAGAAGTGGGGTTGGTCTGAGGATGAGATTCTTGTGGCTTTTGGGAAACACCCCGTGTTTATGACAATGTCCGAGAACAAGATCATGAGTGATGGATTTTTTTGTCAATAAAATTGGTTGGGAGTCCTTACTTATTGCAAGAAAGCCGGTACTGATGTCATTGAGCTTAGAGAAAAGGATTGTTCTGAGGTGGGCAGTTTATGAAGTTTTGTTATTGAAAGCGTAACGCCCTCAAAATAAACCCAAAAATCAGACATTCATGACATCCACAAACTTAAGAGAATAAAGCATATTTCCATTCATCAGAGTATTAAGTACAAAAGTATTACATGTTGACAACAAAAGTAAAGGCCCTATGGGCTTACAACTTTCCAAGCCAACACTTGGTTACAAAAAGAGAGTTCTAACTCAAATACACATTAAGCCCTTGGCTTGAATTTACATGTAATTCCAAAAAGAGAACAACAAAAGATCTATCAGCCTCAAGCCTCCCAAGCAACGTCCTTGGAGGTGGCATGTCACCTGAACCTGAAAATGATGTCCCATATAGAGTGAGCCAAAGCCCAACATAGATATACTAAACCAGATATGAGCAATAACTAAAGCATTAGCATTTGATAAATGGCTAACACTTATAAACCAACTTACAATACAATCCAGTTCCATGACAAATGTGTATATGTTTCATTCCACTTTCCTTTACTTAACCAATTCAATTTATAAACATGGCTCAGAACCTGGCCAAACAATTAAATGAGACTACATCCCATATTAAAACACTTCCTTTATTCACAATTCAAATGAGACTACAACTCATGTCAAAAACACTTCCAATACTTCAATCATCTACGTTATGCAAACGCAATTAGAATTTCGGGACTTTCACCCTGGACACTCCGGCCAACTTAATTATCAATGGAGTCCATCCCCTATCTCCTCCCAAACAGGTTTGAGAGTCCATTCCCTATCTCCTCTCAAACCATAGAGTACATCCCCTATCTCCTCTCAAACAACATACATATACAATGTATTTAACAAATATCATATACAATGATCAATCAATACACATATTCAATGTATTATTCCAACCGTCATATTCAATGACATATTCCACATGATTAGTTTCAGTTTTCCCTAATCAACATACAGTGTCTACAACAATCAAGACTATCTTCCACCGATAGCCCAAAGCAGTTATCTCTAAACAGATAATAAATTTATCAAACAGATAAAATCTCAATATTTTCATGGGTGAGTGATCAATTTATCCAACTACACCATTCAACCTCAAAATTTCCCAATTTCACGAATTTCAACTCAATTTCACAATTTCCCAAATTAATTATTCAAATTAATTATTCGACATAATTAGGGCATTTTTTTCCATTTTCCAATAACAACCCTAAGGTTCAATTTCATCGATTTAACCATAATGATACCATTTTCTAAGACCTCTCAAACACATGGAATTTAACATTTGAAAACCCCCTTTTTAAAACTTTAAAACAAACCCTAACTTTCCCAAAATCACCAAACAACTCCATCTATCCAAAATAAACAATATTTATGTCAAAACTCATAGAGAGGAGTAGGTTATCCCTACCTCAAATGAAGAGACCAAATGGAGAAGATGATGAAAACTCGAGATGCTCCAAATCCAAAGATTTTCGGATTAATGCGATGCCCACACTGAGCTCTAACTTTTATACAAAGGAAATAGTGTAGGAGAACCCTAGAACTAGATGGATTTGTAAAGAGAAGTGGTGGTGTAGAGAGAGAGAGGCAGCCGATCTAGGGTTTGAGAGAAAAATGGAGATGAAAAAGTGAAGTGTAACCCGCTACTGCCAACTGATATATTCGAGGCTCGCTCGAACAAATGAGTGGTCACTCGAGCGACCAGACACAAAGAAACCTCGCTCGAGCCAACAATTCGAAGCTTCAGGTCTGCAACCCAGAAGCACACTCGAGCAAAGAAAAGCTCGCCGAGCGAAGAAACCTAAAACATAGTCCTCGCTTGCTCAAGCGAAGGAAAGCTCGCTCGAGCCAAGAAATGCAACCTTTAGGTCCAGAACTAGACGCAGACGCAAGCTCGAGTGCAAGACTTCTCGCTCGAGCCTCCAGACACAACACTCAACTCTCGCTCGAGCAAAGGAACCAAGACACAGAGCTCGCTCGAGCGACAAAAGCCGAGCTCGCTCGAGCGACAAAAGCCTCGCTCGAGTGAAGAAGCAAAAAATCTGGGCAGCAACTATTGGTTTAAACTCACTACCAACCTGTAACACACCTGCCCAATACATCCCAAAATTTGAATACAAGGAATTAAAGGACGGAAACAAGATATACACAAAACCAACACCACGAAACCTAAGTCCGGAATACAATAAACAACGGAGGGAAAACCGGGATCGCTATAGAAAGTTTGATTAAGAACAACAATAATAGCTTAATATATATGTTGGTATCTCTTTAAACATGCTTCCTGTAGACACTCCATTTTTGACCGTCCTCAAGACTTGGACGTCACCGTTTGAACACTCGGTGATCACCCATGATCGTGTTCGTTTTGAGTTCCTGAAGGATTCGGCTGCATGCTTTGCCTTAGGATCTCTCAACCTGACTATTTTGTCTTTGGTTGTGCACCAAGGACTTGTGTTTTGTGCTTATGAGTGTGGGAAGTGGCTTGTTAGCCATCCCTGAAACCCATCAGCTATGGCATGATGCCACCGGCCATGTATTATTTCTATCGGCCAAATGTTTGGCCGACTGGCACCATTTTGTGGTCGACCAGCCTTTATTTTCGTCGATCGACCCATTTTCTGACTGAGATCTTTTCTTTGCCTTTTTCAGGCATTGTGCATGCCAGCTGTGCCAGCTGGTGAGCACAGACTCTGCCCTCCATACACGTGTATGGAGGGATTGCATCCTTGTTTAGCTTCCTTTGGAAGCTTTGCAATTTGGTTTTTCTATGAAAGGAGGGCCTCCCCTCCCTTTCCAGAGGTTGAAGCATCTGAGATATATGATATATATCACTCTCTCTCTATATCTCCCTCTCTCTCTTGATTTGTGTGTGTAAAAGTGTTCAAAAGGTTTTTTTTTGTTCTTAGTTTTACACTAAGACACCTAGTGTTACACTATACTTCGGTTACTGAGGTGTTGAGGGACTGGTTTCAGAGTTTTTAAGTTGGTTTTGATCAAAGGAAGGGGCTGGGGTTGGTGTTCTTGAAGTGTTCTTTAAGGGTGAGCACTATTGCTTTATATTTCCCATTTTTGTACAAGCTTTTAACCTATCTTGTATGCTGTTTTGAGCTTTATGTATAACTGATAAAAGTTCTGATTTTTCATGTTTAAGATATTTCATTAAGGTCTCTTTTGTGTTTGGGGTTGTCCACCCCCTCTTAGGCCTTATTTGGCCCTTTTTTTGTGCCTTTCTCTTTGAGCTTTGGGACCTCTTTATTTCGACCTTCTCACCACTGAAATCCAGAGGATTTTTAGTGGTGGAGAAGTGATTTTGAGGTCATCTATAGGGGAGGGACACCCCTCTCCCTTTGTGTCTCATTTGCTTGTGTTTTTGGCTCATAAAGGTAGCATGCATGCTTAGTCGATTTTGGCTCCATCTCAGTGGGTATTTAGTGATATTTTGTCATGTTATACCTCTGTTCTAAGTTGGTTTAATGGCCTCTTGCATGCATCATATGCTTGTCTTGTAATCCCATGTTTTGGCCTAACATGCATCATGTTGAAAGGTGGCATTTTAGCATGAGTTTGGTTTGGTTCCAAGAACATTTTAGCTCTATTTTGCCATGCTTAAGGTCTGTTTGGTGTCCTTTTGGTCATGCTTACATCGCTTTGTATAGCCACCATGCATTCTAGTTTGTTAGCATCGGGTGTGTGAGTCATTAGCATGCATTACTTTGACCTTTCTCATGATTTGGCATCACTTGAGATCATATTTTAGTCCATGCTTCATGCTTGTATGTTTGCATTCGCCACCCTTTCAATGCTTTGAAGAATTGTTGTCTTATGCTCCATGTTTAGGCCATTGTGCATGCCTCCATGTTTAGATTATTTAGCTGCCATATCAGTAGGTTTTGGGGGTTATTTGGTCATGCTTGACCTCTGATTTTGGTCCCCCCCCCCTTTTGGAACTTGCCTCATGGGGTCATGGCTTGAGCCCCTTGGTTAGTCTCAAGTTTTGGGCTTCTTTGTGTGCCTTACTTGCATGATTTGAGTGGCTTGGCATCATCCTTTTACATTTTTTTTAGAGTTTAACATGATTGCCTAATGTCCATGTTTGCCATCTTTTAAGTGTCCTTGAAAGTTGCCCCTTCCATGCTTAGGTGATAAGCCCATAGGTATGCTTGTTTGTGTGCACATTTACCCATCATTTCTATTGCACTTTGGCCACTGTTTTGGGATTGGCTGAGGTCTTCCCATTTCGGTTTAAGCCCATCTTTGCATATAGTTGCATGTTTGACATGTTGCATTTGCATGTTGTTGCATGCTTGCATTATACCATGTTTGCGTGTTTATTATATTGCATGTCATTTAGCTAGTTGCATCACATAACCTTGTTGCATACTTGGTGTGTTTGTGTTACATTAGCTTAGCTTGCATGTTAGGTCGCATTGCATTGCATCTTGCATGCTTAGCACATTGTACATTTGCATGTTTAGGTTGCATTGCATTTGGCATGCTTTGCTAACTTAGCCTCATATTGCATACATGAGCCATTTTGCATATTCGAGCCATATTGCATACATGCATTGCATTGTGTTTGGTTTGGGTGTCAAACCAAACATGAGGTATGAGGTGTGTTCGTACTTAAAGTGACGAAACACGCCTCAATCCTCGGTCGCCGACACTCTTGATCCCAACATGATAGAGTGTGTAGCATTCATTTGTTTTCGTTGCATTCATTTTACATTGATTTGCAAACTTGGCACCTTTGGCCATCATGCATCGAAATGCGTGATTGGTGGCCCGAGGACCGAGAGCCATGCTCCCTTGAGTTCATTGCATGATAGGGAGAGTGGCTATGCACACATTGCCTTGAAAATACCTTGCCATGCACTGTCTGTCCTCTGCTGCAGCAAAACCAGTGTTCTGCAGGAAGGAATGGCCGGTCGGCCACTTTCAGTGCCGGCCGGCTACCAAAGTCCAGTCGGTGGTTCCACTCTTGGTCGATAACTGTATTCCAGTGGCCGGTGGACTTGTATCATGGCCGGTGACATCCCACAGTGCTATGAGAGTGTTCCAAAAGCATCACAAGTATTTTCATAGTTCTCGGGGGTGCAAAACAATGCTAACAGAGGCAACAGTGGCATGGCAACGGGATTCCGAGCGAGGCGAATCGAGCATACATCATCCAAGCATTTCGAGGCGGGGCTGCAACGGCCTCCCTTTGTAACTAATTTGTTAATTAATTTAGGATTTTGTAATATTTAATTAGCTAGAGTAGTTAATTATTTATTTGTTTTGTATTATTTATTCGGACCCTCCGTCGAGAGGGCACAATTTTGTAATAAGTGTGCGTGCGTGTGTGAATGTCTTCCAACCCCACGTCTTTCTCCCTTTTATTTTCTAGCTTTTGATGGTTAGTTTAGGGCATGTTTCAATTAGCATACTTATGTTCGCATGTTTGCATCATTCATCTGTATTGCATGCACCGGGCTCGGCGCATCATGCTAACTGCATTGTATTTCAATTCCAAGTTGAATACATGTATTTGAATTTTCACATCTCATATGCCATTCTTAGGGTAGCCGAGCCTATTTTAGTTTCATTTTGCATGCGTTGCATTAGCCATCTTAACATGAACTAGGATCACGCATGATTACTAACTAGTTTCTTGTTTTAGCTCGGAGTACACTGTAAGTGTTTATGCTTTAGCATCTTGCATGTATGTGAGTGCTAATATGACAACATGCTGGCCATGAGGCTAATTGCTTATATGATATAACTGCCTGAATGCCTGTGGGTGAAGGTTGGATTGCTTGAATTGGAATAATTCGTCGAAATCCGTGTTTTAGCCTACTTGCGAGTAGCAAAGCTTCAAACTGTCTTGTGACAAATGGATATGCGATGCTTGGTTCCAAATTAGGCAATCTAGTCTATACTTGTGTGTTGTGCGCATCACATAGTAATTCTAGGCTAATAAACCGGAATAAGAGCACATAATGTTTTCAAAAATCGATATCATGGTTAGTAGAGGCCGATCTTTGATCGGGCGAGTGGGGGTGCTTACGAAGTGACCTTCCTCAATCGTACCCAAGTTCCCGAGCCGAGGCAACTTTGGTGATGACGGACACGTGGCCTTAGGCAACGAGTCAGGGTTTCCTAAATTTCCCCAAAAATAAAATATTTAGGTGGCGACTATGTATCTGGCAAAGCAGTTCATGTTTGGTACTTCTTTCTAAAAAATTTGTTTTCCAAAACGATTTGCCGGATTTGGTCTCTTTGGTGATTTATTGGTCTCGCATTGCACTTTTGCAGGACTAGATTCAAAACCGACACATTTGAGTCCGAACTGTAGTGAGCCCAAATGAACAAAACGGGATTCCCTCTCGGGACGTTTGGGGACGTCTACACTTCCTAAAGAAGTTTGTGAACTTTCATAAGAAAGAAGCTCCCGAGCTACTGAAATTGTACAAGGAAAAGTTGGCTCTTGCAAAACAATTATGATTTGGTATGTTGATGAGACTGGATTGGCTAAGGATGTTTTCCTTTGATACTGACTCAACATATAGTTGCCCTTTTCTTCTGCTTCTCATGATTTAATTGTGGTTATCAAATTCTCTCATTTTGAATACAATGGGGTTATCAATTAAAATTTTTCATCTGTAAGCACGTTTCAGTTCTTTGTTTTCACTCTGACAAATGGGATTGAAGTTTCACATTGCTCCATTGAATGTTGATCATTTTGGAATGGCTTGAGTCTTGAATCAGTGCACCAATATATGTTCATCTGGGTAATTATATATAACTAATACCTACGGGTGTATATATTTTGTTTATGCATTACCATATTGCTTGTGCACAAGGGACCTATTTCTTTTTCTAAGGCTTACATTGGTTTATTTTTCCCTTTTCTTTGTATTTAGTTAGAATCAAGTTTCAAATTGGCAAATAATAAAAGATCTTTTTCTTTTTCTTTTTTCCTTTTACATTTCTTTTTGATGTTCCATACATTCATATGGGCATTTGATTTGGTATAATTGGTATTCTGTCAACAAGAGTAAACCTTTATCGAAGGAAATACGTGGCTTCAGATTTTTGCCCTATTTGCAACAAATATCCAATGACAGTTGAGCACCTATTGTTTGATTGTGACTGGACCAAAGTTATTTGGTTTGGAAGTAATTTAAGTCTTAAAATCGACCAAGGTTCAATCTCTAATGTGGCCATGATTGAGTTTATCTTCAACAGTAATCTGGTGGACACTGGTGCACCTATTCAAAAAACTACCCAAGCATGGGATGGGATGACTTTCACAGCCTCTCACATCTCAGTGAACCACCAGCTACCACCCCTATTTATATGCCACAAAGTGGTTCTAATCATAAATGGGAGCCTCCTCTTGAGGGTCTTTGCGAATTCAATTACGATGTTGCTGTCAAAAAAGGCCTTTCAAAAGGCCTCCATTGAATGCATTATTTTTTTAAAGGGAGAAAGTATAAGCCTCAAATGGTTGTTAATACCATCATATAACCCACCTTGTTTATGCTAAATCATTAGTCTAATTCATTCACCAAACTATTTGGGATTTATTTATCAATAAATGCAAAACACCGTTGTGACAAAATACAATATATGAACAGATTTGTGATTGCAATCATTTTAACTGTGAATTTAAACAATTTCCCTTTAGTGATTATTCAATTCTAAGATTGGGTATGACTGGTTTGTCTAATACAACACATTCTCTGACAAAATTTTGAAGTTAATTTTTAGATTAATGATTTAAAAAGCTTTGAATAAATTATAAAAATGTTTGATATAGGTTTTGGAGGGCATGTGAAAAAAATGAAAAATATTTGATAAATAATTTAAAAAGTAATATTTTGTAGTGTAAAACCCAAAACTCAATTCGAAACCTTCAAAAATTTTAAAAAGTGACTTTGCCTACAAGTGTTGTCCTTCAAAATTTAATGGTTTGTGTAAGGGTTTTAAAAATTTAATCCCTTCTTTTGTTGTTAATTACATATTTAAAACACATTGTACTATATAAAGAATATTAATCTACTTGATGTTGATGGTATGAAATCATACCTAACAATTTCCTCCCCCCCTTTCTAAAAGCACTTACATTGTGTTGGAGAAATTGATTGACTTTTTTTATAAGTTTATATAATTTTTCAAAGGAAAATTGCAAATCAGTGGTAACTTTACAAAGTATTTATAAATTCATAAAAAAATTTATGATTTTAATTATTAAAGTTGATAAAATTTATCATTAATTTGAAATTGTTTTTGAAAATTATCAATTTTTAGTTACACCGCTTGTGAAATTTTATAAGTTTACAAATTTTTTAAAATATTCAAATAATTTTATAGGTTTATAAGAAATGAGCAACATTATCACAAAAATAAAATAAAAAATGAGTAAAGTATATAAAAAATAAGTGTAAATTACACTGATCTCTATGAAATTTGGAGAAAATACAACAAACTTCACAGGTTTAGTGTAATTACATTAAAATTTCTTAAAATTTTAATTCACCTAATACTTTACTCCCTTTTCATCAATAGTGCATTAATCATATGTATGAGACAATGACATTATCATATCTTTTACAATAAAATATATATTTTTTCTCATTTATTCTTATGTCTTCACACTATTTACATTAGTTTCAATAAATTTAGGGAGCCACTATTCCCACTCCACTTTGCTTCAAATCTAGTTTTTATTTTTAAAATTTTTTTTTATCATTATTATACATAGTTATATTAATACCCTTTCACACAAAATACACTCCTTGAAAAAAAAAAAATCAAAATTCAAGCATATTAACTATATATAATAAGGATAAAGAAGAGAGTATATTTAAAGTAAAGTAGAGTGAGAATAGTGATTTCCTTAATTTAACGTTACTAAAAGAAAGTTAATATAATTGTGTTCAAACTATAAGGCTACTTGTATTTTCGCCAAATTCTAAGGTGCTCAGTGTAATTTACCTTAAAAACAATTAACCAAATGGCTAATTCTCTACTCCTTGAGCTAAGGACAACCTTACGGTTCATGAAAGAAGAGGGTTTTAGGGGGGAAAAGTTCCAAGATTGTGAAGATTTCCTCTATTGAATAGGTAATTCTCTACTCCTTAGGCTAAAATTTTAATCAATGTTTAGTTTAATTTGCAAAACTTTACACAATGTAAGGTCTTCTATTAGAGCTTGTTCATCAACTTAAAATAATCTCTATTTCATTCAAATCCACCTGTTTTCATCATCATCACTTGAAACCACTCCAAATCAACACTCATTCACAGTGAATTACTTCATAAACTCATGTGGGTTTCCTTCAAAAAAGGTTCTCTTAGCATCGAATTATGTCAAATTTGAAACTCCAAACAAACCTGACTCTGTCCTCGCATTTTTGGAGAACCACGGCTTCACCAAAACCCAGATGTCAAATCTCATCAGGGAGTATCCTCCGTTAATCTTATCTGATCTGGAGAAAACCCTTTTGCCCAAATTCCATTTTTCAAATCTAAAGGTGTTTCGAGCACTGATGTTGCCAAAATACTATCTTCAGCTCCAACTGTTTTGAAAAGAAGCATGGAAAACTAAATAATCCCATCTTTCAATTTCTTTAAAAGTTTTATAGAATCTAAAGAAAAGACAATCTCTTCTATTAAATGCAATGCCGAGCTTCTTTTAGTTGATCTTCATGTGCATTACCCCATGTTGAAATTTTGAGAGAAGCTAATGTGCCAGATGCAAAAATTTTGTTCATGTTAAAGTTCATGCCTAGAGTATTCAATTCAATTGATAGGTTTAGAAAGATTGCGAATGAGGTAAAGAAAATGGGTTTTAATCCTTCAAAATCGAATTTTGTGTTAGTGGTTCATGCATTGAAGTCAATGAGTAAATCAACTTGGGGGAAGAAAGTTAAGGTTTATAAGAAGTGGGGTTTGTCTGAGTATGACATTCTTGTGGCTTTTGGAAAGTATCCATGGTGTATGATAGCGTCTGAGCATAAGATCATGAGAGTGATGGACTTTTTGTCAATAAAATGGGTTGGGAGTCTTCACTTGTTCCAAGAAGTCCATGGTTTATTTCAATGAGCTTCAAGAAGAGGATTGTTCCAAGGTGTGCAGTTTATCAAGTTTTGTTGTTGAAAGGTTTGATTCAGAACAATGATATTACCTTGGCAACAATGCTGAAGTATATTGAAAAGGTTTTCCTAATGAAGGTTATCAACTGTCATGAGGAAGAAACTCCTGAGCTATTGAAATTGTATAAGGAAAAATTGGCTGTTGCAAAGTAATTAGGGTATGGGCATGTAGATGAGAGTGGATAAGCATGTTTCTTCTGATACCAACTCAACAAACAATTGCCTTGTTGTTTTGTGTCTCCTGGTTTAACTTTGGTTATTGAATTATCTCATTTTGTCATCTGTAAGCAAGTTTGAGTTCAATGTTTTCACTCTGACAAATTGGATTTGAAGGTTTACATTACTACATTGAATCTTTATCATTCTGTAATGGCTGAGGCTTGAAGTAGTGTACCTATATCTGAAGATTAGCTAACTCCTTAATGTTGCATTCATCTTTTGAGTAACCGTTGCACATTAATAGTGATAATATAGATTGTTGTGTTTAACAATTTGTTGATGTTATGCCTATGAAATGTTAACACAGTGTTAGTAAGATGAACCATTGTCTAACTTTTTTGTAGGGCTAATTGTGTAAGCCTCATTTGAAGGTAAGTAATCTTTCAAAGTTTAAATGCCATGATTTCAAGTGGCAATTGACAAAGATTGTCACATTTTCTTCAAAGATGCATCTTGTATTTCTTAAGTTCACTCTTCTATTGCAAGGTTCCCGAATTTTGTATACTATTTACCGCAGACAATAAGTGTAGAGGCTAGACAGGAACTAATATTTAGCTTCAATTTGAAATAACAATGATACTTGAAATGGTTCACAACCTATGGAAGTGTAGAGAAGCCTCTGGAATTTGTTGAAGGCTTATGGACTAGATGAGTGATCGGTATTAGAACCTCATAACAACATCAATAAAGGAAAACAAGGCAAATGCAGGAATCGTGCTCTAAGCATGAAAGCAATGCATATAATTCCAACTAGGTTAGCACCAAAAGCAAAGCCCTATCATCTGCAGCACTATCCAAAAGGGTGGCTAAAGGGAATTCAACCATAACAAAGCATACAAAGGCTGATGTAGAAAACAGAATGAGGTTGCTGCTAGCTATCCCTCCACCTGATGGAGCTAAGATTGTATACCATATCAGTGGCAGAGTAATCCAAATTTAAGATCTTGTACTTAGCCCATAAAGCAGTCTTACTTTGATCATGTCAAATAACTCCTCTCTAGTGACAGTAGAGTCCTGAAACTTAAGCTCATTCCTAGCATTCCACATTGACCACATCACAATACATGGAATAGCTTTCCATAGCTTCCCAAATGGTATTTTGAATCTTAAACCTTCCCACCACTGCAACAAAACTTTAATAGAGTCTGGAAGAACCCATTGCAAACCCCATTATGATATCAAATTCGACCAAATTCTCCAAACAAAGGGGCAATGGAGCAATAAGTGAAGCACTGTTCCATCATGAGAGTCACAAAACACACGGGTTGTGCTGATGCTAGGATCAAGAATACCAATATTACGAAGAAAAACTGAGGTTTTCAACCTGCCTTTCCAAGCCAACCAACCCAAAAATTGGACCTTATGAGGAACAATAGTTTTCCAAATAATTGGAAAAACATTGTTGACAAAACCATCTTTGAAATCATTCTACTTAAATACTGAGTTCACCGCAAGGTTTTAAATAGCAGTGTTACATAACGGTTGCAGCCGTTATGTAACAGTTGCGGCGGTAGGCACTACTCGTTATACCCGTTTTTGCGGTGTGATGAAAATTCACATGTGTAATGACTGTTTTGGTGTTATGCAATAGCCGTAACGATATCGTAACGGCCGTAACGACCCATTACACACATGTACAATATTCTGAACAGTTTCTTTTCTATATAAAAAAAAACCTTACAAAATATACATTGTACATATTTTATAATATTCAGTAGCTCAAAAATAATTTTTGTTTATGTCTCAATTTTTATTTTTATAATCATTTCATTTAATAATTGTAAACATTTTTTATTTAGTTAGTTCAGGTATTGGTCAAAAATAATTTTGCAGACATTTAAAATCAATTATTCTTAAAAAAATAAATAAAAATAAAAGGTACAATATGAGTTTATGACATAAAGTCATTAACTATTGAAATAAAATATAAAAAGCTCCTTTTGTAGTGATTTAAAAATATGAAATATATTGGATCATACTTAAGAACTAACAAAAATTGATCAAAATCTATTTAAAACCCCAATAAATGTGATTCTAAAAAAAAAAATATGTACATCGGGTGAGTTTTTTCAAATTTTGTGAAAAATAAAAAAATTCACGATTCCGGTTACCGCAACCGTTACACTACGACCAAAGTTTCAAAAAGCGGTGTTACATAACGGTTGCGGTGGTAGGCACTATCCGTTACACCTGCTTTTGCGGTGTGACGAAAATTCACATATGTAACAGCTGTTTCGGTGTTACGCAACGGTCGTAACGGCCCATTACACACATTTACAATATTCTGAACAATTTTCTTTCTAAAAGAAAAACTTACAAAATATACATCATACACATTTTGCGATATTCAGTAGCTCAAAAATAATTTTTGTTTATGTCTTAATTTTTATTTTTATAATCATTTCAATTAATAATTTTAAATATTTTTTATTTAGTTAGTTCAGGTATTGGTCAAAAATAATTTTGTAGACATTTAAAATCAATTATTCTTAAAAAATAAATAAAAATAAGATGTACAATATGAATTTATGACATATAAAGTCATTAACTATTGAAATAAAATATAAAATGCTCATTTTATAGTGATTTAAAAATATAAAATATATTGTATCAACCTTAAAACTAACAAAAATTGAACAAAATCTATTTTAAACCCCAATAAATGTGATTCTGACCAAAAAAAAAAAAAAAAGCGTATCGGGTAAGTTTTTTTCAAATTATGTGAAAAATAAAAAAAATTCATGGTTCCGATTACCGTAACCGTTATGGTACAACCTTTACACCCTGCAACCGTAACTGCAACCGCAACCGCAACCGCATTACCACAACTATTACAGCAACCGCAACCGCTTTTTGAAACCTTGGATTATAGTGAATTGACCTGAGGGATGAGCCTTCCACAAAAGTCGATCTACTCCACCAAGCTTTAGCGGGGGAGTAGAGTTCAGCAAATGGTGGAGTGCTGCAAAAGCATCAATTTCCCAAGAAAAGAGGTCCCTTCTAAAGGCCAAGCTCTAGTCACCTTCAACAGATCTTGAACTATGGAAGTGAAGAACAGATCCCTCCTTATTCAGGGAAAGCTGGTACAACCTAGGAAACAGATCTATAAGGTACCTATCCCCAAGCCAAGAATTAGTCCAAAAAAGGCATCTTGCTCCATTGCCTAATTGGATACAATCATGTAAATAATTTTATGGTGTTGTGCATGCATATAACAACCTTCATAATCCAAGATCGTGAACTATCATGATCTTCACAAACAATAACATAATGCAGAAAATAAATAACATACTGCGATCTGTTATGCAAAACCTTCGAGTGATCTGAAATTGATTGAACATAAACCTAATAATAATATTAGTGGAAAAATGTTTCTCTCTCTTGACCCTCTTTAGAATACATTATATTCAGAATAATTAATGAGTGATCTAAATATATATTTATAGGTAGAAAGAGGACTAGTTTCCTTATTCAATTTTATTCCACTTGCCTATCAAAATAGGAGACTTGGAAATTACTCCAGGCCAATCAGATAATAGCTTATGGTTTAAGATATAGAACTATAATCTTATTGAATCTATAATTCATATTGTGATATCATGTGGGTCACCATAATAATTAAACAATTAAATTTAGTCTTACATTCTCCCACTTGGCCCATATGATAACATATATCAGGATTTAATAAGGTAAACATTAGGTGCACAATAAATCATATCCAACCTTACTTTAATTTGGTTATCATTATAGTACTGCAATTAAATAGCTTACTAATGTGAGTCATGGAGGTTCTACACCAATAGTGCAACATAGTTCTTTCCATGTACCACAACACTAGCAACTAGTTTAATATAGTCCTTAAGTGAGGAGTGTATTTAAAAGGTCCAATAATGTCTTTTTATCAAAGACTATTTCTATTATCGTTCATTCATTCTCATACATGTACATACTTATTTCATAACAGGAAATATATTAGAAACACAGTTAATAAGATCTTAAAGTGTTAAATAACACAATCAATCATAAAGCAGTCTATAAAACCATAAACAACTGTTATGGATTATATTCAAGACCCATTTAATTGGCAAATTTCTTAATTATTTTTAAGAGTAATCCCTTCATTAATAGATCTGTACTTAAAAGTTATGTACTTATGTGTTTTATTAACATTTTTTGTTTCTGAAATTCTTCTTTAACGACAAAATATTTCAATTCTGTGTGTTTAGCATCATTAGAATACTTGTCATTCTAAGAAAATAAAATAATTACGAAATTATTACAATAAATTCTCAACGGCTTGGCAACAAAAGTTGACAATCCCAAGTCCTGAGATAAAGTTCTGCAATAACAATTCATGAATTATAGTCTCAAAGCACACTTTTATAGAGGATAATTATGATAGTTTGTTTTGCACTTTTCTTGATATTACTCCCCTACATAATAGAAACAAAGAACCAAAAGTTAAATTTCTACTATCAATATATCATCTAAAGTCTGAATCTAAGAAGCCTATCAATTAAAGATTATCAGACCTCAAAAATGTGAACAAGTAATCTTTTATTCCATATGATTTCCTTATCACTTGTTTATTCGAGCATTAAGCTTCTTACAATAAATGTATAAAGAATCGTTTCTATTCCAATTTATTTTATAAAAATTTGCATGAGACTGGATTTATTTCCTTTCAGAACATGGATAACTTAATGTGAATATTCTTTCATTTTGAATCTCTATAGAACTTTTAATATATACTTTCTGAGACAATCTCAACAATTCATGTGATTTATTTAGAAATATTTCAATTTCTATCACATAAGTTGTCTCACTAATATATTTCATTTTAAAGTTCTTAAAGAAAAATTTCTTAACTCGTGCAATAAATCACATACATTATTGACAAGCAAAATATCATCAGTATACAAAATCATAAATATAAACTTGCTCCCACTGACCTTCAAATATGTACACTAATCTAGAAAGTTTTCTTTAAATCTAAAGGAAAAATTAGTATTATAAAACTTAAGATACAATTTTTAGAAAACTTATTTAAGTCCATAAATTGATTTATTAAGTTTGCAAGTCACATTTTCATTTTTCTCAATAGAGAAACTTTTACGTTGATCTACACAAAATTCATCATCTAAACTCTTTTTCAAAAAATTAATTTTCACTTACGCAACTCAATATCATAATGAGCTACTAATTCCATAATGATTCTAAATTAGCCATTTAAGAGACAAGTAAAAAATATCTCTTTGTAATCAATTTCAACTTTCTGAGTAAAATCTTTGGCTACATATCTAACATTATATAATTTCATATTGCCCTTAGAACATTAAACATTTTTGTATCCTTAGGCAATTCAATGAGATCTCAGAATTGATTGTGGTCTATTGATTTCAACTCATCATTCATGACATCAATTCATTTAGTAGAATCAATACTTTCTATAGCTTGTGACAACAAACCGAGTCTTTACTTATCTCAATATCATAAGAAGTTTGTTACAGCTATATCACATAATCTTTTGAAATGACTAATCACTTTACTTTATGAGATCTTCTCAATATTATTTATTGTGGTTCTTCTACAATTTTTCATTGAATGACAATTACATTATGAAGTAACTGATTATTCATTTGTTGTTTTATAGCATTAGGTTGCTTAACAACTATTGGAATGACAATTTCTTTCAAAATTATGGATAAAGCTACTTGTACCCAAACTTATTGAATAATCACATTTCATGATTTCTCACTTCCACTAATTTCACCATTCTTATTTGATATTATTGGTTTCTGCAATTTTTGTACTATAGCCAGATAGTGAAACTAATACCTTTTGAAATTTTCAAGATAATCAACAAAGTAACCCTAACTATTCTAATTAAAATCCAATTTCTTTTAATGTGGATCAATAATTCTAATTTTTGTAGACAACCCCAAACATGCAGGTGTGTTAAGTTCGATTTTATTGGACATAAATATAGGTGTTGTTGGTATGGAAACAGATTTTTACTTGAATTTTTTAGGTGACACCTATGCATTCTGCTATTTATTCTCATGGATAAATTTCACTTTTGGCAAATTGTAACAGGTAAGCTGATGCATTTGTGTCATTATTTGGAAGAGAATTCACAAATAATGTTGTATATTTTTTTTGTTTGACTGCATTTAGAAGCGAGTTGCTTCCAATAATGTGTCTTTGTGTATGCTGTTGAACGGTATGATTATATTTCTCAGTTCGTTAAGCTCTGAAATATATTTCTTCAAGTTTGATTGTAAAATATCTTGTGGCAAATGAATATTTATCCTTGCTTTTAAGTAAAAAGTCATTGGATGTTATAATGGATTTTTCTGTTTTCTTACATTCCATAGATTAGATTTTGTTCGGTCATGGACGAGTTGACGAGAAATATTCAAGATGACATGCCATGGTGTATGCTTTTTGCAGATGATATTGTGCTAGTGGATGAGACTAGAGAAGGAGTTAATACAAAATTGGAGATTTACAGAAAAACTCTTGAATTTAACGGATTTCGGATAAGCAGAACTAAGACAGAGTACATGGAGTGTAAATTTAGTAACAGTAACAATGAAAGCAGAGGAGAAGTGAAGATTGAGAACCAAGAACTGCCTAAGAGTGAACATTTTCGTTATTTAGGGTCGATTATCACAACAGCGAGAGAGATTGATGCAGATGTGGCCCATAGGATTAAGGCGAGATGGTGTAAGTGGAGAAGTGCGTCTGGGGTATTGTGCGATAAACGAATACCCACTAGACTAAAAGGTAAGTTTTATAGAATGGCTATTAGACCAGCTATGTTGTATGGGATAGAGTATTAGGCAACCAAGAAACAACATGTAGATAAGATGAGTGTGGCTGAGATGAGGATGCTAAGGTGGAGGTGTGGTAAGACAAGACAAGACAGAATTAGGAATGAGTGTATTCGGGAATGGGTAGGAGTAGCACCGATAGAAGATAAGTTGAGAGAGAATCGATTGAGATGGTTCGGTCATATTCAATGGAGACCAACAGAGGCAGTAGTGAAGAGATGCGATGTTGTAACGGTAGATGAAAGTGTTAGGGGACGAGGTAGGCCTAGATTAACGTTGGCTAGCGTTATAAATAAAGATATGAATCTACTTAATTTGACTAATGAAATGGCCTTTGATAGGGCCGCGTGGAGAAGAAGGATTCATGTAGCCGATCCCATTTGATGGGACTTAAGGCTTGGTTTGGTTTGGTTTAGATTTTGTTCGGTCAAAATGTAAACATGAACTTCAATTTTTAACAGAATAATATTCTGAATGAGTTGTTCTATTGAGTTGATTATTTGTGCTATCAATCTTGGAATTTTAAAGATGCATATATATATAACAGATGAACTATAAATTGTTATATCAATAATGACAATGAAGTGTGCCCCTTACAATCAATGCTCAATCCAAATGTTAAGTGTAGCATTGCTCTTATACGACATAGGACTACGTAAAATGCAATTAATGATTCTCCTACCCTCTTAAATTTTTAGATTGAATTGACCTTTATATATGTGTGTGGATAGATAAATGTCACGTGCTCATATTACAGATGACGATGCAAGATCAGAGCACCTTGTGACAAAATATTTGATTGCAAGCAATGCCATCATGAATCCAAGGTCTTTTAAGTATTTTGTTTGGTTTTGTTTTGTTTTTTTGTTTTGTTTTGTTTTGTTTTTTTTGTAGTTGATTAAAATAATATTACTCTGCTATTGCTACTGTTGTGAACATGTAATTGACACCAAAGAGTTCATGCTAATTTATTATTATTTTTTTCAAATTATTATTGATGACTGTACATATTTGTCCTACTTTGTTGGGAGGTTTTATACACCAATGGATTTTGTAAGGTCTTTTGTGCTCACTTATCTTGAAGACTTGTAAAGGTCTGCTACTGTAGCATTTTTGTTTGGATATTTTGATCAGGATTCTACTTTTTCGTTATAGTTTTAATATGTTTTTTTACATGTTTTATTGTTTTAGCTATTGTTAATCATTTATGACTACTAGATACTTTGTATTATTTTCCTTTCAATAAAACTTAGCATGCACCACTGTCACCTTTCTATGCTACATTTGATTTCATGTTAAACTTGCTTGAACAACGGGCACGGGCCATCATGTGAAGCACGAACCCTCGCAACTAGTATATAATAAGAGGGAGCTCATACCTGCTACAGTAGTAGGTGGCTTCCTTTTTTTCTTCCTTTTCTATCCTTTTCTTTTGTGCTTTGTTTGTTTGTTTATTTTTTTTTTGTTTTTGTCTGGACAATTTTGTAACTTACAACCTTGGGAGTTTAACAATGGCTCTGTTAAAAAAAAAAACCTCTACAAAGGAGAGCCAGCCATGTATACCATCATTTTACACCACACAATTTCTTTTCACTTCACTTTAGTCTATGCATGCATATCGCATTTTCTCTCCCTACTACAAATTCTTCACCTCTCAGTCTGTGTGTCTCTCAGTCTCTCCTCGTCCAGAGAGATGTCCAGGATCTGGACTATGGTTTGAGATTTTGATGACGATGAGTTCATGATCCCAAAATACTACCAAAGATGCGTTCAACTTGATTTCGATTTTGGATTACAATTTGGAATTTCTATGAGAATCCACCCAACAAAATTAGGGTTGCTTCTTCTCTTGGGGTACAATACATAATTTATTTTTTTATTTATGTTTTGTTGCGTAAAAAAAGGGATTTTCGCTTACAACTTCATCTCATCTTCAAAATCGAATCAACAGAATTAATCATGTATGGAAGTTCTATGAGACCTATCCAACAAAATTAGGATTTTTTTTCTTTTATTTTTTTATGTACTGTACACAAATTTTTTTGTTTGTTTGTTTTTGTTGTGTAACAAATGTTTGTTTTTGTTTTTTATTCATTTATTTTTAATTTATATTAGTTAACGATTTTCTTTCTTTCTTTCTTTCTTTTATTTACTTTTTTTTTGAAGGGTTGTGTGGTTATCATGTTTTGTCTTCTGTGTTTCTTGCTGGATTCGACTTCTTTCTGTTTAGGTAAGAAAGGTTTTCTTTGTGTGGGGATATGTTTCGGGCGATAAATTTCATTTTAATTGTTCAAAAACACAAGGCATTAAGACTTGTTTGGATTAGGTAGATATCTTCAGGAGCATGATAAGCCATGGAATTTTAGTTTGTTAATAATAACATATTCTGAAAATTAAATTAAATTACTTATTGACTAACCAGGATTTTTAGTATTTTTTATTATTGTGGTGACTTTGGTTGGTTGCAGTGTCTGGGTGATGATGAATAAAGAGACATAGAGGTTATCTAAGATTCCAGATAAAGTTTGAGTGGAAATATGTCCATATTTCTCTTTTGTTCTCCGTTTATGGATCGAAGTTCAAGCCTACATCATTTTAGGAAGGTTTAGTGACTATCGTTTTTCTTTGTTTTGATTGTTGTTTATTGTAGTAATGTTTTTTCTTCCTCCATTCACTTCATAATTGTAACACTTGTGTGCTTTAATCTAGTGGAGGGTGTATTTAATTCCTTTGTTTTATTTTTGGGAGTCTTTGGAGTTGTTGTATCTTGGTTTTGGAGGAGTATAATTCAATTTAGACTTGTTGGGTTTATTCGTTCGCGCTTGTTCTTGTCGAAAAGTTCTTTGGGAACTTAGAAATTATGTTCTGGGGTCAACACTAGCCTTCCTAAGGGTCGACCCTTACCTATTGCTATGTTCTGGAAGTGTTGCCAGAATTTAGGGTCGACATCAGCCTTGGTGGTGTCGATACCTGTCTTTTGTTGCTGGCCGCAAGGGTCGACATCAGTTTGGGAAGGATCGACCCTTGTATGCTGTACAATCTGGGTTTAGTTGCTGAAATTTAGTGTCGACCCTTCTGGTCCAAGGTTGATACCTTGCTTGTTGACAGCATTGTCATTTCTTCCTAAAGGGTCGACACCACTACACCCGGGGTCGACCCCTACGTGTTTATTTCCAGAATTTTGGGTATGAATATGGGCCCTACTTTTTTTTTTTTTTTGGGGAGGGGGGTTTGGACTTATTCTTTCTAATAACCTTAGAGTTACTTTTCTACTACTATAAATAGACCCAAAACACTTCTCTCTCATGATTTTCTTCTCTTTTTTCCTCTCAAACCGTGAGCCTCTCTTCTTCTCTCTCTAAACTCAACTTTTTCCCACTTAGATCCTTAGATCTACTCACCTAGAAGTACCTTCGCACCTGGGTCCTTTAGGAAAGGTTGTAGAGCGCGTCAAGGGCTTTCTTTTGATTCGAGGACTTTGAGATTTCATCAACTTTGGGTTGCTCCAAGTTTTCTTTCACTTCTTTGAGGTAGGGATACTTTTGCCCTAGTATTTCCTTGTTTTGAAGAGATTTCTTGGTGTGGTTGTGACTTATGAGCTAATTTGGGGATATTGTTCGATTAATCCCATGTTTTACATAAATAAACCATTTTCCTTGACTTTTGCTTGAAATTTTTTTACTCTCTCTTTTGAAAACATGTATATAAATTTTGTTAAGACCCATATCTATGATGAAGGAGAAAAATCCTCAAATTTGGTAAAACCCTAGATTCTCAATTTGAGTAGAAAACACCACATTGAATGGAATTTCCTTTGATTCATGGAACATGAATAATAAAGAGATGAAAGATGTGGATGTTGATATGGTAAAGGAATTGTGGCTTGGATGTTATTTTCTTTGAATGTTGTGTTGTATTCCATTTTTTTGAAATGTTGGATACTTGTTGATGGAATAAAGTGTGATTGAATTGTTAATTGTGCATGAGTTCGAGTAAGAGCCGGCTTTGGAAATGTAGTGCTGTGTTGGTACCCGCGCGGGAAGTTTAAAAAGTGCCCAAATGCCCTGTCTAGGCTTACCGCTGGACGAATATGAGAAAAATATTTTTGAGTGTCCAAAAAGTCCTACCGTATTGTAGCTGGCAAAAGTGGAAAAAAGGATGGTTTTCTTTGGGTGCCCACTCCATGCCGTATAATAGCTAGCAAATGTGGGGGCGGTTTTAAAATAAAAGCAAAGGGTGTTTTGAATTGGACTCTCATAGATGGACTCATGGCTTGCTTTCTATGGTTGTGATTGTGTAATCGTTGTGCTTGATGATATGAAGTGTAATTGTCACAGTTTGGTTATCATGTATCTATATGATTGATAAAGATTACATGTGAAGACAAATCCCCTTGTAATGTTTTGTCACAAGGATACCATAATCTTATTCAAATGATTAAACACTTGGTTAAATGTATTCCTAGTAGGCATATAACTCAACTCTATTTTATTTTTCAGGAAATGATGAAGTACCACCTCACTGATGGATTGGAACAAGCAATAGCTCCTTTTGGGAAAAGTTGATTCAAGGGTGTTTTGTTATTTTAAATTGGGATTCTTGTAACAAAACTATCAAATTAATTTTGTTGTTATTGTATGCCCTAAAGGATTATATTTTGTAAGGCCATCTAGTTCATTAAACTGGAATGGAAATGTACATTATGAATTGTAACCTCTTAACTCTTAGTTCAATGAAAAAGATAACTTTTTGGGTAAATTATTGTGTTTGTCTTGGCATGTTCTTGTGAGAAATTCAGGGTGTTACAAATTGGTATCAGAGCAATAGGCTAGAATACCTTAGGCTCGTGGGAAGTGACGTGTGTCATAATATGGTTCTTAGGCTAAGACGGAAAGTTTAGGATGCCTTGTGTGTTATGTGTCTTTATGTGATTACATGGGTATGGGGTTAGACTCCTATGATATGGCTTTTGTTCATTGCATTCATCGAAATCCTTTTGGAAAGGCACTTGATCACTATTCTTTCCACTTGGAGGTCCCTGATTGCCATGGAATTAGTTAGTCAATATCTTAGGAGGACAACTCATGTGTGCCTTATGTGAATGTATGTGTGATTGTTTGGGTTGTTTTATGTGGAAGTTTGTGTGTTTCTATGGTGTATCGGTATGAGGATTGAGAATGGAGCACTTAGGTGTGGAAAGTTGGTTTTGAATTTAATATTGTTCTTATTTCCTATAGATGTCTGGACATGCTAGAGTTCATGGTAGGCCTCATCGGGGAGGTCAGAACATTACAGCCCAACCTGAGATCCCTCCACAAGAAGAAATAGTGGGTCAAAATAATATCCCCGTTCCACCGGCCCAAGCTATAGGAGTGTTGGCTAGGGAAATGGCAGGGGCTCTACGGGAGTCCATGGAGATAATGAGAGCCGAGCAAATGGGTAGAACTATTGAAGGAGAAACAAGAACTTCCTTTTTGAAAAAGGAGTTCTTTTGTTCTAATCCCGCTGAGTATAGTGGTGAGCCTGATTCGATGAAAGCTGATGAGTGGTTGTAGCAAATAGTCAAGTCTTTTGAAATCTTAGACATTCAAGAAAATGAATTGCGGGTGGCATTAGTAGCCTACCAGTTGAAGGGGGAGGCCAGGCAATGGTGGAAATCCATAAAGCATAGGGTTGAACACACTTGGGAGGCATTCATGCAAGCTTTCCAAGATAAATTTATTCCTTCCACAGCTAGGGAGCGGTTGAGGAAGCAGTTTGAAGAGTTGTTGCAACTTGATGCATTGGTGGCGGAGTTTGAAGCCAAATTCACTAGCTTATCGCTTTTTGCACCCGAATTAGTGGCAACAGAAGAACGAAGGTGCCTTGAATTTGAGAAAAAGGTTGAGACCGAATATCCTGATGAAGGTGGTTGGCAGTATGATACATGATTACGACCGTTTAGTTGAAACGACAGCTCATGTGGAGTTTACTGTAGAGGTCGAAGAGGCACGACAAAGATTGAAGAGAGTAGGACATTCTGATGCTAGGGGTGACACGGTGTAGCTTGCTTTTCGTGCTCATCTCGGATACGATTAGCCCTACAGTTCGGACTCCCGTGGTTCTGAATCTGGTTTCACAAGTGCAATGTGAAATAGATAAACACAAATGAGTCCAAATTCGACAAATCTTTTAGAAAATCGATTTTGAATCAAAAATGCCAAAAATGGGCTGCATTGCTAGATTTCAGAGTCGCCACCTAAATATTTTTGGAAAGGCGACGTGTTCGTCATCACTAAAGTGTCTCGACTCAGGAACTTAGGTATGAGAGGGGAAGGTCATGAATTGAGCACCCCACTCACCCGATCAAAGATTGGCCTCTACTAATTATGATATGATTCTTATAAACAGTATATGCTCTTGTTTTGATTATTATGTTATCTTTACTAAGTGATGCACACAAGTATAAACTAATTCGCCCAATTTGGAACGTTTTGATTTCAAGTTCGTTTTGAAAATTGTTAGAATATGTACCACTTGAAAAAGTGATCTCATATGTATATTAATCAAATTATCTCAATTTAAGCGAAAAAGCCTTCATCCATAGGCATTCAAACAGGTATATCAACTAAGCACTTAGCCTCATGGTAATATGCTTGATATGGTAACACTAACACACATGCAATATGCTAAAACAAGAAATGCTCACCTAGTACTCAAGCGAGGCAAGCCAAAAGAAATAAAATAGTTAGAAAAATGAATGATCTAATATGCAAGTGACTAATGCAACACATATAACATGCAATTAATAGGCTCGGTTACTAGTATGGCATGTGAATCAATTTGATAGCATGCAGTTAAGCACGTATTCGAGTAAGAATTTGAATTTGACATTGATTAGTATGATGAGCCGAACCTTTATGTATGCAAGACGAATGGATGCAAGTCATGGAAAATGCTAAAGAAAACATGATGCTCTATGCTATCCATCATAAGTGAGTAAATAAAAGAGAGAAAGAAATGGGGGTTGGAAGACAGACACAATATTATAATTTTTCCCTCGTGCGGGAGGGTTCGAATGAATGTCCTACTCAACTATTATTACAGTATCGAATAAATAAATTAACTACATTAACTAGCTATTACAAATAAAAATTAAACTAATTATAACACACTAATTATTCTAGAGCAATTAATTAGCTATTACAAACTCAAAGGAATTTTAACTAATTAATTACTACACACTAATTTAATTTAAGAGCTATGTAAATTAAATAAAATAAGCGGGGGGCGAAGAGCGATGTGTACAACCGAAAACATCCTCCTGGAAACACCTCTGTTTTGCTGCCATAACTATTCTGTCTAAAGTAAGAAAATTCTTCTATTTTTGCCTCAGCTTCTGCTCTATTTTGCAAGAAAAATGACACTGCTTGGCTGAAAAGAGGTGGCCGGCCGACCAAGGAAAGTGGTCAGCCGGATGGTAGGGTGGTCGGCCGACCACTATTTTTTGATACTACCCTACTGCCACAAAAAAGAAACAGAGCAAAAACAGAATGTTTCCAGGGAATGTTTATCCTCTCTGCCTCTCTTTATCATGAAACTGGTCAAGGGAGGAGTAGAATCGATCCACAAATCATCAATGATTGCAAGGTTGTTGTATGATGATCTATGAATCGATGGGACAAAGGCTTAATGAATGAAATTAAAAGACCAACAAAAGCCTCTCCCCTATCATGGAGTCACCTTAAGGAAAGTGGTAGACATTGATTCTTGAACCATTATCATCATTAAAGAGTATGAAATGACTCAAGATATCAATGGGTTCAATATAACGTCCGATTGAACCCAACTCAATTGTATTATCTTTTGCCATTTTAGTCCAATTTTATTAGCCTCATTTAATTACCTTTATATTCTTTAGTCATTTTAATCCAAAAATGAGAATTAAGTCCACCAATGGAGAGAAGTGTCAAACAAGAAGTTATTCTTGGCATGAGAGAGATGTAATGACTTGGTAATGAACCTTTGAAGAGATTAAACCACTAAGCATGGAAGGGTCTATTTCTCATACTTTAAACAACACTCGCTTGAAACAACTCTAAAAAAAAAAATAATAAAATAAAAAAAAATTAGAAAATCAAGAAAAGGGGGGAGGGTGCAGAGATGATATTGCAAGTGTGAGCACATTTATGAAAAGCATAAAATAAAAGCTATCAACTCAAATAGGTTGGTGTCTAAGGCCTAAACTACCAAACCTATGAGGATTACAACACTACAATGACACGATACAAAGCATGAATGTAGTAAACACACTAAAACCGTCCTAAAACTCACAAAAATAGCGCTGGAATTAAGTTGAAAATGCTAGAAAAAGTAAGCTAAAATAAGAGGGAAATAAAGCTAGTAAGCAAGCCTAAGGAGGGGTGGCTAATCCCTCCATTTTTGGGACCTCAAAACTACATTTTTAGCCTCTAAAAAACTCTAAAAAATAGCAGTAAAAAGTTGAGAAAAAGTTGAGAAAGAAGTGGGAAACACAAGGGCAAAAGCTTAGAGAACAAGGTTTAAAAAAGGGTGGTTAACCCCTCCACCTTTGATAGCTTTAAGCCACAAGTTTCAGCCCATAAAAACAGTCCCAAAACAGTCCAAAAACAGCAAGGAAAAAGGGGGAAGAAATAGACAAGAGATGGCAAGAGCTATACTTTTGAAGAGAAGGCATTCTTTTGTTCATGAACCACAAGATTCTCACTCTCAAGGGATGATATTTTGGCTCAAGAACCTCAGCAAGGAACCCTAAAATAAAGGTTTAGGAAGTGTATGTATATTGTATGTATCTTGCAAGATAAATAGGGAGAGTGCTTTGTAAGCTTTGGAGTCTTCACAAAATTTTTCAACCCTAAATCATGAGAGATGGTCAAGTATATATAGAAAAACATGTGCCTCTCTCAGAAATATCTGTATTGAGCCAGTTGGTGTAGTGCATGTACCTAAAGGAACAACTGATAGCAAAATATTTGCTAACCGAGAAACATGGTCGGCCGGCTAGGTGAGGGACGACCGGCCACCAAAATTGGCCTACCGGGACACATGGTCATCTGGCCACTTGAAATGGCTAGATTTTTCATCAACTGGTCGGCCGGCCACCTTAAGTGGTCGGCATGCTACTTAGTGGCCGACCAGCTACTTGCGGAAAAAAATTTGTTTTCAAGCCCGACTTCAAATGGGCATATCTCTTTCATCTGGACTCGGTTTTAGGTGATTCTTGAGTCTAAGTTGAAGCCCTAGAAGTCTAATTTCCAATGGTGGAGGTCTCATATCTAAATTCTAAGTGTACAAAGAGACATGTCTAATTTAGTGAAGGCTTCTCATTTTTTTATTAACGGTTTGATGCCCAACCTTTCCTAAACTACTTTTCTTCCCTCCCCTCCTATTTCCTTCAACTCCAAACCTATAAATAAGATTTTTTAAAATTTTTTTCAAAGAATTCACCTCCCTTCCATTGATTTCCACTTTGTCCTTACTCGGTTTACCGAAAAGTGCAATATTTTAAACGAAATGCGAGTCTCAAAACATTGTAGAAACATTTGAAAAAATATTTTGAAAAAGAGGGTTTATAGTGTTTCTGGTTTAGACCAGTCCCATTGTGTATTTTGAACTCGGGTTTCATAGCTTCGTATGGTTGTTCATGTCTTTCTTTCCCTGATTCTTCCTTAAATTGGGTGATTGGATTGTAGTGGTTGTGTTTGCAACAGGGTGGTTGCTTAGTTTTCAGACCTTTGTTACCCAGAATTTTTGCTTCTCTGCTCGAGCGACATCTTTTGCGCTCGATCAGGCTTTGTGAACTCTCAGTAGTTTTGCAGGTCTGCAAAACTACTGGGAGGGTGTATTCTACGCTCGAGCAGGTTGGCGCTTGAGTGGCCTTTCTTATGCTCGAGCGTTGGTCTATTGTCTGCAAAACTACTAGATGTGTGTATTCTGTGCTCGAGCGTCACTTCTTGAGCTTGAGCAGTAATGCCCTTTTGTTTTGTGTCTTGGCGCTCGAGCATCATTTCTTGCGCTCGAGCGGAACAACTTATTGTGTCTGGCGCTCGAGCGTCACTTCTTGCACTCGAATAGACTGTGTGTATATTAGTTCGCAGCAACACCTTGTTACATAACTTTTTCACATCTTTTCACTCAAAACCCTAAATTTGAGACCTCTCTCTCTAAAGCCTATCTTCTTTCTGCATTTTTATCTCGATCAGTTGGTTTCTCCACTCTACCCTCTTTGATAAAAAGATAGAGCATCTCAAGGGCTACATTCTCATTCAAATAGAGTTAGATTTCGGTGTGTTTGAAGTGTCTCCATTCTCTCTCTCAACTTCTAAACTTGAGGTAGGGACTTTCTACGCTTTCCTGTGACTTTTAATTTAGTTATTTGTTGATTGTGTAAATAGTGTTGGGATTGAAGGATTTTAGACAAACCTAGGGTTTGGGTTTAAAATCTAAAGAGGGTTTTTCAAATAAAGGTATTGAAAATAGTTATGGGTGTAGGATTGAGGATTTGTTGTGTTAAATGTGTTGATTTTTGACACATGAGTTGGATTTGCAAGAAAATGAAGCTTTGCCCTAAAATATTTCAAATAATTATTTTGTATAAATAATAAAATTAGTATTGGGAATGTAAAATTAGATGAATGTGTATATGAATGGTGGAGTTGGATGTGTGTCATCTTTCACCTATGGAAATTTGGATAATTTATCTGTCTTGGAGATTGTATATCTGTTTAGAAATATCTGTTTGGGCTATCGGTGGAGCATAGCTATGATTGTTGTAGAAATTGCATGAGTATCAGGTGAACTAGAACCAATCTCTTATTTGTTGTCATTGAATATGACTGTGTTTTAAATACATTGTATATGTATGATGTTGGGAGGAGAAAGGGGATGTACTCCATGCTTGGGAGAAGAAAGAGAATAAACTCCATTATATTAAGTTGGCTTGTGTGTCCAGGGTGAATGTCTCGAAAATCGCGCGTATACATGGGTGTCGATCCCGCAGACGAAATTTCTGTAAAATGAAAAACTTAAAGTGTTTGTGTGATGATTGCATTGGTTAGAGAACCACTGAGTTGAAGTCTCAGTTGGGTTGTTTGGATAACAATGGACTTGACTCATGGATTGAGGTGAAATGAATTGTAATGAAATGAATTAAGACGAAATGGCTTGAAATATGAAACTGGGCATATCATGATCTTGTAAGAATACGAATGATTTTATCATGGGCATTATATATGCATATCATATTTATATCTTTGTTAAGAATCATACATTGTGTTAGATTGTTTCTATTGGATTTTGGCTCACCCTATTTGGGAAAACCATTTTCAGGTGTAGATGACATGCCTCCGCCAAGACAATAGCTTGGGAGGAATTGGAGCTGAAAGCTTCTTTTGTTTATTATGTTATCGATTTGATTTAAGCGAACGGCTTTATATGTATTGGATTTGTATCCGTTTTTGTTATAACCAGGCATAACTTTGGAAAGATGTAAGCCTTTAGGGCATATAAATATTTGTCTAACCTTCATTTCTTATTACTACTTGTAACACAAGCTGTAGATTCAGAATGAATCATTTATGAATGTAAAAGGCATGTGTCACCTTTTGTATATCAATTCTGATTAATGAAAGATTACTATTTTGTTTATGTCACTGTGTACATGGTGTTGGGAATCGATTATGGCATTTATTTCGGGGGCGTCACAACTTGGTATCAGAGCGTACCAGGTTTGAATAGTTTGGGTACGTGGGAGGTGGTTATTACCCCAATGGGTTTGTCTCGCTTGATAGAGACATTAGAATGTATGATGTGCTTACGTGATAACATGCTGATGTGCTAACGTGATAACATGCTTATGTGATTACATGGGTATGAGATTTAGTTTCTAGGATGTTGATCGAGTCTACGGGTTTATGGAAGTCCTATTAGAAGAGCACTTGATCACTGCCGTTTCTAATTGGAACTCTGGCAATGCCGCGGGATGGTCATTATCCAGAAATGAAATTTGTATATGTTTATGTGACTACGTGTTTATGTGGGATGAATTATTGTTATTCACTGTTTTAGGACGCGAGTGAGTTAGTTTTGACACATTTGTAAATGTGCTAATTTCTTTTGTTACCTTCATTAGGATGTCAGGGCGTGGTAGGCCTAGACAGTGGGAGATGCCAATATCGGATGATATTCTGGCACAAGAAGAAGGGGTTGGTCAGGCTAAAGTGGCTGAACCAGTGGATCAGTAGGCCATGGGTGCCTTAGCTCACGAAATGGCTGGAGCGTTGTGGGAATCTATGGACATTCTCAGGGCTAAGAATCAAGTCCAAGCCCAAGTAGCTGAGGCATGGTTGTCTTTCTTGAAGCGGGAGTTTTTCCAGTCAAATCTGAATGAGTTTGTGGGTGATCCTAAAGAGCCACTGAAGGCAGATGAGTGGATGAAATAGATGATAAAGACGTTTGAGATGCTCGGCATCGAAGACGGAGGTTTGAGAGTGACCTTGGCGTCCTTCCAGCTGAAGGAAGACGCGGGTCAATGGTGGAAGTATGTGTGAGGGTGCATTGGAGGGACTTGGGAGGATTTTGACGATGCCTTCCAGGATAAGTACTTACCTTCCACTATTAGGGAGAAGTTGAGAAATCGGTTCTCCACGCTTGTGCAGTTAAACACTCCAGTGGCTGAGTTTGAGGCCATATTTACCAACTTGTCGAGGTTTGCACCAGAACTTGTGGAGACTGAGGAACGTCGTTGTCTAGAGTTCGAGAAGAGGTTGAGGACCGAGCTCATGTTCAAAGTGGCCGGGTTGATGATTAGGGATTACAGAAGCCTTGTGGAGGCGGCGGCTCATCTTGAGACCGTGATGCATATGGAGGAGGAGATGATGAGGGGCTCCAGGAGGAGCCATGATGTTTAGGGGGACAACAAGAGGAAGAGGGGTCCTAACCCACAGTTGTCCCAGGGAGCTCAGTCGAGGTCCACTTTTCCAATGCCGAGTTTAGGTTTTGGGAGAGGTGGTTAGGGAGATTTTACTTGTTATTGTAGTACGACTTTTTCGCGCCCCCTTTCGAAAGTTTGAAAGAATCCTTGCATATCGGACTCCTGCGGTTCTGAATCTAATCTCACAAGTGCAATGTGAAATTGATAAACACCAAAGAGTCCAAATCCGGCAAATCGTTTGGAAAATTGATTTTGAATGAAAAATGGACTGCTTTACCAGATACAGAGTCGCCATCTAAATATTTTATTTTGAAAAAATTTAGGAAACCCATGACTCGTGCCAAAGGCCACATGTCCGTCATTACCAAAGTTGCCTCGGCTTGGGTACGAGAGGGGAAGGTCATGAATACATTTGAGCACCCTCGATCAAAGATCGGCCTCTACTTATCATGATATGATTTTTATGTACATTTAATGCTCTTGTTCCGGTTTATTAGGCTAGCATTTACTATGTGATGTGCGCACATAAGATATAAACTAGTTTGCAAGAATTGGAACAATTCAATTTCATGTTTGTTTTTCGAAAAGGGTTTGATTTTGCCACCGAACAAAGTGGGCTTAAACGTACATTTATTGAATCATTCTAATTCAAGCAACAAGACTTCATCCACATGCATTCAAACAATTTTAACAAGTAAGCATTTAGCCTCATGGCAAGCATGCTAGTCATGGCAGTCACTACACTCATGTAAGTATGCTAAAGCACTAAAAACTCACCTAGTACTCCAAGCTAAGATAAAACAAAAGAGTTAGAAAAATGCATGATTCTTAACTTATGCAATATGACTAATACAATGAATGCAATTAATAGGCTCGACTACTAATATGGCATATGAATCGATTTGATAACATGCGGTCTAAGCATGTATTCAAAGAAGTATTGAACTAATAATGCAGTTAGAATGATGAACCGAGTCTCGGTGCATGCAATAAAAATGAATGGATGCAAACCTGGAGTATGCTAATTGAAATGTGATGCTCCTAAACTAAACATTGTAAGCTAGTAAGAAAAAAGGAGAAAGACGTGTGGTTGGAAGACATATACGTTATTACAACATTGATGCCCTCGCTCAGGAGGGTCCAAATGAATTAAGCTAACTAGCTAAGTTAATTAAGCTAAAGCTAATTATGCTAATTATTACAAACCAAAACGAATAAACTAGCTAAACTACTTAACTAGTTATTACAACAAATGAATTAACTAACTAGTTAACTAACTAATTAAATAATTACAACGCAAGTGCAATTAAAAGAAGTAAGTAAGCTAAACAAGTAACTACTTCGCCTCGGGAAATGAGAGATGTGCATGCGCGTGCTCGGATTCCACTCGAAAAGACCACCGTTTTGCTCCCGAATGCCTTTGTTTGCACAGTTGAACATTTCCAGAACAATTTTGCTTCACCTTACCAACACTTTGCTGAGACTTGCATTAGTGGCTAGCCGACCGAAGATGAAGGTAGCCGGCCACCTGCCGGCTATAAAAGTGGCCTGCCAGCCATGGATGGTGATCTGCCGGCCATTTGCTGGCCATGAAAAGTGGCCTGCTAGCCACTGATGCACAGGTTCATCTTGCTGCAATAGAGGACAAATAGAGCATATACAGGGTATTTCAAGGGTTTGTTTGCACAACCCACCCCTCATTTTCATGAACTAATCCAAGGAGTGGTGAACCTAAGCCACAAACCACCGATTCAAAAATTTCATTGCATGATGGCTTGTAACTCGAGATGTGCAAGCTCAAGAATGCAAAATAAGACACAAGCCTCCTCCCTTTCATGAATGATCAAGGGAAGAAGTTGACCTTGGAGACTTTCATCACTAACATGTATGAAATGGTTCAAGCTTCCATGTGTTCAATTAACATCCGATTGAACACAACCAATTATTATCTTGCTCACTTTTAGTCCCAAGTTGTTGGTTACTCATTTTAGTTTACCAACCATTCTTTAACCAATTAAGTCCCTTGGTGAGTTAAAGTCCTCTAATGGAAAGAGGGCTCAAAACACAAGTTGCTTTGGGTATGAAAGAAGCATCATACCATTGGTAATGAACCCCCTAGGGGATTAAACCATTAAGTATGAAACCTCAATTTCATACTTGGGCAAGCAAGTGACTTGAAACCACTTTCAAAGACAAATAAAGAAGCCAAGAAAGGATGGAGATTGCAGAGATGATTAGTGCTGAAATGAAGTATGTAAAGCCCAAAATAAGTGCTATCAACTCAAATAAGGGATGTCTAAGACCTAAACATCAAGCTTATGAGGACTATTACACTAGAAGAATGCAAAACAAGACTCAAATGCAACAACCAACCCAAAACAAAGTTAAAATAGTCCAAATCAGAGGTTAAAACATACTGGAATTAAGCTACAACAAGCTAGAAAAATAAGCTAACACATAGAACTAACTTGGCTAGCAAACAAGGCACAAAGAGAGGAGGCTAACCCTTCCAAATTTGGACTTGAAAACATGATTTTGGCCACTAAAAAATCTCTGAAAATTAGTGCTTAAAGGCTTGGAAAAAGATAGTTTGAAAGCAGGAAACAATGGTGGAAAGGCCTTACAAACAAGGATTAAAGAAAGGTGAGCTACCCCCTAACCTTAAATGGCCTAAAACCACCAATTTCAGCCCACAAAAATAGAGTTTTTTACAGCCAAAAAATAGCCCAAAATTAGTGGGAAAAAGATAGAAAAACAAGTATGCAAAGTAAGCTAAAAGGCAAGTATTATACCTCTTGAAGCAAAGAGCAATTCCAAACAACAAAACCAAGCAAGTACACCCTCTAGAGCTCAAACCAAGCTCAAGAACACCTCAACTCAAAAATGAGAGGATTTGGTTAAGGGTGTATAGGCAAAGGTTAAGGGATTGTAGGCTAAAGTCAGAGAAATGCTATAGAGAGAGAATTGTAGAGAGAGAGAGAGGACACTAGTGGCCGGCAGGCTCTAGGGATGGCCGGCAGGCTACCAGAGGTTGAAGGCAGGAAAGACCAAGGCATGGTCCAAAAATGAGACAAAAAGGGTGTAGGGTTTGAAAGGCTCAAAGTTGTGGCATTCCGTTGAGGACTTCGAGCACTTGGCAAGCAAACAAACTCATCATCTGGTGTGCATGCAAGGACGTCCAAGTCGTAAGGGCCATCAAAAATGGGGTGTCTACAGTTGCCCCTGTTTGACAGAACTCGGAGTCTTGAAATGACGTGAGTGAATGTCAAAGTCCAGAGACGACCCATTTTGACAAGTCCATAAGACTTGAACAAACAATCAAGACAGAAAGAAATGGTTATGCCCGCAGGCTGTCTTTGTATCCCTTTGCAAGGAATCAAACCAGCATAGTTCTAGGGCAAAATGCAAATGATATGTATGAAAAACTTTGAAAGCTGGACTCATGCGCTACAGGAAGTCGACTATTTTGAAATCTTATGATCATGCGAGATGATGCAATAATCAATAACAAATGCAATAAGCAAGAATGATTACAATAAGCAAGATAACAACACATGAATGAGTAGCTTCAAGCTTAAAGAAGATAAAACCACACTCTAACCACGCCAAAGCAAGAGACGAGGAAAGAA
This sequence comes from Camellia granthamiana, assembly GCA_036172215.1. NCBI lineage: Eukaryota > Viridiplantae > Streptophyta > Magnoliopsida > Ericales > Theaceae > Camellia > Camellia granthamiana. The sequence goes on from CM069905.1 coordinate 96,923,971, forward strand.
AACACCGCTCAGGGTTGCATTTCATGCATCCTAAGAAACTAAGAACAAAACCACTCGGGATCGTGTTTCACAAGTCTTGAGAGTAGGAACAAAAACTGCTCAGGCCCACGTTTCACGCGTCCCAAGATACAACCACTCGGGCTCGTGCTTTGCACGTCCCAAGGTAAAACTTGCCCAGGGCCATGTTTCACGTGTCCTGAGAAACAACAACTCGGGTGCGTACTTTTTATGTCCCAAGGTAAAACCCGCCTAGGGCCGCGTTTCACGCGTCTTGAGAAACAACAACTCAGGCGTGTACTTCGTACGTCTTGAGGTAAAACCTCTAAAGCCCCTGAAAAATGTATTCTCTTTAAAAACCCTAATGTTTGAATTATTTTATTAAAGCCCCTCAGTTCCTTGAATTATTTCGAATCTTGTCGGTTAGCATTTTTTTTAATTATTTTATCGAAACAGGAATATCCTAGCTGAATTAGGTTCCGTAGCCTAATTTAATTTAATTCTACATAAGTAAGGTTCCAGTACATGAATTAAATTCCAAGCCCTCACTTCTTTATTTAAATTCAAAAATTTCCCCAAAACTAGTACATGTACCTTATACTATAAGAACCATCAATTAATTGAGATCTATATAAACATATACATTGAGGAATGTGCTCCTAGTGCCTAGATTGATTTAAAAAAATGGCCCCATCACCTTTCCCAATGGTCGGCCATCCTAGCGGGAAGTGAGAAGCCTATTTTCAAGAGTTATAATCATGGTAGGTGTTGCCTAATCCCAAGGTTAAGCTCCCTAATCACTCCTAATCCATTGAACTCCAAGTGAATCCTAGCTTGTCCATTCAATTCCAACTAGTGGGCTTCTATGTCATTTTACACCAAATTGGCCTATAAATATCACCACTCCCTAGCATGGCAAACACAAGCATCACACTCACATTTCGGCCTAGAAGAGAGGAAGGAGAGCAAGAGAGGAGTCTTGAGAGGAAGGAAGAAGAGAGCCATCTTGTTCAAAGCTTAGCAAGTAAGCCACAACACAACCTTCTCTTTCATTTTCCTTTTTCAAATACATGTTCTTATGGGTTATAAATAATGTTTTCAGATGTGTTATTGATGAGTTACTTGTGTTAAAAATGATAAGAGTTGAGCTTGATTCTACCTCTCTTGTATTTCCCCTCATTTCGGTACAAAACTATCTTTTTATACCAATCTCTCAAACTTTCCAAAGGCACACCTTCAAGCAAATTTTCTGAGTTTAAAATATGTTATTTAGCATGTTTTTCATCACAAAAGAAATGAAAATTTTCCGTCGGTGGACCTCTTTTCTCACAAATTTTCTTGTTTTGGGTATTGTACCCTAAGAATCTGTTTTCACAGCCAACTTTCAGAATTTCTAGAAAAATGTATAAAATTATTCTGAACCTCTATTTTATTTCAAAATCTTCCTTAAGGAGTGATATTTCAACTAAAATTGGTTTCATGGAAAAAACAGTGAGTGGTTTGCAAGAAAATCAAATTTTCGTAACGGTCGACGAATCTGGACAGCGCTGGAATGTTTTCTAAATAACTTAAAATCTAGAAAGGCTATCCCATTTACAAAATATGTTCTGGAAACTAGATTAAATTATCTACGAACCATAGGAAGGCTGAGTCCGGTGAAAAATCTAAAATAGTCCTTTCATTCTAATCCTTTTGTGATATTGAATCTGGAAATTCTGTTGCGCATGGATGTTTTATGCTCTAGCGTTCATGATAATGCGTATTAGCTTATGATCATATCTTGGCATGATATTATATGTGTTATGGTTATGTTCTTTATCTTTTTCATCTTAATGATGCATGCTTATGTGTATATTATTATCTTGTTAATATTGGTCTAACCTTGTTTTAAAATATTTAACTCAACGGGAAACTTAATTGGGATGGTATTGGGTTTTCGGTCACTTGAGTAAAGATGATAATGTGTGATGTGTGGATTGTTGGGATGTGTTCTTTACTTGGAAGTTAAAGTCCTGCGCAAGTGGTTTTTAGAACCCTTGAACGGAGCGGTTGTATTCGGGCCCTAGGTGGTTTGGTGTGAGGAGGGATTTGGGCAAGGCCCATTATTACCGTCTCTTTTGAGGCCATGTGGTTGGTGCTGCGTGGTATATAACCGTTGGTAGGCATCCGAGGTTAGTTCTGCAACAAAGCAGCAAAAGAGGGGGCATGCCGAATAATCCGAGTCCGATTCTTGTGGTTGGGAGGACGAAATCTCTTTGGGGGATTTCTAGTTTACTAACATCTAACTTGTAACCCTTTATTTGTTTATTTGAGTATCATGCTTTACTACTTGATGTTATATTTGTGATTATGTATTGGACTGGGAAAAAGAGGCGGGGTGTGTGTGTGTTTACTGGGCATTCAATGCTCACGGCGTATCATGCCAGGTGACGAAGAGGAACTTATAGCTGGAGACGAAGAGCCTGAAACCTTCGAAGACTTTTGGCTATCTTAGTGAAGTTAGAAATTTCCTTTTGATGTTTTGTAAGACTTATGTGAAGATTTAAATTTTTCTTGGGATGTAATGTAACGGAACAAGCTTTTGAATTAAGGATATTCGTGGTTGTTATGTATTTATTTTCTACATACATGTATGAACCTTATCGTTGCTTATGAGACCTTGTGTCAATACTTTTAAGATTTGTCAAAAGGGTAGTGCGCTGTCTAAGAAAGCCGGACTTAGAAGGGAGGCTAATTTGACTCCTCCGGTAATCTGGAATCTTACTTGGTTATTGACCATAGAACTCATTAGTGACTCTTCCTTGTCTGCAACCAATAGTGTAAATTCGGGGCGTCACAATATGGTATCAAAGCCTAGGTTCAACCCTTACCCACGCGTTTCGACCTGCGGTTAGAGACTACCTTGCCCAGACTATGTTATATTATTACATTACCTATTCTATCAACTAAAAGACATCAAAAATAGAACCTTTCTTGACCTATCTTAGGGAATTTTTTGAATTTTGAGCACACCAACATCAACTCATGAGGACCTACTTCAGGAACGTGAAATGGTTTAAACTTTGAGTGCGGCCTCACATCGCGCAGTAGGGGGTACTATTAGTTCTATGCGCCTTCTATTGATTGTCGTACCCTCAGCTTGTATTCGTAACCTTTATTCAATGTCATCCTTTTCCAAGATTAAGTCTTGTCCATCTAGTCCTGTTTTATATACTACTATTTGTAAATTTGACCTCCTTTGACCCTTGATTATTTTATTTAGCCCAAGGTTTCTTGTAAATAATTTCATTTTCTTTACTCGATGATGAATCTTGGATATTCAGTTTGAAACGCGGATGGCCAACGCAATTTCAAGTTAAATATCTAGGTTAGTCACTACATCTATAACCTTGATCACATTGAAGTTCGAAACCATAACATCATACCGTTCATTCATATTTCAGTTAATCCTGATGTTATCACCATAACTGCTTCGTATTCCTTGTCTCCACTTCAATCCAATTTTGGGAATCTTGTAATTATTATTACGTATACATGAAGTTGTGCTGTGTGAACACCCTAGGATAATTAAACTCTAAGATTAGTAGCTTACCCATAAGGAATTGCCTTTGTAGTTTTTGACTTACGCCTCACCCCCACTCAAGGAAAAACAAATGGTGGACCATACTTCGAGACAAGTAATAACATGAGCTTGCAAGCAACAATAGAAATGCAGTACCAGGAAATTGAAACCTTAAGAATGGACTAGTAATTGTGGCTAAAATCTCGAACCCTATCAAGAATCAAATTTTGGAGGAGTCTTACCATCTTTGTGGAAATAATCGGCACAACATTGACTTCAGAATGGAAGGAGGTAGGATCCAAGGGGATTTGGAGCTTGTGGGAGGAAACTCAACTTCATGAAGATACCCTACTCCGACTTCATCTTAAAAATAGATTCATTACTCATACCTTAACAATTATCGATAGTTACCAGAAGAAGGAGATGACTTACCCGTCCAACGGAGCATGTTTTCAGTTTAAGGGGGATAGACAAGACCCCACGGCTTCAACGAAAGGTAGGACGCAGTGGCGCGATCAACTTGCGGGTAGGATAGCAAGTCTGATTTTACATGAGGAGGGCCAAGGAGAATTAGAACTTCTGCGTGTAGTATGCGAATATGCAGATGTATTTCCTACAGAATTACCGGGATTGCCACCAACTCGGGAAGTAGACTTGAGCATCGAGCTACAACCTGGAACTACCCCAATATCCATGGCCCCGTATTGCATGGCACCAGTAGAACTACGAGAATTGAAGACACAACTATAGGAATTGCTCGAGAGAGGATTCATTAGACCAAGTACTTCACCATGGGGAGCACCCGTGTTGTTTGCTAAAAAGAAGGATGGGTTGTTGAGGCTATGCATTGATTATTGTCAACTCAATCGAGTCACGATTAAAAACCGATACCCACTCCCAAGGATTGATGACCTTTTTGATCAACTTAGAGGCTCAAGGTGGTATTCAAAGATCGATCTCAGGTTAGGTTATCATCAACTACGAGTCAAGGAGGAGGATATACCAAAAACTGCCTTTCGAAACTAGATATGGCCACTATGAGTTTGTAGTAATGCCCTTCGGGACTAACCAATGCACCAGCAGTATTCATGAGCCTAATGAATAAGATCTTTAGACCATACCTTGACCAGTTTGTAATAGTATTCATTGATGACATCTTGGTATATTCAAGGTCTGAAGAAGAGCATGAGCAACATTTAAGGACTATCCTTCAAGTTCTTAGGGATAATCGGTTATATGCCAAGGCAAGCAAATATGAGTTTTGGTTGAATAAAGTAAAATTCTTAGGGCATGTAGTGTCGAAGAATGGGATTGCGGTGGATCCAACCAAGGTGGAGGCAGTATTAGATTGGAGACAACCGAAGACCGTGTCAGAAATCTGCAGTTTCTTAGGATTGGCCGGTTATTACCGGAGGTTCATCCAAGATTTCTCCAAACTAGCTAAACCAATGACTCATTTGACGCAAAAAGGAGTAAAGTATGAGTGGGACAAAGCTTGCAAAAAATCCTTTCGAGAACTAAAGAAGAGGCTAACTAGTGCGCCAATTTTGACCATCCCAGAACGGGAAGTGGGGTACACTATGTATTGCGATGCGTCTAAAGAAGGATTAGGTTATGTGCTCATACAAAATGGAAAGGTAATCGTGTATGGATCTAGGCAGTTGAAACCACATGAGCGCAACTACCCCACACATGACTTGGAATTAGTGGCCGTAGTTTTTGCCCTAAGACAATGGCGACATTACCTATATGGGGAACAATTTAAGATTTTCACAGATCACAAGAGTTTAAAGTATCTATTTATACAGAAGGACCTTAACTTGAGACAGAGACGATGGATGGAGTATCTTGAGGATTTCCAGTTCACTCTCTCATATTATCCCGGTAAGGCCAATGTAGTAGTAGATGCTCTAAGTCGCAAGAGCAGAGGGATGATGGCTAAGATCTCCGTCAAGGAATGGGATATGGTTAAGACACTCAATGAATTTAGGATCCAAGTACAATCTCAAGGTACAAAAGCATGTCTTAGTGCATAGAAGGTGATGCCTAAGTTGATGAATGAGATCATGGAGGCCCAGAAGCACGATCAAGAGGTAGCCTATATCAAGGGACGTCTGGAATCAGGAGAACCAATGCCCGATTGGGTAATTCACCTCGATGGGAGTTTAAGATACCAAGGTAGATTGTTTGTACCAAGTGACGAGCTGCTTAGAGAAAAGACACTTAAGGAATGTCATCATTCTACATTTGCGGTACATTCAGGAGGGACTAAAATGTACCAAGATTTGAAGAGGTAGTATTGGTGGAATGGAATGAAGAAGGAGGTGGCTAAATTTGTAGCAAAATGTCTAACATGCCAACAAGTGAAGGCGGAATATCAAAAACCAGGGGGAATGTTGCAACCTCTACCAATAGCCGAATGGAAGTGGGAGTATGTGATAATGGACTTGTGACAGGGTTGCCTAAGACACCTAGAGGGCGCGATGCTACATGGGTAATAGTGGATCGCCTCACCAAGTCAGAACATTTCTTACCCTATAAGTTGACCGACACTTTAAAGTCTATGTGCAGGCTCTACATTGGGGAGATCATTCGACTACATGGAATCTCGGTATCTATTGTGTCAGATCGTGATCCACGGTTCACCTGGTAAAAGTGCTATGGCATCATCGGGGAATTGAGGAATCTACTTGGGAACGCCAGGATTGGGTGAAGGCAAATTACCCCGAACTTTTCGAAGGCAATACGTAGCTGAATTTTGGGGACAAAATTGTTTTAAGGGGGATAGGTTGTGAAGCCCCTGAAAAATGTATTCTCTTTAAAAACCCTAATGTTTGAATTATTTTATTAAAGCCCCTCAGTTCCTTGAATTATTTCGAATCTTGTCGGTTAGCATTTTTTTTAATTATTTTATAGAAACAGGAATATCCTAGCTGAATTAGGTTCCTTAGCCTAATTTAATTTAATTCTACATAAGTAAGGTTCCAGTACATGAATTTAATTCTAAGCCCTCACTTCTTTATTTAAATTCAAAAATTTCCCCAAAACTAGTACATGTACCTTATACTATAAGAACCATCAATTAATTGAGATCTATATAAATATATACATTGAGGAATGTGCTCCTAGTACCTAGATTGATTTAAAAAAATGGCCCCATCACCTTTCCCAAAGGCCGGCCATCCTAGAGGGAAGTGAGAAGCCTATTTTCAAGAGTTATAATCATGGTAGGTGTTGACTAATCCCAAGGTTAAGCTCCCTAATCACTCCTAATCCATTGAACTCCAAGTAAATCCTAGCTTGTCCATTCAATTCCAACTAGTGGGCTTCTATGTCATTTTACACCAAATTGGCCTATAAATATCACCACTCCCTAGCATGGCAAACACAAGCATCACACTCACATTTCGGCCTAGAAGAGAGGAAGGAGAGCAAGAGAGGAGTCTTGAGAGGAAGAAAGAAGAGAGAAATCTTGTTCAAAGCTTAGCAAGTAAGCTACAACACAACCTTCTCTTTCATTTTCCTTTTTCAAATACATGTTCTTATGGGTTATAAATAATGTTTTCAGATGTGTTATTGATGAGTTACTTGTGTTAAAAATGATAAGAGTTGAGCTTGATTCTACCTCTCTTGTATTTCCCCTCATTTCGGTACAAAACTATTTTTTATACCATCTCTCAAACTTTCCAAAGACACACCTTCAAGCAATTTTTCTGAGTTTAAAATATGTTATTTAGCATGTTTTCATCACAAAAGAATGAAAATTTTCCGTTGGTGGACCTCTTTTCTCACAAATCTTCTTGTTTTGGGTATTGTACCCTAAGAATCTATTTTCACAGCCAACTTTCAGAATTTCTAGAAAAATGTATAAAATTATTCTGAACCTCTATTTTATGTCAAAATCTTCCTTAAGGAGTGATATTTCAACTAAAATTGGTTTCATGGAAAAACAGTGAGTGGTTTGCAAGAAAATCAAATTTTCGTAACGGTCGACGAATCTGGACAGCGCTGGAATGTTTTCTAAATAACTTAAAATCTAGAAAGGCTATCCCATTTACAAAATATGTTCTGGAAACTAGATTAAATTATCTACGAACCATAGGAAGGCCGAGTCCGATGAAAAATCTAAAATAGTCCTTTCATTCTAATCCTTTTGTGATATTGAATCTGGAAATTCTGTTGCGCATGGATGTTTTATGCTCTAGCGTTCATGATAATGCTTATTAGCTTATGATCATATCTTGGCATGATATTATATGTGTTATGGTTATGTTTTTTATCTTTTTCATCTTAATGATGCATGCTTATGTGTATATTATTATCTTGTTAAGATTGGTCTAACCTTGTTTTAAAACATTTAACTCAACGGGAAACTTAATTGGGATGGTATTGGGTTTTCGGTCACTTGAGTAAAGATGATAATGTGTGATGTGTGGATTGTTGGGATGCGTTCTCTACTTGGAAGTTAAAGTCTTGTGGAAGTTGTTTTCGGAACCCTTGAACGGAGTGGTTGTATTCGGACCCTAGGTGGTTTGGTGTGAGGAGGGATTTGGGCAAGGCCCATTATTACCGTCTCTTTTGTGGCCATGCGGTTGGCGCTGCGCGGTATCTAAATATTGGTAGGCATCCGAGGTTAGTTCTGCAACAAAGCAGCAAAAGAGGGGGCATACCGAATAATCCGAGTCCGATTCTTGTGATTGGGAGGACGAAATCTCTTTGGGGGATTTCTAGTTTACTAACATCTAACTTGTAACCCTTTATTTGTTTATTTGAGTATCATGCTTTACTACTTGATGTTATATTTGTGATTATGTATTGGACTAGGAAAAAGGGGGCGGGGTGTGTGTGTGTTTACTGGGCATTCAAAGCTCACGGCGTATCATGCCAGGTAACAAAGAGGAACTTATAGCTGGAGACGAAGAGCCTGAAACCTTCGAAGACTTTTGGCTATCTTAGTGAAGTTAGAAATTTCCTTTTGATGTTTTGTAAGACTCATGTGAAGATTTAAATTTTTCTTGGGATGTAATGTAACGGAACAAGCTTTTGAATTAAGAATATTCGTGGTTGTTATGTATTTATTTTCTACGTACATGTATGAACCTTGTCGTTAATACTTTTAAGATTTGTCAAAAGGGTAGTGCGCTGCCTAAGAAAGCCGGACTTAGAAGGGAGGCTAATTTGACTCCTCCGGCGATCTGGAATCTTACTTGGTTATTGACCATAGGACTCATTAGTGACTCTCCCTTGTCTGCAACCAATAGTGTAAATTCGGGGCGTCAGAAAAGCCACCTAGGGCCGCATTTCACGCGTCCTGAGAAACAACCACTCATGCGTACTTTGTACGTCCCGAGGTAAAATCCACACAGGGACGCATTTCATGCGTCCTGAGAAACAACCACTCGTGCGCGTACTTCGTACGTCCCGAGGTAAAACCCGCCCAGGGTTGTGTTTCACGCGTCATGAGAAACAACCACTCGGGCGCATACTTTGTATGTCCCGAGGTAAAACCTACCTAGGGCAGCATTTCATGTGTCCTGAGAAACAACCACTCGGGCGCGTACTTCCTATGTCCCGAGGTAAAACCCGCCCAGGGTCACGTTTCATGTGTCTTGAGAAATAACCACTCGAGCGCGTATTTTGTACGTCTCGAGGTAAAAGAGTGGGGTGTGCGATAGATGCATGAAAGGTGAATATGTGCGATAGATGCACAAAAATGAACAAGTGCGATAGATGCACAAAAGTGAATGTGTGCGATAGATGCACAAAGGACTTCAACTGGAACTCCTGTAAATGAACCGTACATACAATATCATTTGCCTGTATAAGAAAGAAACTTAACAAGTGCGATACAGTAAGAATGCATGTTCTATGCAAGACAAACAATCGAGATACAATGTTAATGGCAGGTTCTTTGTGAGAAACGAAAGCAGAAGCATATTCTATGTGTGATTCAAGAGCGGAAGCCTATTCTATGCGTGATTCATAACGGATGCAAGATGCGCATGCAACATATATGTGAAATGCATATTCTACGCAACAACGAGACATGCATGCTTTATGCAACAACATGAAATGCATATTCATGCAACAAAGTGACATGCATATTCTACGCAAGGTGCAAAAGCATAATTTGACAAAAATAAATTCAATGGCAACTTCTGATTTACCTCTTGGAAGAGTTATAATATGTTTAAAGGATACACCTCATTTATGTTGACAAGTGATGAACATCGTGCATCGAAAATACAGTTTTCAGCTTCCGTAGAGACAATCTGACCCCAACAGTGAACCACCTTTATACTTCTTGGAAACCAAGGACACAAAACAGCATCAGGACCCCAAGGGAGGCCACCGACCACCTGCAGGCCACAAGGGAACGCCGTCGGCTATGTGCCGGCCACGGGTGAGCCTTGCCGGCCACCAGTGAGCTTTGCTGGCCACCTGCCGGCCAACGATGGTAGCTCGAGGGCAAACTTGACTTTTTGGCTTGGGTCTTTAAGTATACAACATAACACTTCATGTCCTCACTTCTCTAGGGCCGAAATCTTCTCCCTTTCTGTCTAGACACTCTTTCTCTCTAGATCCGCGCTTTTTACGCGTTTTCCAACACCCCATGCAAACTTTATTTGCTAAACCCTCATTGTTTCCTTCGTTTTGAACCGATTAAAATTTGATTTCGGTGCTTGTTCCTTCACTTTCACCCTTCTAGGTTTGTTCCTCTCGAGTTTCTCTCGAGTTCTGTGCACTTTTTCCGGCTTTTACTTTTTCTTCTAGTTTCTCTCTCCTAGGGTTGACTTTTTCAAAGTTTACCCTATTTTCGACATTTTCCTTCACTTTTTCACCTACTTTCCACCCATTTTCTGATGGCGGATGATTCACCACACGACGGGGCTCTTCCAGAGGTAGTAGAGCCAGTAGCTGACCTTGAGGCCGACCTTGAGGCAGAGTTCAAGCCTGAGGCCGAGCTAGAGCTGCTACCGTTGAGGTTATGACCTTTCGATCCAGAAAGATACCATCCCAAGACTTATATCTTGCCTGTTGGAGGCATCACACGCTTCACTAAGTTCGCTCGCGGTGCACCGGAGGACCTCCTACTGAGGGAGCGGACTTCTTATCTGTCAGCCATTGTCGTTGAGGTATGAACTCTATTTTCATGCATTTCTGCCTTGCTCTACTTGTATTTCTTACACTGTCTTTTATTCGACTATACTATCGTCACCGCTTTATCTTATGGTACTTTTATCATTATTTACTGCATTTCTTGCACTGCTTTTCATCTGGCTATACTTTTATCACTACCTGATCTGATTTATCTATTCTTTGCCACAGGGCGAGTCTCGTTCCTTCAGAGGGTACGGTGCTACGATCGTCCGAGACTGGTACGATGAGCTCGCCTCTGGAGTTCGCGACGTCATTAACGAGGCAGGCTTTGGCCTTTTTAGCTTTGGCCTAACTCTGGTCATTGTAAGCCGTCCTCTCCTAGGAGCGCTCATGGAGAGGTGGTGGGACACCACCAACTCCTTCCACTTTTCCATCATAGGGGAGATGACGATGACTGCCTATGACTTTGCCATAATTATCGGCTTAGACGTAGGAGGTGATCCGATGCCTCTCGATACAGACATGGAGGAGTGGGAGGTGGCCTGGTTCGAGCTGCTGGGAGCGCATCCACCCATATATCGGACAGGCATGGTCAGATACACCTGGTTTGCCGAATGATTCAGAGGGATCGAGCCCGAGATGATAGAGGCGATAGAGCAGTACGCCAGGGGCTTTTTGATGTTCGTCTTCGGTACCACCTTGTTTTCGAGCAGGTGGAACACCGTAGTCCTGCATTTGCTGAGCGCCCTGGTGACCCTTCCTCGGGTTCATTTTTATGACTGGGATGGAACTGGCCTCGCCACCTTATATGGCTACATGAGCTCAACCTCCCATCTGAGAGGAGACTCGATCGAAGGCTATTGGCGAGCTTGGGAGGTACACATCTCAGTTCCCTTTTAGCACTTTACATTTTTTACTTTACAGTTTCTGCTTTACATCTGTGCTTTTTGCTTTGCACTTGCTGCATCTGTTCATACATTGTGCTTTTTGCTTTGCACTTTTTGCATCTGTTCATGCTGTATGCTTTCTGCTTTGCATTTTCTACATCTGTTCATATTGTATTGATCACATATCATTGTATTTTCTCCACAGTTATGGGTCTATGCATATTATCCGACTCTGGCCCCAGAGCCTGTAGAGGAGCTTCCATTGGCAGTCCTATACTCCTGGAGATATGACGGCCGGCTCCAGCATAGGACCCGTGAGACCTTCACGTTTTTTTGCCATTACTTCGACACTGTAGCTGCTTATGAGGTAACTCGAAACACAGTCATTTTCGCTTTAACATTGTTCTGATTCACATCTAGCAACTGATAGCAATTAATAATCTGTACAACCTCTATTTGTAGATCACGTGGCAGCTATGGGCCATGATGCTAGCAGGGATTTGGGACCAGTATGCTAGGGCTTGGGCCACTTCCCGCTACCGCATTCTACTTGAGGGCCCAGTTTGCCGGGCCTAGTTCTTGGGCGAGCGGTTCGTGTGCCAGATTATGGGCCTGCCTGACCTGATCATTATGATGGCTTCGCCAGAGTCCATGCGATCAGCTGATGGCCTATCCATTGAGGAGGTCATTCAGCTTATGGTGGGCCTGGATACCGACTACTTCTGAGTAAAGGGTGACTATGTGGCCTTCATCCAGACACATCTGATGCCACCTCTGACCGGTGCTTGTGAAGGTGAGGAGACGAGAGCTCCTGCTGCGTGAGAGGCGCCTAGAGTGACTCGGGCGATGAGGGCCCGTTGTAGAGGGGCTTTCCAAGAGAGGCAGAGGACCGGTTGGCTAGAGTTTCTTACCACGCTGAAATGCTGGCAGCATACCAGGGAGGCTTACCAGGTCTCGATTGAGCCTGCAGCAGCTGGGCACAAGCTTGTCGGGGTCAGAGGCCCGACTCAGGTATGAACCACACTTTATGTTTCGCATCCCACATTTCATTTCAGATATGTTTTGCAGATACTAATCACACAAATGCATTTGTAGGCCTCCATCGAGTACATAGGAGGCACCCTTGAGCTGACAGCCTCCCTGATGGGGATGGTACAGAGGAGTGAGACACTATTCGGTCTCCACAGTATCCCGGTAAGTTCTTCAGTTTGCACTCCAGACATCAAATTCCCAAACTGCACTAATACACTAACACTGACATTTCAACTAAAAACTTCCCAAATTGCATTGATACATTGCATCTGACACACTGCACTCACACACTGTATTCATACACTGTATCTGATTTCTGCGTACACTCATTTTGCACATCATGCTTGCATCTAATACAGATACTATAACTGATATGTGACAACTGTCTTTTCAGATCCCACTCATGCCGATGGCACCAACGACAGGTACAACACCTGCACCAGCAGTACCTCCTCTAGCAACAGGGAGGAGAGAGAGACAGGCTCCAGCATGAGGCCGAGGCAGAGTTAGGGGTATTCGAGACAAGAGTGGTCCTTCAAAGCCCATTTTGAGTGATGATGATGCTGAGACGAGCAACTCTGAAGAGGCAGTGAGTTAGCATTCGAAGTCATCTGAGAGTAGAGATGATGACGCTGGCTCAGGTTCCGAGAGCGGAGGCGACGATGCTGAGGCGAGCTCTGAGGTGGAGAGCAGAGATGACATCGGCTCGGGTTCCGGTTCATGTTCAGATAGTGGCACTGACGGAGATAGTGCCCCAGAGTCTTCTCCTCCGAGGAAGAAGACGAAGAGGGCTTCTTGAGCCTACGGCGACTAGCGTTGACTTTTTTTTTTTTTGTATTTTGTTAGTTTATTTTTTTTATAGCATTAGCACATTGTATAGCTTCAGATAGGTTTTATTTTTCGTAAAAAACTTGTACTCCTCTTTTGTAAAAAAACATGATCGGAATAAAATCTTGCAGTTTTTATGAAAAGTATTGCATTTTACATCATGAGCACCACATTTGCATGGAATGGACAAGGAATTGGCCAAGATAACACTCTTGATTGAAACAAAATCTTAATCGGGTAACGAACCGACGAACAACTGAAATACAAAATGCAACATACAACTCGATAATCAAAACAACAACAACTCGATAAACAAAAAAAATGCAACAACAACTTAAATACAAATAACAAACTTGCTAAAGCCCAAAAGACTCAAAACAAGACCTCCAAACACTCAAAAAACAAAACAAAACACATGCTTCCAGCACTACCCAACACACAGGTGGACAACAGGTCAGAGTAAGAGACTGCTGACCATAAATAGGGGTTGCTGGCCACATGCTGACCATGAGAGGTGCCGACAGTCTCTTGTCGGCGACCAATGCAGCTTGCCGGCTACTTGCCGGCCACCTGCCGGCCATCCATGTGAAGGATCTCCAGATTGTTGACACTTGGCTTCCACTCACCTCCTTATCTTCTACAAAAGGTCGAGCTTTGTGATTTCTTCATTTCAGCTGCAAAATTCTTCACAAATGAAGCCATTTTTCGCCGATTAACTCTTGGATTGGATTGCGACTTTAGACGGCTCAGAAAAAGTGAATTTTTAGGGTTTCGGCATAAATGCGCTTTTCCTGCTGAGCCGTTCTCCGTTTTGTTTTCCATTCCTTCATGCCGTGGCTAGATGTTGGAACCTGATTACACATGTCTTTAGCTTCGGGGGACAAGAGATATGCCCGACAATCAAAGAATTTCAAGCGCTAATGGAATCCCGGCACGATGAGGAAATCATACCTCAGCCCCGTTTTGGCCACATCCAGGCTTTGGGACGGATGTGTGGGCTTACTCTACATGAGGCTTGATCTTCGGTCCACAATGGAGAGCTAGATATTCCCAGCTTGATTCATCGATTTTCTGGCGTCGGTGACCGAGGCGACCTTCTTTGGCGGGGTTTTAGGCAACATGCCCTTTGCTTATGTATGCTGGCTCATTTCCTCCTTGTCCCTAGTTTCGGCGAGTCTAGCATTTGGTTAAGTGAAGTGCCCCAAGGCTTGGAAGAGGGCAAGAGTTACATTGGCTTGGTGTTGGCCGAGACTTTGATGGGCTTAGAAGCCTTCCATCGGCGAGAGACTACCAAATTCACAGGGAGTCCACTACTCCTTCAGGTAATGTTTCCTACCCTTTCTTATATGTGTTTCTCACATCACTCGACACTCAGCTCTATTTTTCTCTCAAAGCCCTTTTCTTACTTTTCTCTCAACATATATCTCTCTATTCTTTAATCTCTCTTTTCTTTCATCTCTTTCCAGGTGTGGTTAATGGACAAGATGAAGGTAGTGGACTCTTGCCCTGCATACTCAGCTCAAGCGTACTTCTTCTGCCATCGGCTAGTGGAATTCCCCAACGAGGGGTGGTGGTGCCACTGGATGTGCAACAGGTCTGCTGTTGACATTGCTTGGCGTTGCCCTTTGCTTAACTTGACCGAAATGAGCTACAGCATGACTCGGCAACCTGGTATTCAGCTGATCGGCCTTACACACTATGTATTCTACTTCTCTTTTTGGTTCAGACGTCAGTTTGGACATGATTAGGTTCGCCTAGAGGAGGGGGTAGAGTACCCGATTTCATTCACTATCCGAGGTTCACATTTGGCTAGGTACCTCATTGCTTGGAGGACGAGAGAACTTCTGGCCCCTACCCCTAGTTTTAGCTGCGCCCTTTCTGGCGAGTGTTTGGCTTGGCTCAAGGATGAGGCACAAACCAGGCCCACTTTGGCATCAAAAGCTTCCACAAGCACAAGCGGGGAACGCAGGAGCACCTGACTCATCTATGCCCCTAGTTTATTGCTTTGATCTTTTCTTTTCAAGTTTTTTGAAATATAATATAAACAACTTTGATTTGTACCGAGAGTTGGAGAACTTTGTATTGAAATCAATGAAATTAAAGTTGTGAGTACTAAAAATTTTCCTTTTGGTCCAAAAATGGTCTAAGTTGTAAAAGGTAAAATTTGAGCAAAAATAAACTTTTATCAAAACTTTTCAAAACCATTTTCGATAAGGATCACCACTTGACACGCACATAATCAATCCTCGAGATATACAACCCTGAATTCAAAGATCACAAATTGCCCCTTGACTGAATAACACTACTCAACACTGTAACCAGCTCTTCTCTCAGAGTGAAGATCACAACCGACCCCTCAGGTAAAGAACAGACAAAGATGACTTGATCAAAAACATGGACAAGATAGTTGATTTTAGAGGTGTTTACGGCCGAACTTCAGGATGAAGTTGCCTACGTATCCCAAAGATGGGAATCAGGCCTTACGTAGTTCGGTTTAAGTTCACTCGAGTATTAACTCTCTCCTTTTGCGCTCTAACTTTTGCCACGACCGCCCTTTAGGGTTTTCAACCTTGCGAGCTCTGTTTTTCTTCATTTCTAATTCTTTATGCTCTAACTTTTGCCTAGGTCGCCCTTCCGAGTTTTCAACCTAGCGAGCCTCTCAGGGATAGTATTCTTCAACTTGTCCATATTGATCGTTTGGGAAATTCTAAGCTATCTAGGTCCATAAGAATAACAACTCCACCTGACCAGATAGTTTTGATGACGTAAGGACCAGTCCAATTGGGTTTGAATTTGCCCCTAAGGTCATGGATGGAAGCTCGGTTGTCTTTCAGCACCAAATCCCCCTCTTTGAGATTCCGGGACTTAACCTTCTTGTTAAAAGCCTTGGCAATCCTGCGTTGATAACCTTGAATATGGTACAATGCTTTCGGCCTTCTCTCATCAAACAACATCAGTTCCTCAAACCTGCTTTGCTGCCAGTCCGCTTATGTTGTTTGACACTCAGCCATAATTCGTAGAGATGGGACTTCAATTTCGATTGGCAGAACAACTTCCATCCCATAGACAAGAGAATAAGGAGTTGCCCCTGTAGACGTCCCGATTGAAGTTTTGTAGTCCCAGAGTGCGAATGGTAATTTATTTGGCCAGTCCCTGTAAGTCTTAACCATCTTTTGTAGAATATGCTTGATGTTCTTGTTGGCGGCCTTAACAGCTCCGTTAGTTTGCGACCAGTATGTAGATGACTTATGAAAAGTCACGTTGTATTTCTCCAACAAGTCTCTCACTTCTTTCTTGAAATGGGAGCCATTATCTAAAATGATCTCATTTGGGACTCCATAACCGCAAATGATGTTGTTTCGGATGAACTTAGCCACATGTGCTACTTTTAACACTGCATAGGACTGAGTTTCCACCCACTTCGTGAAGTAATCAATTGCCACCAGAATGTATTCGTGCCAATTCGACCCTTTCAGCATGACTGCCCCAATGACGTTGATTCTCCAAACTGAGAAAGGCCATGGTGAAATCATATTGTACAGCTTCAACGGTGGGATGTTCATGCGATTAGCATGAATTTGGCATTTGTGGTCTCGCCGAACAAAACCAATACAATCCTCCTCCATAGTAGACCAGTAGTAACCTTGCCTGAGAATCTTTCGGGCTAACATTACTCTGTTCATATGTGCTCTGTACTCTCCTCCGTGGATAGCCTCCATCAGGCGCTTTGATTCGTTTGTTTCAACACACAACATGTGCATTCCCAGATGACCACTCTTATATAGTTTACCTCTGCAGATGATAAATTGAACGGCCACCAGCCGTATTGCCCTCTTGTCTTTGGCATTTGCCCCTGGTGGATAAGTCTCATTTTCTAAGAAGTTCCAGATGTCATAGTACCAAGGGTTTTGATCTTGTGCTTCATCTATTGCGGCGATAGTCTCAAAGGCTGGCGTATATCTCTGCTCAATGATGATCAGATGCATCCGGACTCCAAGTGGGATGTCTATTATGGATGATAGAGTTGATAAAGCATCAGCAAACCTGTTGATCTCTCTTAGTAGATGAGTGAAAGTTAGCTTCTCAAACCTAGGAATCAGAACGTCCAGGGTCTGGTGATACATCTTCATCTTTTTGCCTTTGACTTTCCAGTCTCCGTTTGCTTGAGACACAACTAGGTTCAAGTCCCCCGATAACATCCAACCTTTTTGCCCCTAGTTCCAGGGCGACTTCCAAACCAGCGATACACGCCTCGTACTCTGTTTCGTTATTGGATACCTTGAACCGGAGTGTGAAAGCTAAAGGTATATCGGAATTGTCGGGTTCTATCAGCAACACACCTATCCCATAACCATATTGATTGGACGCTTCGTCAAAGTACATTGTCCAAGTCTCCTCTTCAACTTGCAGAATGGCTTCATCAGGGAACAAGTATTCTACCACTTCATCCCCTTCTACTGGGTGATCTGCCAAGAACTCCGCTACCGTTCTCTCCCTTGATTGACTTGCGAGTAACATACTTCAGATCAAATTCGGAGAGAAGAAGTAGCTAACGAGCTTGCCTACCCGTAAGCGTTGGTTTCTCAAAGAGATATTTAATGGGATCTAATCTCGAAACCAGAATTACGGAGTGAGCTAACAAGTAATGTCTCAACTTCCTAGTAGCCCATACCAAGGCTAAGCAAGCTTTCTCCAGCGGGTGTAACAGGTCTCGTATTCCAGCATTTTCTTGCTCAAGTAGTAGATGGCTTTCTCCACCCTATCATCAAATTCTTGAGCAAGCATGCATCCCATTGTGGTGTCTGTTACTGACAGATACAAAATCAAAGGCTTCCCTGGCTCTGGCGGCAACAACACAGGTGGATTCTAAAGGTACTGCTTCATCTACTCAAAGCGAATTGACGTCGATTATCCCATCAGAGTTTCTTTCCTTTCTTCAAAGACCAAAGAGTGGTTCACAAGTCAAGGTTAATTTTGAAATAAAACCGTCTTATGAATTGCACTTTACCCAAAAAGCCTCGCACCTCCTTTTCAGTCCTCGATGGTAGCATTTCTAAGATGGCCTTGATTTTGGAAGGATTTACCTCGATGCTCTCTATGTGATCAAGAAACCCAGCATTTTCCCTGTTGTTACACTTGAAAGTACACTTCTGTGGATTCAACCTTAGTCTGTATTCTCTGATCCACTGAAAGAATTTCTTCAAGGCGGTGTAGTGGCCCTCTATTTATTTGGACTTGATAATCATGTCGTTCACATACACCTCGACCTTTTTATGGATCATATCTTGCAGAATTGTGGTTGTAGCCATTTGATAGGTAGCCTCGGCATTCTTCAGCCCAAATGACATCACCCTGTAGCAGTAGGTTCCCTACGGCGTAGTGAAGGTGATTTTCTCTCTATCCTTGGGCGCCATCAGAATCTGGTTATACCCAGAAAATCCATCCATGAAGGAGAGCAATGCATGGCCCGTAGTGAAGTTCACTAATTCATCGATGTGCGGCAAAGGGAAGTCGTCCTTCGGGTTGGCCTTATTTAGATCTCTGAAGTCCACACACACTCGAATTCTTCTGTCTTTCTTCGGCATTGGGACGATGTTGACCAACCACACTGAATACTCAGACACAAGTAAGAACCCTGCCTCAATCTGTTTGGTAACTTCCTCCTTAATTTTCAGCAGCCAATCTGGGCGTATTCTTTGCAACTTCTGTTTGACGGGTCGGGCCTCGGGGTCAAGAGGGATTCGATGTTGTACAATCTTAGGATCGATTCTAGGCATGTCTTCGTAGGACCATGTGAAAACATCTTTCAAATCTTTTAATAAAGCGACTAAGCGCTCGCTCTCCTCCGAAGACAACGTGGACCCGATATGAACCAGACGCGGATCTTTCTCAGTACCTATATTAAAAGCAATGATTTCATCAGCAAGGGGTTTGGAAAACCTCTCCTCCTCTTGATTAATCAATGTTTTTTAAAACTAGAGGAATTCCTTCATCTTCGTTTTCATTAAAATTTTAAAAATCCTGATCAATGCAATAAACAAGCGGCACAGAGAGATACTCATAATCTGTAGTAGTATTCTCATTCATAAAGTCCAGCTCATCCAGCTCTTCGGTTACAACCAACTCAAAAACAAAAGAAAAGAATGACCTGGACAAGACTTTGGCATCTGGGTTATCACCTCCAGGAATACCGGACTCAGACTCAGAAGAACCGAAATTTGATTCCGACTCCACAGACTCTGTGGAATCAGATTCTGGTTCGCTACCCGACTCAGAACTACTAGACAGGTAGCCCTCCTCCAACTGCCAAATGAGAGATGGTGCTTTCGATGCATCCAAAATGCCGCTAGAAGGGTTCACACCCGGTTGGTCCTCGATCATGGAGATAGTCAGGTTATCCCCCAAGCTCTCTGAGTCGACCGGAGGATCTGAAAGGAGACATGCAAGTGTTGCCCCTACTCCAAACTCGCTGTTGCCCAAGTCACTGTCCGTGCTCTATCTAGCTTCAGCAGTTAGTTTAGCCTTTTCCTCTGTATCATTGTCTTACAACTGGAGGTTGAAGAAGATTTTGAAGCCAGGAACACATTGATTTGCAGAATTCAACCAGAGCTCGGGGAAGCCGCAAAATGGGAAGTCTTCTCCTTCCCAAATAAAATGGCCATTCAGTGTTCCCCGGATCGGCTCTGTGAACAAGCCCATAGCATTTCCCGGCCTGCTTGGCTCTAGCTTTGCTTGCCATCTATTCTCTCTTCCTCACCCAATCCTCTTTGGTGGGCTTATAGCCAAGACCAAAGGCATGCGGATTATGTGGCACATCGGCCAATGCAGTGACACCTTTCCGGCCACTTCTTCCCAACCCCATTCCTGGCACATATTGGAGCTTGTTCATGAAATAGATTGATTGGGTGCTGACATACAAGCCCTTATCAGCTGCCAAGATGTTCTGCACTGCCCGGGCCTCGGCCAGAGTAAACCCTGAAAGGAATACATCTTCCTTGCCATGTACGATCTCCAGTACTGGCGTAGTTACCTCTGGCGGAGGATGTATGGACAAATTCCCAAACACAATAGCCACCCCCTTCCCATGAGGGTATTTTAGCATTTGGTGGAGGGTAGAGGAGACAGCTTTCACAAGGTGCAGCCAGGGGTCTCCCTAGCAGTAGATTGAAAGTGGCTGGCACATCCAAGACATGAAACTCAATATCCTGTTGAGCTGGGCCCACTTGAACTCTGATTTGTACCGTGCCTATCGCCTCCCTGCTTGTATATGCTCGAATCACTTGGGCTGTAGGCACAAAATCTGCTGGTTTGAGGCCAATGGCATAAGTTGTGCGAGATGGACAGACATTGATAGCCGACCTAGTATCGACTAACACCACTGACACCCACTTTTCTCTGCACTCCACTGATATGTACAGAGGTTTATTTTGTGTTAAGCCTTCTGGCAGTAGTTCTTTGTCTGAGAAGGTTAGAGATGGCACGACACCTCCTAGGAAGACCAGCCCCACAAGCTGTTCAGGAGTCGTGTCAATGGACAACTTGGCCTTGTCCATCATTGATAGTATAGCCTATGAATGCACCCGAGAAGCTATGAGCAGACCCCAGATTGAAATATCGGCTTGGATCTTCTTTAGCTATTTCAGCACCACCTCTTCTTCCAACTGTTTTTCCTTTTGCTTTTCAATCTCTCTATCTTTTCTAGAGGCTTCAGCTTGGTCCAAGTGAGGGGGTTTCAAATACCGCCCACTTATCGTCATGTGGTCAATCTTTTTAGAGTACCAAGTATTGTCTGGCAGGGACTCATCCCAATCCTCGTCAGTGTAGGCTAGATGAAGATCATCATCTTCCCACCATACACCTCCGGCAACCGACAAACAATTGTCTGGTTCAGGTCTGATCATTCTCATATCAGAAGTATCCCCTATAGAGATTTGAGTTGTTCTAGCTTTTTGTTTGTCTTGATCCCTTTCTTAAATAAACCACTTCAACGTGGCTTCTTGCTCTGTATCTGCGGTACTCACAGTGCCCAATTCTTGAGCTAAATTCTTAATGCCGGTGCTCTTTGGCAGTTTCCCCTTTTCCTCGGCCATTCTGGCCATTGCAGCAATTCTTGCTCTCTATTCCTCTGGCTGTGTTTTAATTTCCTCCTCTTTGTCAGGCTCGTCACTAAGCCACCCGGAGTTTTCTCTTGACCCATTCAGATCAAACAAGTCAATCTGCATGTCCCCTTGATCTTGCTCGTCATAGAACTGCAGATTGTCTAAGTCCTCCTCCAGCTCCTCTAGACCATCCATACCTTGGCTTGGGCCATCCTCCCAAACCACATTGACCTCCACTGCTGCTAGCAATACCACTTCGGGCTTGGATTGATCAACTGGCACAATATAGTGGCACGAATCATATTCTCGCTCGGTTAAATCCTCAGAGCACTCAGGCAGCGAACTTGTACTCTCCTCTAAGGCCAACCTTTCTCCTTCTACCATTGTCACCACCACGGTTTTAGGTTGAAGCGTGGATGTGTCCATCATGCACAAGTCTGTGCTTTCAGGAATGAACATGGTCAGTTTGGGTAGGTGGGAAGGGGTAATATATACGTAAGGGTCGTATGGGATGGCCAGTGTATATATTAGATTAAGTGTCAAGGTGGAGGAACTTGGTTTTGGGCTGGGAGAGGGTTGGTAGTAACATTTGGCTTTTGGAGTGGTGCAATCACCTTGTTGTCGATGAGATCTTGAATCTCATGACACAGCTTGTAGCATTGGTCGGTGTCGTGACCGTGCTGCTGGTGAAATGCACAATACTTGGCTGGGTCATGTTTAGGTGGGAGAGGATTGGGTAGTAGGCGTGTTTCTAGTTGCTTAAGATGCCCCTTTTTGATCAGCACCTTCTTGGCTTGGGATAAAGGCATATAGAGTGGGGTAAAGACCCTTTGGGATCGGGGCTGGTTGTTTGAGGTTTGCGGGGTTGTACTGGCAAAAGGGTTGACTGTCTTGGCTGTAGTGGTGACGACGTTCACATTAGATGGCCGCGCAGTTATACTTTCACTAGTGGTTGCATTGGAACTATGCGTAAAAGGCCTCTTAGCCTGCTCTTTCTCATTGATTATCAACCCCTAGTTCATTGCATCTTCAATCTAAATCCCTATCTCATGGAGCTCAGTGAATGTGAACAACGGTAAGACGATCATCTTCTACAATAATTTCCCTCGCAGATTACGGACCACCATCCTAATTTGATCCTTTTTTGATGGCCTAGTAGTCATCATCGAAGCCTTGGCACTCCACCTCATTACGAAGTTTGAGAAACCCTCCTTTGGCTCTTGACGGGTTGCCTCAATATCACGGGTTGTGACCTCGATCTACGTGTTGTATGAGTATTGTGCGATGAAGGCCTCATCCCTTTCTTTTCAGCTCTGCTTTATTGAATCCTCCAGCTTTGCATACCGGATAGCCGCTATTCCTGACAAGGTCTGGTCAAAAAGTGACAGCTTTTGAAGTCTAGTAAGGCCCATCAGCCGCAGGATATCAGAGAATAACCGCAAATAGACCATGGGATCCCCAGAACCATCGAACCGATCTATGTGTGGCATTTTGAACCGATCTGACAAAGTTACCACGGAGTCAGTATATCCATCTTCGATGTCAAGGATTGAGTTCGCACCCTGTGCTCGCTTGAGAAGCTTCTCCAGCTTATTGACCTTCAGTACAGTAGGGTCAACTTCGAATTCAAACGGAGGCTCAATTTGGTACACTGGTGCCTTGGAGGCTTACGGTGAAATGGGATCTACCGGATTGCCCAGATTTTCTTAGACATTGGCAGTGATTCCGGTCCTGGGATACCCGCAAAAGGTACATGGGAAGCAGAAGCCGCTGCTTGCTGTGGTTGCTGTCACTGTAGCTTGTTTATCACTTCGGCTTGATGGGCTGTAACTTCAGCTTGGCGGGCAGCATCTTGCAGCATGGTTTCCACTATTTGTTGGAGATGACGAATCAAGCCCTCCATACTAACCGCAGGGTATTGAGTCATCTGAATAGGCGAGTGATCTCTTGCTGGCCTAGATGTAGAAGATTGAGCCTGACTAGATGCAGGTGATTGCTGAACTGGTGAATTGTTCCTAACTCTTCTCCGTCTAGTAACCGGTAGAAGTGAAGCGAACACAGGTTGTCCCCTAACAAGATCTCCGGATCTGTAAAGTCTCTTAACATGAGTCAAGAGTGCTCGGGGGATATCCAAATTATTTGAAGCAATTGTGATAAACTACCTAGCAAAAAGAAATAAAGCAAAAAAGAAAGAAAAAAAATCAGAAACCGCACAACACCTTAGCTTGGATGTAAACAACACACAGTTGTAATCAAAAGCTGTAGAACTGCACTCAACACTGACTTCTGCCCCCAAATCTGATACCCAAACGTGCAACTGATACGTATATCCCAATAGAGTTTCACTCTAAAAGCACATACCAGTTAAGTGAGAACCAAAACACCCCTATGAGGGGGTAGGGTTACCCTGTCCTAGTTTCGTCAGGAGCTAGGGTTCACTATTCAAACAACGCGATTTCACGCAATCCTGCATTCGAATAAGCATCCTGTCCTAGTTTGGAACAGTCCCTATGGCTTTCAATATGCAACTAGGCCAAATGGTCAAAAAGAGTACCTCAGCAAGACTACCTAATATACCTCTCACACCTAACTCCGAGAAGTGAAAGGAGGATCAAACGGTACAGCGGTAGTCCAGATACAAGGGTTGTGTTCCCATCGTGGCAAAGCTCGCGATCGGTCAGCCTACGACTGGTCAGCCTTTTGGCAAGCTTTTAGGCAAGCCTCCGGCAAACCATCCAGGAATAGCAGATGAAAAATACAGTGACTTAAGCGCACCAATGCAAAAGCAATGCAAAGAAACATGTAAGTGTAGATAAAATTTCATATCATGAGTTCGAGTCAAGTTCTCTAAATCCCCAACAGAGCTGCCAGAAACTGTAGCTCGACTTTTTCGTGCCCTCTTTCGGAAGTTTGAAAGAAGCCCTTGTAGACGCGACCGAACGTCCCGGCTCCGTGCGCGAAATGGCGCGAAATCCGTTTTGTTCTTAAGCTACTACAGTTCGGACTCAATGTCATGGTTCTGAATCTAATCTCACAAAGTACAATGCAAGACCGATAAATGACCAAAGAGTCCAAATCCGACAAATCATTTTGGAAAACTAATTTTTTTGTAAAGAAGTGCCAAACATGGATTGCTTTTCCAGATACAGAGTCGCCACCTAAATGTTTTATTTTGGAAAATTTAGGAAACCCTGACTTGTGCCTAAGGCCACATGTCCGTCATCACCAAAGTTGCCTCAGCTCGGGAACTTAGGTACAAGAGGGGAAGGTCATGCAATGAGCACCCCCGCTCGCCCGATCAAAGATCGGTCTTTACTAACATGATATCTTGTTTTTGAAAACACATGCGTTCTTATTCCAGTTATTAGCCTAGAATTACTATGTCATGCGCACAACACACAGGTATAGACTAGATCGCCTAAGTTGGAACAAAACATCTCATGTTTGTTTGAAAATGGTTTGAAGGTGCTACTCGTAAGTCTTAAGTAGTGCCCAAGTCTTAAGGGCGTTCAAAAATAGGGTGTTTACAGTTGCCCCTCTTTGACAGAGCTCGAAAGTCATGAAATGACGTGAGTGAATGTCAAAGCCCAGAGACGACCCATTTTTGACAAGGCCGAAGACTTGGACAAACAAGCAAAATAAAGATAAATAAATGGTTGCACCCGCAGGCTGCTTACGTATCCCTTTGCAAGGAATCAAACCAGCATAGTTCAGGGGCAAGATGCAAAATGATATGCAATATAACAAAACAATTTAATAATATACAATGTATTTGAATAATCAAAGCACAAGTAGTGCAAAACCACACAAATAGCATAAAGGGATGGAGATGCAAAATCAAACTACGTGTAACATAGAAAAGGTGGCGGAGCGTTCTAACCACAATTCTCTTAGTGGAATAGGTGCATGCACAGACAGAACTATATGTTTCGCAGAAAGAATACAAGTAATTGGGTGGCAGGATATAAGTGAGGAATGACTTGCTGAGGAAAGATCGTGATCCTACATGCTGAATGCAACAAACTACAATGCAATGGATGCAATGGATGCAATGGATGCAGTGAATAAGGCGCGCGGCCAAACCACTTCTTGCCTAGAAAAGGCATGGACACAAAACAGACCACGTCTAACACAGAAAAGGTGCTGACACTCTCAGACCACAATTCTTTTAGTGGAATAGGCGCGTACACATAATCACAGAACCATGCTTTAACGTGAAAAGTATGGGCACATGCTAGGCTAAGCTTAACATGGAAAGGATGCATGCGATAAAATGGATAATACAGTAGATGCATGCGATGGATTCTATATACAATGCAATAGACATACTAGATGATGTAGTAGTTAGGAAGTGAAGGTGCCTCACAGGGGCAATTGGCAATGACCTATCTCATGCTACTGGGGACCATCTCCTTCTTCTCGGTTGAACTGCAGGTACTACTTTTCTCCCTGGCTATGGTCGCAGCTTTCCCTATTCTCCAACAGGGTGACAGACTAGGTTGGTTTAGTATCCAGAATTGAGGCGCATACACATGCTATCTCAATCTATGGGGCTGCCTTACAGATTTTAAGCCGAGGATACACCCCTAGGTATTTAAACCAGATTTTAGTCTCAGAAATCCCAAACCTTTGCGTTCTAGGTATGAGCCATTCGAACTCTAGTTTCCACCGTCACAATTGATCTCCTAGGAACTCATCGCAAACACAAGCAGGTGGCTATACCAGACCACCGGAAGTCGTTCGGGCACAACAAACACCAAAGGAATTACACCTTTAGAGGATTTAAGGGCTCTTAGACCGGAGAGTGCACAAGACAGTGTGAGTGGAGATGAATGCACAAGGCAGTGCGATGCAGATGTGCACAAAACAGTGCGATGCAATGCACTAACAAGTGCTGGTAAAGTGCGCAAGAAAGCGCGAGTGGTGCACTAACAAGTGCAGGTGAGGTGTGCAAGAAAGCGCAAGGAAGTTCCAACAGACGCAAGTAAGGTGCGCAAGATAGCGCGTGCAATGCACTAACAAATGCAAGTAAGGTGTGCAAGATAGCGTGAGCAAAGTACTAACAAATACAAGTAAGGTGCACAAGATAGCACAAGCAAAGTACCAACAAGTACAGGTAAGGTGCGCAAGAAAGCGCGAGCAAGTTCTATGCAAAGGATATGAGCATTTTCTGTGCAAGATGAGAGCATGTAATGAAATGCACAAGATAGTGCGATGCGCAAGAGAGCATGAGTGTAAAATACACAAAACAGTGTGATGCGCAAGAAAGCGCGAGTGTAAACTGCACAAAGCAGTGCGATGCGCAAGAAAGCGCAAATGTAAACTGGTACAAAATAGTGCGATGAGCTAAAGAGCGCGAGTGAATTGAAATGCACTAAACAGTGCGATACGCTAAACAGCGCGAGTGATTTGAAATGCACTAAACAGTGCAATGCGCTTAAACAACGTGAGTGTAATGCAATGCACAAGATAGTGCAAGTAAAACACAACCACAAGATGCACAAGATAGTGCGAGTGAGATACAAAGTGTAAGTGCACAAGACAGTGCGAGGAAGGTGCACAAAAGAAGTACGATAAAATGCATCTTCGATGCAAGTAAGGTGCATTTTCTATGCGAAAGATACGAGCATTTTCTATGCAAAAGATACGAGCATTTTCTATGCAAGTATTGGGGCATTTTCTATGCATGAAACAAGAGCATATTCTATGCAATATTGAAAGCAATATTCTATGCATGAGACAAGCAAAGCATATTTTATGCAAAATTGAAAGCAAGCATATTCTATGCAAGAGACAGACATATTATATGCAACATTGAAAGCAAGCATATTCTATGCATGAATCATAACGATGCGCGGCATGCATGCAACAGAAGTGTATATGAAAGTGCACATTCTATGCAATAGAGGGGCATCAAACATGTACTCTGGTGCCTTCAATTTACCTCTCGGAGGGCTTTGCAACACACTCAGCTCAAAAAGGGTACACCCTATTTATATTGGTGAGGGGTAACATCTGCTGCTGCTTTAATTGTCATTCTGACTTGAAGCAGGCTTACACTTGGGGTCGAGGTACACTCATACTCTCGAGAAAGGTGAGGCCTGACAAGATGCACCTGGAATGCAGTCTCAGAATTTGCTGAAGTTGAAACATGCTAAGATGCTCCACATTTTCCCTATTTTCTTTTGCTTTGTAGTCCGGAACCTAAATAGCTTCAGATAGGTCCTTGTTCTACTATTCTCACATGACCTGGGTTGAACCCTGCGGTTTATGAAAGAAAGAATCTTGTTTTGCTCAAATGTAGAGAATGGCACAGCACTCTGAGCATAAACGATTTTTTTTTTAAATTGAAATAAGAAAACGGTTCTCAACTAGGTATTGAGCCTACGACCGACCACAGCCAAAACAACTCAACAAAAGAAAACAAAGGAAAACAACCTAAACACATCTATTGACATTAGAAACGACTCAAAACAAGAATCGAGACAAACAAAAACACACATACAGCACTCAGATGTGTACCATCAATAGGAGACCTCTTAGTTCACGAGAAGCCAGTTTCTTCGGGTATTGTTTCTCACCCTTTTCTCATTTGTGATTCTCACATCACTCGACACTCAATCTCTTTTTCTCTAAAAAGCCCTCTTCTCACTTTTTCTCTCAGCGCACATCTCTCTATTTTTCAATCTCTCATTTTTTATCCCTCCCCTAGGTGGTTGATGGATAAACAGGAATCTCTTTCTTCCGCTCACAACAGTGAGCTTTCCTACAGAGGGGGTTGTGATGTGGTTGGATGTGCATTAGATCTGCAGTTGACATTGATTGATGATGGCCTTGGCCAGTTCGGATGTGATCAGACCTGTCCAGATGAGGGAGTGAAATATCTTGATCCATTCTAGTTTGTGCTTCGCACTTAGCTTGATACCTCGCTGCTTGGAGGATGATAGAGCTTTCAGCCCTTTGTTGTTAGCTTCAGTTGTGCCCTTTTCTGGCAAGTGCAATGCCCTTTTTGGCAAGCATGGTGCCCTTCTTGGGAAATGCATTGATAATGGGGAACAGACAGAAAACCTGGCTCAATTGTGCCCCTAATTCATCATTTTGACCACTTTTTTGTTGACTTTCTACTAAAACAATTTTAACCAATCATGAGAGTTAGATTAACATGCTTGTTCGATTTTCTGATTCAAAATCATGCAAGTCAAGTTATGAGCACTGAAAATTTTCCTTTTTTGGGTCCAAGAAATGGTCCAGTTTTGGAAAAATGGAATAATTTTCGAGAGAATTGCTCAGTAAAAATTCTCAAAAACTATTTTTACAAATGGCCACTACTTGACCAACACCGAATTTACTCTTGAGATGCACCACCTCAGATCCAAAACAATAGAAAATTGCCCCTTGTCTGAATGGCACCACAGCGCACTGTACGGCAACGAAAAGTTGCCCCTTGTTTGAATAGCACCACAGCACACTGTAACCAGTTCTTATAGTGAACATCACAGCCGAACTCTTGGATACAGAGAAGATGAACCCCTATCTCATGGAACTCAGTAAATGTAAACAGAGGCAAGACTATCATCTTCTGTAATAATCTCCCTTGCAAGTTACGGACCACCATTCTGATTTGGTCCTTTTCAGACGGCCTGATAATCATCATAGAGGCCTTAGCCCTCTATCGGGTCACAAAGTCCGAGAAGCCCTCGCTTGGCTCCTGACGGGTCACTTCAAGATCACGGGTAGTGACCTCGGTCTTGGTATTGTAGGAGTACTGCATGATAAAGGCCTCGGCCATTTCCTTCCAACTTCTTTTCACTGAGTCTTCCAACTTTGCATACCAGATGGCCGCTATACTCGACAGGGTCTGACCAAAAGCAACAGCTTCTGAAGTCTAGTGAGACCCATTGGTCGTAGAATATTAGAGAATAACCGTAGATGGACCATAGGATCCCCAGAGCCATCGAACCGGTCTATATGTGGCATCTTGAATCTATCTGATAGAGTCACTGCAGAGTCTGTGTGTCTATCCTCAATATCAAGGATTGAATTCACGCCCTGTGCCAGCTTGAAGAGCTTTTCTAGCTTGTTGATCTTTAATGTAGTGGGATCAACCTCGAATTCAAATGGCGCCTTCGTTTGGTAAATTGATGCCCTGGAGGTCTGAGGTGGAATCGAATCTACCGGAATGCTCGTATTCTCTTGGACATTAACTGTGACCCTGGGTGCCGGAATACCCACTGGAGGTGTATGGGATGCAGAGGCTATGACCGATTGTGGTTGCTGTTGCTGAAGCCTATCTATCACTTCTGCTTGGCGGGTTGTGACCTCAGCTTGGCAGGCAGTATCTAGCTGCATAGTCTCAATGGTCTGCTGGAGCTGACGAAGCATATCTTCCATGCCAACTGGGGGATGTTGAGCTATCAGAACTGGCGAATACTTTCTTTCTAGAGTAGAACTAGAAGACCGAGCCTGATTGGGCATATATGAAGTAAAAGGTGATTGCTGGATTGGTGAATTCTACCTGATCCTCCTCCGTTCGGTAACCGGTGGGAGTAAAACAAACACTGGTGGTCCCCTAACAAGATCCCCAGATCTGTAGATTCTCTTTATACGGGTCTAGAGTGCTTGGGGGGTAACAGAATCGTCTGAAGCAATGGTTAAAATTACCTTGCAAAAGGAAAATAAAGAAAAAGAAAACAAAAACCAGAAAACCGCACAGCACCTCAGCTTAGACACTAACAACACGCAGTTGCAATCATAAGCTGGAGAACTGTACTCAACACTGATTTCTGGCCCCCAAAACTGATGCTCAAACTTGCAACTGATACATACATTCCTGTAGAGTTTCACTCTAAAAGCACATAACAGTTAAGTGAGAGCCAAAACACCCTTATGAGGGGGGTAGGGTTACCCTATCCTAGTTTCGTCAGGAGCTAGTGTTTCATTAGTCAAGGAAAGGGTTTCACACAATCTTGAGTTTGGGTAAGCAGCCTGTTCTAGTTTGGAACAATCTCTATGGCTTTCGTTATGCAACTAGGCCGATTGGTCAAAAAGGGTACCTCAGCAAGACTACCTAATATACCTCTCACACCTAACACCGAGAAGTGAAAAGAGGATCAAACAATACAGCGGTAGTCCAGATCCAAGGGTTGTGTTCCCATTATGGCAGAGCTTGCAACCAGTCAGCCTTTTGGCAAGCTTTTTCAAGCAAGCCTTCGGCAAACTATTCAGGAATAGCAGATGGCAAACACTGTGACTTAGGTGCACCAATGCAAATGCAAATGCAAAGAAAGACGTAAGTGTAGATAAAATGTCAAATCCTGAGTTCGAGTCAAGTTCTCTAAATTCCCAGCAGAGTCGCAAGAAACTGTAGCTCGACTTTTTTGTGGCCCCTTCCGAAAATTCGAAAAGAAGCCCTACAGTTCGGACTCCCGTGGTTCTAAATCTAATCTCACAAGTGCAATGTGAAATTGATAACCACCAAAGAGTCCAAATCTGGCAAAT
This sequence comes from Camellia granthamiana, assembly GCA_036172215.1. NCBI lineage: Eukaryota > Viridiplantae > Streptophyta > Magnoliopsida > Ericales > Theaceae > Camellia > Camellia granthamiana. Next base: position 96,954,975 of record CM069905.1, read on the forward strand.
CATTTTGGAAAATTGATTTTGAATCAAAAGTGCCAAAATTGGACTACTTTGCCAGATACAGAGTCGCCACCTAAATAGTTTATTTTGGAGAAATTTAGGAAACCCATGACTCGCGCCAAAGGCCATCTGTCTGTCATCACCAAAGTTGTCTCAGCTCAGGAACTTAGGTACGTGATGTGAAGGTCATGAATTGAGAACCCCCGCTCGCCTGATCAAAGATCGGTCTCTACTAATCATGATATGATTTTTTTATAAACATTATGTGCTCTTATTCCAGTTATTAAGCTAGTGTAGACACCCTATTTTTGACCGCCCTTAAGACTTGGGCGCCACTGATTGCTTACTTGATGATAAAAGTTGTGCTGTGCAAATGTTCAATTTCTTCGGTAAGAGGAGCTTCAAATCCCAACCTTAAACCCTATTTTTGGACCAAAGCTTTTTTTGAACAAAATGATTTTAGACCTTAAAACCCTCTATTTCAAAGTATTTTTTCCAAATAGTTCCTACAATGTTCCGAGGCTTGCATTTCGTTAAATGTTGTGTTTTTCGGTAAACCGAGCAAGGACAAAGTGGAAATAAATGAAAGAGAGGTGAACTCTTTGAAAAATCTTTCAAAACACCTTATTTAGAGGTTCGAAGTTGAAGAAAATAATAGGAGAGCGAAGAAACTAGTTGCGGAAGAAGTTGGGCATGAAACTGTTGAGAGGAAACTGGGCAGCTTCACTAAATCAGGTCTATCCTTTTGTATACTTGGACTTAAGTTATGAGGCAACCACCATTGGAAAGAAAAGTTAAGTTTAGTTTTGTGAATTATATGATTATAGATTTATATCTGTCAATTGTGAGAAAAATTTGTTACAATTGTGACGTTTGAATTAGTAATTGAAAGCCTTAGAAGCTTGATAACCTGAAATTGACCTTATAATTGCAATGAGCATGATTTTTAGGTTATAATATGAATTTTTATAAAAGTTTGATTCGTAATGATTAAATTGATTAATTTGTGGTTAAACTTTAAATAACCCTTTTAAGCTCTTAACTTAGCAGCTTCTATCACATAAAAATATCTCCTGAGAGAATGAGAGAGTTAGAAAGGGAGAGTAAGGGGAGAAGGCTTCAACAAGAAAGAAGATTGAAGAATTGAGAAGTATTGTAAAGATTTGAGCTCAAGGTAGGTATAATCCACCTAGAATAACTTCTCTAAGTAATTTAAGCAAGAACTTTTCTACATATATGTAAGTTAGGGTTTATAATTAAGATCAAGTGTGTGACAATTGATTAATTGGAAGAATACTTCTCGTGTTTGGTTGATTTGGAATTATGTTGAGCCACAAGGAGGGGAATTACAATTTATTCCTTAGTTTTACATGTTTGAACTCATCTATGTATTTAGATGGATAAATATATATATTTGGAAGACCAAATGTAACAAAGAATTTAAAGGAATTGAGTTATGTTTATGAATTGGAAGAGAATAAAGACTTAATTGAGTTAGTGATTCATGTTAGTGTAGTGTTATATCATCATATTATATCAAATTCCTTGATTTTGTACCTTGTGATGTGTTGACCTAGTTGGATGTTGCTTTGGTTCGGACTGCTCAAAAATAGGGGCTGCGACCGCACGTGCGGGGCTCATGGCCACACGAGTGGGAAGCACCACCGCACGTGTGGGGCTCATGGCCGCATGTGCGGGAAGCACCACCGCACGTGCTGGGCTCACAGTCGCACGTGTGGAAAACAAGGGAGTTCGAGTTTGAGGTTCTAAAATAAAAGCACGTGCGGCACACCTTCCCGCACGTGCGGTGAGGGACTACCGCACGTACAAACCAAGGAGAAAAATTTCGTGTGCTTCTTTTCTTCTGTTTGACCCTCTGGGATTGCCGAAATGTGTATTTGAAGCTTTAAAAATGCTTGTAATTAAATGAAAGTTGAATGAATTAGATATTGGGAAAAAGGAAAAGACTAAAGAAAAGTAACTGATTTGTGAGTTACATGTTGTGTGTAGGTCATGTACAGGAAGGAGATATCGCTTCTCCATAGCACTGTGAGTAATAGTAGTGTAGTATTATGTTCCGTTTATTTTTGATAGCTATTGTTAATGTACATTTACTCGTACATGAGTTGTGTCTTGATAATGGTGAACAATTGAAACACTTGCGTAGTAACGTCTAAACAATAGTATTATCATGGACCTGAGGTCGTTCTATTTTGCTATCAATGGGCCCGAGGCCGTTCAGTTATAAGCTACTAAGTGTTGGCGACTCTAAGGCTGAGGGAGGTGGTGTACATGTCGATGTGCTACCTATCCTTCAATGCTCCAAACAGCTATTGATATATTGGGCCTGAGGCCGTTCTGTATGATATTGGGCCGGAGGCCGTTTTGCATAATAATGGGCCTGAGGCCGTTCTGGGAAATGAGTGCAATACAAGGACAAGCATGTGAAGTATATACTTACACACGGTGTGATTCCTGTTTATTCATACTAATTGCCTACAAGCTATTATTCACTGAGCCCCGCTCACTCTGTGTTATGTATGTCTATGTAGGTAATCAGCTCGGAGATCAAACTTAGTCCAGCCCTACCAGCTTTTTTGTCGACCCTGCTGTGTCCAATCAGTTAGTGGTGTTTATTTGTTTTTTTTTTGTAGAATTCCTTCTTTGGCTCATAGCGTTGGGTCACCAGCACTTTTGTCAAACGTCGATAATCATGTATAACTTTTCTCCCTTGAATGTTTTGGTTATACCTCAGTTATGGGGTTGGGATTGTATAGATATGTATGTTGTTATCTCTTATGTGTATGCTATGTTATGTGTCGCTTTATGTGGTGAAATGTTTTGTGATCCTGGCATTTAAACACTGGCTCAATGGATGTCTTTTTTTTTTAAATTAATGATTGCTTCCGTTCAGGCCCCGGATTAAATTAATGTATGCCATTGATTATTTGGTCTCGAGACCCATACCGGATTGGTCATGCCCAAACTTTTAGGGGCGAGTTTGGGGTGTGACGTCTTGAAAGTGATTTTGCTTGGTTTTGTTGCCTAAAATTGTGTTGCGCTTCAAGAGGTATAAGACTCACCTTTTAAACTTGTTTTGCATAACTTGTTTTACCATCTTTTTGTAATGTTTTTGGCCTGGTTTTCAACTACAAAAACCTCTGTTTTTATGACCTAAAAATGGTGGTTTGAGGTTACTTTGTGTTAAGGGATAGTCCACCCTTCTGGTCTCTTTGTTTGTTAAGCTTTTGTGCCATTTCTTATCACTTTTAAACAAACTTTTTTGGGCCTTTTAATCATTTATTTTCAGAGGTATTTTAGTGGTAAAAACCTTGTTTTGAAGTCCAAAATTGAAGGGGTTAGCCTCCCCTCCTTGTGTCTTGTTTGCTAGCCTAGATAGATCTATATGTTAGCCTATTTTTCTAGCATTTTGTAGCTTAATCTCAGCATGTTTTAAGCTTTATTTTAGGCTTCTTTAACTCTATTTTTGGTTGTTTAGTGCATTTGAGTCTTGTATTACATGGTCGTAGTGTAAGTCTCTTCACTAACTTAGTGTTTTGAAGCTTTGATCATCATTGTTTTGAGTTGAAAGCTTGTTTTAGTGTTGTTTTACACTTCATTTTAGCATCTTAACCTCTACAACCTCCCTTCATTCTTCACTCTTTTGTTTGCTTTGAAAGTGGCCTTAAACCACTTGTTTGCCTAAGTGTGAAATTGAGGTGTTGCACCTAATGGTTTAATCCCTTAGGGGGTTCATTACCAACAATGTAATACCTCTTTCATGCCCAAAGCATCATGTGGTTTGAACCATCTTTCCATTAGAGGACAGTCATTAATGGACAAATCAATTAAAGGATGAATTGGTAACGTAAAATGAGTAAACAAAAAAAAATAAACAAGTAAAAGGGGCAAGATAAGCATCTTTGTGTTGCATTGCATGTGTTCAAACCGGACGTTAGTTTGAACACAAGGCAAATGGGACATTTCATACTCAATAGTAATGAAATATGCCATTTTCCTTGGTCTCCAACACCCTTGATCATGCATGATAGGGTGGTGGTCCTTTGAGTTATATTTGTGCATTTATTGAAATTGTACAACTTGGATCTTTGGCCATCATGCAATGAAATTGCTTGATCGGTGGTTTTGGATCCAAGTGTGCCACTCTTTTGAGGTTTTGAGATGATAAGGAGGGGTACAGTACAAGCAAACCCTTGGAAAAACCTTTCTTTTGCTCTGTTTGTGTTCTGTTGCAGTATGGTGACTCAGAGCATCAGTGGCTAGTACCCCATCCATGGCCAGCAATGCCTCATTTCTGGCCAGCAAGGCATCCTTTTCGCCGGCAGGGGGCCGGCAGCAACCTCCCATGGCCGGTAGGCCACTGGTGCGATCCTCAGCAGAGACTTGGTAAGTTGGAGTAGAAAGTTCCTGGAGCATGCTCAATTCTACAAACAGAGGCTTCCAAGAGCAAAACGGTGGTCTTTCCGAGCAAGAACCGAGCATGTGCATTTTCCACTTCCCGAGGTGGAGCAGTGGCAGCATAGTTTAATGTTTTGCGTGCTTAGTTAGTGTACATTTGCTTTGTAGTTTAATTAATTAGTTTACTAGTTGATTAAAGTATTGTAATAATTAGTAATTAGTTTGCTAGTTATTCGATTGATTTGTAATAATTAGTCTAATTAGTTTATTCTAATTAGTTTAGTTAGCTTAGCTCTTATTCATTCGGACCCTCCTTCGCGTAGGCACAATATTGTAATAAGTGTGCGTGCGTGTGTGTATGTTTTCCAACCCCACGTCTTTCTCCCTTTTATTTAATCGCTTTCGATGGTTAGATTAGGGACATATTTTGATTAGCATATCGCATGCTTGCATCCATTCATTTGTCTTGCATGCACCGAGGGTTGGCGCATCATTCAAACTGCATCGTAATTTCAATATCTTCTTTGAATACATGTTTATCACATGCTGTTCAAATCGATTCATATGCCATATTAGTAGCCGAGCCTATTAAATTGCATATTGCATGTGTTGCATTAGGCATCTTGTATAGTTAGGATCACGCATCTTTTTAACTAGTTTCTGTTTTGGCCTGAAGTACTCATTAAGTTTTATGCTTTAGCATACTTGCATGAGTGTGATTGCCATATTGCCATGTTTCGTATGCTTGCCATGAGGCTATGTGCTTAAATGCTAAACTGCATGAATGCCTGTGGATGAAGGCTTATTGTTTGAATTGGAACGATTCAACGAATGTAAGTTTTAAGCCCACTTTGTCGAGGAAAAATCATGTTTTAAGCCCACTATGTTTGGTGGCAAATCCGCATCTTTAAGCCCACTTGAGGGTGGCAAATTCAAACCATTTTTGCAAAACAAACATGAGTTGAATTGTTTCAATTCTTGCAATCTTAGTCTATACTTGCTTGTGTGTGTCACATAGTAACGCTAGCTAATAATCGGAATAAGAACACATAATGTTTATAAAACATCATATCGTGATTAGTAGAGACCGATCTTTGATCGGGCGAGCGGGGGTGCTCAATTCATTTTTCCCCCCTCGTACCCAAGTTCCCAAGCTGACGCAACTTTGGTGATGACAGACACGTAGCCTTTGGCACGAGTCAGGGTTTCCTAGATTTCCCCAAAATAAAATATTTAGGTGGCAACTCTGTATCTGGCAAAGCAGTCCAATTTTGGCATTATTTGATTTAAAATTGATTTTCCAAAAGGCTTGCCAGATTTGGACTCTTTGGTGTTTATCAGTTTCACATTGCACTTGTGAGATTAGATTCAAAACTACGGGAAAAAGGTGAGTCCACAGTTTGACAAAACTCGGAAGTCATGAAATGACGTGCGTGAATGTCAAAGACCAAAGACGACCCATTTTTGACAAGGCTGAAGACTTGGACAAACAAACAAAATACAAATACAGTTGGTTGAACCCGAGGGTTGCCTACGTATCCCTTTGCAAGGAATCGAATTAGCGTAGTTTAGGGGCAGAAATATATCAAAACAATGTAAATAATATGTAATGTAATTGAATCATCAAACCACAAGCAGTGCAAAACCACACAAATACCATAAAGGGATGGAGATGCAACATCAGACTACGTTTAACACAGAAAAGGTGCTAGAACCCTCAAACCACAATTCTGTTAGTGGAATAGGCATGTGCACATGCAGAACTGTGTGTTTCGCAGAAAGAATACAAGTAATTAGGTGATATGATATAAGTGAGGAATGATCTGCTGAGGAAAGATCGTGATCCTAAATGCTAAATGCAACAAGACAAAGTACAATGTAGTGAATGCAATGGATGCAGTGAATAAGGCGCAGGCCGAACCACGTCTTACCTAGAGAAGGCATGGACACAAACTAGACCACGTCTAACACATAACAGGTGTTGAAACCCTCAAACCACAATTCTCTTAGTGGAATAGGCGCGTACACATGCAGAGCTATGCTTCAATAAAGGAAATGTATGAGCACATGCCAAACTAAGCTTAACACGGAAAGGATGCAGGCGATAAAATAGTATGATGTAATGGATGTAACATATAGTGCAGTAGATGCAAAGGGTGACATACTTCAACCATGCTGGAATTTATGAGAGGAGGACAAACAAATCCCAAACATGCTGAAATCGTGTGAGAAAAGGGACACTTTAACCACGCCAAAATCGTGAGAAGAGGTCCGAAAACAACCACTCAGTGGCGCATTCCACGTAACCTGAGATAAATTCCAAACACGCTGAAATTGTGTGAGGAAAAGAATACTCTAACCATGCTGAAATCGTGAGAAGATGTCTGAAGAAAAGCCGTCAGGAGCGCGTTCCATGCATCCTGAGAAAAATTCCAAACACGCTAAGATCGTGTGAGGAAAAGGACACTCTAACCACGCTGAAATCGTGAGAAGAGGTCCGAAAAAAAACCATTCAAGAGCGCATTCCACGCATCCTGAGATAAATTCCAAACAAGCTGAAATCGTGTGAGGAAAGGGACACTCTAACCACGCTAAAATCGTGAGAAGAGGTCCAAAGAAAACCATTTTAGAGCACGTTCCACGCATCCTGAGATAAATTCCAAACACGCTGAAATCATGTGAGGAAAGGGACACTCTAACCACACTGAAATTGTGAGAAGATGTCCAAAGAAAACCATTCAGGAGGGCGTTCTACGCATCTTGAAATAAATTCCAAACACGCTGAAATCATGAGAAGAGGTCCAAAGAAAAACACTCAGTGGCACATTCCACGCATCCTGAGATAGCCCCAGGGGACAATGATCCTAAACGCTACTCAGTGTAAAAGGATAAATAATACAAAATAACACAAGATGCAAATAAGTGCAATAAGTGTGATGATATGATACATGTTATAAGCAATGTAGTGCATGATGTTTAGGGAATGCAATAAACAAACAAAGTGGCGCTTTAGAAAGCACCTCATGGGGCGAGTGGTGATGAACCACTCTACTTTGACGGGGATCTCCCCTTGTGTTCTTCGAACTCTTACCTTCAACTCACAGTTCAAAGGTCCTAAAATGCTGACACTGGATAATCTCTGCATGTAGAAGCCACGGATACTGCTTGTATTCCTGATCATATCACAACTTTCCCTATTCTCCAACGGGGTGATAGACTAGGTTGGTTTAGTATCTAGAATTGAGGCGCAGACATGCTATCTCAATCTATGGGGCTGCCATATAGATTTCAAGCCGAGGATACACCCCTGGGTATTTAAACAAGACTTTAGTCTTGGAAATTCCAAACCTTTGTGTTCTAGGCATCGCCATTCGAACTCTAGTTTCCACCGTCGCAGTTGGTCTCCTAGGAACTCATTGCAAATGCAGCCAAGATGCCTCTGGCAGGGAATGATATTCGGGGATAGCACTTTGATTGTCATTCTGGCTTGAAGCAGGCTTGATCTTGAGCTTGAGGCAGAGGTACACTCATAGTTCGGAGCATTAACAAGGCTTGAGGAGGTACATCCGGAATGCAATCTCAAAAATTACTGAAGGTGAAACAAACTCAGATGCCCAAATTTTCCCTCTTTTCTTTTGCTTTGCAGTTTGGAACCCATGCAGCTTCAGATAGGTCCTTTGTTCTATTGTTCTCACATGACCTGGGTTGAACCTTGCAGTTTATGAAAGAAAGAATCTTGTTTTGTACAAATGTGGAGAATGACACAGTACTCTGGGCACCAAACGATTTATTTTTGAAATTAAAATTGAGAAATGAGTTCTTAATTGGGTATTGAGCCTATGACTGACCACAACACACCACGACTCAACAAAGGAAAAAAAACAAAGTAAAACAACCTAAACACAAACATTTAGACTTGAAACGACTCAGAACATCGAGACAAACAAAAACAACAAACACAACACTCGAATGTGTTACAAAGGCGAGAGACCTCTCGGTTCACGGGGAGCCCACTGCTTCTCCAGGTATTGTTTCCCACCCTTTCTTATTTGTGATTCTCACATCACTTTGGCTCTCAATCTCTTTTTCTCTGAAAAGCCCTTTTCTCACTTTTCCTCTCAACGCACATCTCTCTATTCTTTAATCTCTCTTATCTTTACTATCCCTCCCCTGGGTGGTTGATGGATAAGCAGAAAGTCGTGGGCTCTTGCCCTTGGTATTCTGCCAAATTCTCCTTCTTTCGCTCACAGCTAGTGAGCTTTCCCACAGAGGGGGTTGTGGTGCGACTAGATGCATAGCACTGGAACTGACATCGGTTGACGATGCCCTTGGCTTAGCTTGACCGAGATGAATTACAACATGTCCCACCGGCCAGGCATACAATTGATTGATCTCACACATTGCATTTTCTATGTCCCCATTCCCGATTAGATGCCAATTTGGGTATGATCGTCTAGATAAGGGAACCGAATATCCAGCTCCATTTTTAATTCGTGCTTCACGCTTGGCTTGATACTTCACTGTTTGGAGGATGAGAAAGCGCTTGGCCCCCTGCTACTAACTTCAGTTGTGCCCATTCCAGCAACTATGTTGACAACGCGGACAAAACAGAAAACCTAACTCAACTGTGTCCCTAGTTCATCATTTTAATAATTTTTTGTTTTGGCTTTTTACTAAAACAATTTTGACCGACATGAGAGTTAGATTTAACATACTTTTTCGATTTTCTGATTTGAAATCATGCAAGTCAGGTTGTGCGCACTGAAAATTTTCCTTTCTTTAGGTCCAAGAAAAGGTCCAGTTTTGGAAAAATGGAATAAATTTTAAGAGAATTAGTTAACTTCATTAAAAATCCTCAAAACTATTTTTGCAAATGGACACTACTCAAACAACGTGGATTTTACTCTTGGGATGCACAACCTCAAATCTGAACTTAAATTATCTTGCAGCTAAATCTTCTAACGGAGTAGGACAACCGGTTTTGAATGAAGATGAGCCAATTTGCACATGGATATGATAGTCGAATTAAACAAAGATAAACCAATCAATATGGATGAGCCAAGCAGGCTAAAAATGATTGGGGCCGAACTTCAGGATGAAGTTGCCAACGTATCCCAAAGACGGGAATCAGGCCGTACGTAGTTCCGAGTTGAGGTTCACTCAGGTGCTGACACTCTCCTTTTACGCTCTAACTTTTGCCAAGGCCGTCCTTTCGGGTTTTCAACCTTGCGAGCTATGTTTTTCTTTTCTTTTTCATTTCATTTCTTTTTCTTTTCTTCTTTTCCTTTTCGTTCATTTTTTCTTTTCGTTCTTTTTCTTTTCTTTGCTCTAACTTTTTTCTGGGTCGCCCTTCTAGGTTTTCGGCCCAGCAAGCCTCTCAAGGATAAAAAAGTTTAACTTGTCCATGTTGATCGGTTTTGAGATCTCGAGCCCATCTGAATCCAAGATAATGGCTACTGTTTGCTGATGATGTAAGAGTCCATCTAATCGGGTTTGAATTTGCCTCTAGTGTTGTGGATAGGAACTCGATTGTCCTTCAGCAAAAACTTTCTTCTTTTAGATTCTGGGATTCGGTTTTCTTGCCAGTCTTCATTGGTTTGCGGAATGACCCATCTTTGACCCTTCTAGCACATCTGACATTTTTTTCCCTAGTTCAAGGGCTATTTCTGATCTAGCTTTGCAAGCTTCCTTTGATGACATCTGACCTTCTTGATCTGACCTTATTGCCCTTAGTTCAAGGGCTGCTTCCGATCTGGCCTTACAAGCCTTATGTTTTGGTTGATCGTTGAACATTTTGAATCAAAGTTCAAGGTTTGGAAGCAAAAGGGGTCGAGTCTCGAGACTGGGAGTGATTCTATGTTGCACAATCTCAAGATCAATTCCAGGCATGTCTTCGCAGAACCACACAAAACATTTTTTGAAATCTTTTAATAAAACGACTAGTCGCTTGTGTCGAAGACAATGTAGAACCAATCTGGATCAAGCCAGGATCCTTCTCAGTACTCACATTAACAAACATGATCTCATTCATTAAGGGCTTAGCATGCCTCTCTTCCTCTCAGTTGATCAAATTTTTACAAATCTCGAGGAATTCTTTCCTCTTTGTTTTCATCACAATGTTAGAAAAGTTTTGAAAAACTTAGGTCAATGCAATGATTTCAAGGCACAGAAAAGTAGGTGAAAATCACTGCCGTTTCATTCAGATCTTCTGGCGCAACTGGCTCAAAGGCAGAAACAGACGGAAAAGAAAGAGTGTAAAAGACAAACACAAAATAAGATAGTGATGTCCGACGTAACACCCCCGAAACCACCTGACTTCGACACAACAAGACAGACTCCATACAAAAAGACTAACTCAATACGACAAAATTGACTCAATACAACACAACAAGACTGACCCAATACCCAAGTCAGAACGTACAATAAACAACATTCTCAAATTGCTTAAAATAGTGCATGCCATCCACTACATCTGGAGTAAAATGAGCGCCATTAACAAGTGGTTCATCCCCCGATCACATAGTCACATTATCCCCCAAATCCATCGATCCAACGTTGATAGAATTTGTAGGACCTAGTACGACGATGACCTCTTTATCGATCAGATCTTGTATTTCATGGTGAAGACGAAAACAACTGTGATTGTCATGGCCGATTCGCTGATGGAAGGCACAGTACATGGCAACATTATGCTTGGCCAGAAAGGGATCCGGGAGAGGCCGAGGCTCTTGGGGCTTGAGATGACCCTTTTTGATCAACACACCCATGGCTTTGGATAAGGACATGTAAATTGGGGTGAAGACCCTTTGGCCTCAGGTCTGATGGCTTGAGGTTTGTGGAGTTGTGTTGCATGCGCCGACAAAGGGGTTGGCAGGTGCTGACTGGGTTTGATGATCTCTTCTGAGTGTAAGATTGGAGCTGAAAGGGGCGTTTATGGTACGACATCCCTTTTTCTGACTTGCTTCTTGATTTAGAATGCTCTCATCCTGAGTGGCAAAAGTGTCATCTACAGTCTTTGCAACAACTGCGAGCACTTGCTGTTTGTTCAGTCCTTTGGCTTTCAAAGCCTCAACAGCCCACTGAAGATGTTCATAGGGACCAATGCCTGCCCCTGCCTCATTCTTTCCATTTGCCTCCACTTTGCCAAGGGATTGGCCTTCTTCAAATGCAGCCCGTCCCAAGATTAGGGAGCCTTTTGACATGAGATTCCTGGTATATGATGTGGTCGATGGCGGAGCCAAAATCCCAAAGGCTAAATCTGCCACAGTTCTCTAAAGATCTTCAATCATGCTCATTAGCTCTGAAGTAGTGGGTTCATGGGTTTGAGATGATTGGGGTTCGAGTGCATCCATCATACACAAGTCCATGCTTTTTGGAATGAACACCTTAGGCTTGGGTAAATGAACTAGGGTGATATATATGCTGGGGTTGTAGGTAGATGGCAGTGTATGGATTAGATTGAGATGTGGAGGTAATAGGTTTGGGGTAGCCTGAGGTCCTTTTGGTGGAGCCATGATCTCTTCATCAATAAGATCCTGAATCTTATAATGGAGGCAGATACAACGGTTTGTATCATGACCGTGCTATTGATGATAGGCACAATATTTAGCTGGGTCATATCTTAGTGGAAGAGGATTTGGAAGGGGTGGGGGTTCTAGGAGTTCTAGGTACCCTTTTTCTCATAGCATTTTCAAAGCTTGAGAGAGACTCATGTAAAGAGGATTCAAATTTTGGGCTTGGGGCTGATTTGAAGTGGTTGGTTTTTGGCTATTGTGGGGAGTGGTGATAGTGTCTACTTCTGAGCATTTCGCAGCTGTTCTACCATTAGTAGTAGCATTGGAACTGCGAACACCGTTTTTCTTCAAAGGCTCATTATCTCCCACAAAGATCCCTTGTCTGATGGCATCCTCGACTTGAACCCCAATTTCATGAAGGTCTGGAAAGGTAAACAGAGGTAGAAAGATCATCTTCTGTAGTAACTTGCTAGGCAGATTCCGAACAATCAACTTGATCTGATCTTTTTTGGAAGGCCTTGTAGTCATCATCGAGGCCTTTGCTCTCCATCTCGTCACAAACTCTGAGAAACCCTCCTTTAGCTATTGGCGGGTGGTTTCGAGATCATAGCCTTAGACTCCATCACCCTTGATCATGCATGATAGGGTGGTGGTCCTTTGAGTCATATTTGTGCAATTTATTGAAATTGTACAACTTGGATCTTTGGCCATCATGAAATGAAATTGCTTGATTGGTGGTTTTGGATCCAAGTGTGCCACTCCTTTGAGGTTTTAAGATGATAAGGAGGGGTACAGTACAAACAAACCCCTGGAAAAACCTTCATTTTGTTCTGTTTATGCTCTGTTACAGTATGGTGACTCAGAGCATCATTGGTTGGCAGTGCCTCATCCATGGCCGGCAGTGCCTCATTTCTGGCCGGCAAGGCATCCTTTTGGCTGGCAGGGGGCCGGCAACAACTTCTCATGGCTAGCAGGCCACTGGTGTGATCCTCAGCAGAGATTTGGTAAGTTGGAGCAGAAAGTTCCTGGAGCATGCTCAACCCTGCAAACAGAGGCTTCTGAGAGCAAAACGGTGGTCCTTCTGAAGGAGAACTGAGCATGTGCATTTTCCACTTCCCGAGGCGGAGCAGTGGCATCATTGTTTAATGTCTTGCATGCTTAGTTAGTGTACATTTGCTTTGTAGTTTAATTAATTAGTTTACTAGTTGATTAAAGTGTTATAATAATTAGTAATTAGTTTGCTAGTTGTTCGATTGATTTGTAATAATTAGTCTAATTAGTTTAGTTAGCTTAGCTCTTATTTATTCGGACCCTCCTTCGCGTAGGCACAATATTGTAATAAGTGTGCATGCGTGTGTGTATGTCTTCCAACCCCACGTCTTTCTCCCTTTTATTTAATCGCTTTCAATGGTTAGATTAGGGACATATTTTGATTAGCATATCGCATGCTTGCATCCATTCATTTGTCTTGCATGCACCAAGGATTGGCGCATCATTCAAACTGCATCGTAATTTCAATATCTTCTTTGAATACGTGTTTATCGCATGCTGTTCAAATCGATTCATATGCCATATTAGTAGACGAGCCTATTAAATTGCACATTGCATGTGTTGCATTAGGCATCTTGTATAGTTAGGATCACGCATCTTTCTAACTAGTTTTTGGTTTGGCCTGGAGTACTCGTTAAGTTTTATGCTTTAGCATACTTGCATGAGTGTGATTGCCATATTGCCATGTTTCGCATGCTTGCCATGAGGCTATGTGCTTAAATGCTAAACTGCATGAATGCTTGTGGATGAAGGCTTGTTGTTTGAATTGGAACAATTCAACGAATGTAAGTTTTAAGCCCACTTTGTTGTGGCAAAATCATGTTTTAAGCCCACTATGTTTGGTGGCAAATCCGCATCTTTAAGCCCACTTGAGGGTGGCAAATTTAAACCATTTTTGCAAAACAAACATGAGTTGAACTGTTCCAATTCTTGCAATCTTAGTCTATACTTGCTTGTGTGTGTCACATAGTAACGTTAGCTAATAACCGGAATACGAACACATAATGTTTATAAAACATCATATCATGATTAGTAGAGGCCGATCTTTGATGCCTAACGCATTAAAGATGCCTAATGCAACACATGCAATATGCAATTAAATAGGTTCGGCTACTAAGCATGGCATATGAAGCAATTTAAACAACATGCGATTAAACACGTGTTCAAAGAATTATTGAAACAACAATGCAATTTGAATGATGAGCCGAGCCTCGGTGCATGCAATACGAAATGAATGGATGCAAGCATAAGGTATGGTAATTGAAATATGCCCCTAATCTAACCATCAAAAGTGGAAAAATAAAAGGGAGAAAGAGGTGGGGTTGGAAGACATATACGCACGTACGCATGCACACTTATTACAACATTATGCCCTCGTGAAGGAGGGTCTGAATGAATGAAAGCTAACTAGCTAGCTAAACTAAGCTAATTATTACAAAACTTGAATTAATTAACTAAACTAGTTTAACTAATTATTACAACACAAATTAATTCTCTACAACTAACTAATTAAATAATTACAACACGAACTAATTGAATTAAAACTAAGCTAATTAAGCTAATTAAATTAAACTAATTAACAAGATAACGCGTCTCGGGATGTGAGGGAGCCCCTGCATGCTTGGTTTCCACCCGAAGAACATCCTTTGTTTGCTCCCGAATGCCTCTGTTTGCACAACCTTTGCACTGTTTCCTTTTCCAGATCAACTTTGCCATGCTTCACAAGCACACTGCTCAAAATTCATTGGTGGTCTGTAGGCCAGAAGTGGTGGCTGTTTGGCCACTATTGAGGGGTTGTCGTCCAACACTGGTGGTCGGCAGGCCAGTAACAGTGGCCGGCAGGCCACTGATGATTCACAATTTTTGCTGCAATAGAGAGCACACAGGGCAAAGAAAGGGTACTCTCACAGGTTGTTTGTACTGTGTATCAGCCCTTATCATCATCACAAGCTCAAAGGAGTGATACACTTGGCCCTCAAACCATCAATCAAGCAATTTCCATGCATGATGGATAAGGGACCAATTTGTACAAGTTCAATGAGTGCAAAACAAGACTCAAATGCCATCACCCTATCATGCGTGATCAAGGGTAACAGAGACCTCGGAAAGTGGAACATTTCATCACTTTTGAGTATGAAATATCCTATTTTTCTTGTGTTCAAATTAACGTCCGATTTGAACACATGCAATGCAACACAATGAATACTTATCCAGCCACTTTTACTTGCCAATTTTCTTTACACATTTTAGTTACCAAATCATTCTTTAATCAATTTGTCCATTGTTGAATATCCTCTAAGATGAAAGGAGTGTCAACCAAGGGTTAATGTAAGGCAAGAGAGAGATCATGCCGTTGATAATTAACCCTTAAAGAGGATTAAACCCTTAAGCATGACCTCAATCTCACGCTTAAAGGATCCCAAGTTTGAAACAACCCTCAAAAGCAAATGAAAGAGTGAAGCAAAGAGGGAGGTTGCAGAGTTTATAGTGCTGAAATGTAGTGAAAAACAACACCAAAAGATGCTGTCAACTCAAACGAGAGGTGTCTAAGTCCCCGAAACACCAACTTGTGAAGACTATTACATTACAACCATGCAAAACAAGACTCAAATGAACTAACCAGCTCAAAACAGAGCTAAAGGAGGCTATTTCAGAGGCTAAAACATGCTGGACTTGAGCTAAGTTAAGTTAGAAAAACATGCTAACATATGGAGCTAACTAGGCATGCAAACAAGACACAAGGAGGGGAGGCTAACCCCTCCAAATTTGGACTTCAAAATGAGTTTTTTGCCACTGAAAAGCCTCTGAAATTCAGTAGTTAAAACGCCAAAAAAAGTTGGTTTGAAAGTGGTGAACAAAGTTACAAAAGCTTTACAAACAAAGAAGTAAGAAGGGTGAACCACCCCCTAACTAAAAATGACCTCAAACCACCACCCTGAGGCTACAAAAATGGAGTTGTTTACAGTTCAAAATCAGGCCAAAAATAGTTGAAATATATGGAAAAACAAGTATCCAAAACAAGTGTGAAAGGGGAGTGTTATACCTCTTGAAGCAAGCAACAATTTTAGGCACAAAGTCAAGTCAAAAACACCTTCTAAAGCTCAAAGGGGGTCTTAAGTAACCTCAGCCCAAATAGAAGCAACTTTGGTCAAGGGTTGATAAGCAAACTTGAAGTGTATCTACACTGGTATGCACAAAAGTTTAAGAGAGAGAGAGAAATGTAAAGAGAGAGAATTGTGTTTCAAAATTTCTAACCCCTCAAAATGGGGGAGAATGTCCCATATTTATAGAAAAACAAGCTTTTGGTTGAGTTATATCAGTTCATACATGTGTGTGGTGATGAAGCCCATTGTGTCAACAGCTGGAACAGCTGTCAAGAAAATATCTGCAAAAAGGCATCAATGGCCGGTAGGCCACTTGGCTGGTCGGCAGCCACCAAGGGTTGCACGCTAGAAGATGTAGGTCCAAAACAGGGCACAAAATGGATGGGGTTTGAAGGCTCAAAGATAGGGCATTTCACCGAGGACTTCGAGCACCAAAACGAGCACAAATAGTCATAATCATCGAGTGCACAAATGATGACGTCCAAGTCTTGTGAACCGGCAAAAATTGGGTGTCTACAGTTGCCCCTCTTTGATAGAACTTGGAAGTCATGAAATGATGTGAATGAATGTCAAAGCCCAGAGACGACCATTTTTGACAAGGCCGAAAACTTGGACAGAAAAACAAGTAAAAAACAAATGGTTGCGCCCGCAGGTTGCCTACGTATCCCTTTGCAAGGAATCAAATCAGTGTAGTTCTGGGGCAAGATGCAAGTGACATGCACGATGCAAGAACATAACTTATGATCATGCAATGAGGCTATAATTAAACGTTTAAACACAAATTCAATGCAATGAAAATGCCACATCCAAACAAACCAAAACAAGGTACAACAATCTCAAACCTGAAAAGAAGTAAGTGAATAAACATGCTACACGTGGGAATCACAAGCCAAAGCATACTTCATGCAGAAAAGACGTAAGAAAATTATACAAGCTTAACTACGTGACGTGCATGAAAGGTGAAGAGCGACATAACTGTCGGGCACACCCGAGGTCTCAACCGAGATTCTAATATGTCTCACGCGGAAGGAAGAAGAGGACGATGTGAACACTGGGCACACTAAAATGTTTTTAACCGATTGGAAATCCTAACGCATTGCACGTGAGAGGAGGAAGAATGGTGTGAACACCAGGTGCAACCAAGTGTTTTTAACCGAAGGGTTGGTGTGAACACCGGGACGCACCCAAATGTTTTTAACCGAAGGGTTGGTGTGAACAACGGGCGTACCTGAATGTTTTTAAGCGAAGGGTTGGTGTGAACACTGGGCGTACCCAAATGTTTTTAACCGAAGGGTGGTGTGAACACTGGGCGTACCCAAGTGTTTTTAACCGAAGGGTTGGTGTGAACACCGGGACGCACCCAAATGTTTTTAACTAAAGGGTGGTGTGAACACTAGGCGTACCCAAGTGTTTTTAACTAAAGGGTGGTGTGAACACTGGGACGCAGACGAATGTTTTTCACTGAAGGGTGGTGTGAACACCGGGCGTACCAAAGTGTTTTTAACCGAAGGGTGGTGTGAACACTGGCCATACTCGAGTGTTTTTAACCAAAGGGTGGTGTGAACACTGGGACGCACCCAAATGTTTTTAACCGAAGGGTGGTGTGAACATCGGGCGTACCCAAGTGTTTTTAACCGAAGGGTGGTGTGAACATCGGGCGTACCCAAATGTTTTTAACCGAAGGGTGGTGTGAACACCAGGCGTACCTGAATGTTTTTAGTCGAAGGGTGGTGTGAACACTGGGACACACCCAAATGTTTTTAACCGAAGGGTGGTGTGAACACTGGGCGTACCCGAGTGTTTTTAATCGAAGCGGGCAATTCTTACGCGTCGCACGTGAGAGGAGGAAGAGTGGAAGGATGCGATTCGAAAGGCACAAATGATTTTACCTGGAACTCCTTTGAATGAACCGTACATACAATATCGTGCAAGTGAAGGAAAGAGACTTAACAAGTGCGATACAGTATGAATGCATGTTCCATGCGAGACAAATAATTGAGATACAATGTTAATGGCATGTTCTATGCAAGAAACAAAAGCAAATGCAAGACGCACACACAATTCCCGTGAAATGCACATTTTACAACAATATATGTGAAATGCATATTCTATGCCACAAAGTGAAGTGCATGTTTCATGCAACAACAAAACAAAGTAATGCATATTCTATGCAAGATAACAAAGCATGATTTGACGAAACAAACTCAAAGGCAACTTCTGATTCACCTCTCGGAAGAATTGCAATGTGTTTAAAGGATACACCTCGTTCACGTTGACAAGTGACGAACATCGCGTACAGAAAACACAATTTTGTGCTTCCGCAGAGACATTCTAAACCAAACAATGAACAAACCCTTAAATTCTTGAAGACTAAAGGCACAAAGCAGCATTAGGACACCAAGGGGAACCTCAGAACACTTGCCGGCCACCTGTGGCAGATTCGGGGCAAATTTGGTATTTTCCCTTGAGTCCTTAAATATAGGGCATGGGGTTTCATTTCCTCATTACCCCATGCCCGAAATTGCTCCTCTCTCTCTAGGTGTTCCTTCTCTCTAGATCCACGCTTTCCACGCATTTTCCAACGCCCCACGCGAAGTTTATTCACTAAACCCTCTTTGTTTACTTCGTTTTGAATCGATTGAAATTTGATTTCGGTGCTTTTTCTTGGAGTTTCACCTTATAAGGCTTATTCCCCTCGAGTTTCTCTTGGGTTTTGCACCTTTTCCTAGGTTTGATTTTTTCCTTCACTTTCTCTCTCTTAGGGTTGACTTTTTCTAAGTTTGTCATTTTTCTTCCATTTTCGACCACTTTCTCATCTTCTTTCTAGATGGCGGATGACATACCTCATGATGGAGCTTCCCTAGAGATCCCACCCTAGTTGTCTCCAGAGATTGAAGCAGAGCCTGAGCTAATGCTACTATAACTCGGGGTTCGACCCTTTGATCCAGCGGCATACCATCCTCAGATACATGTGCTACCTCCCAGGGGGATCAGGTACTTCAGAGCACTTGCGCGACGTGCATCGGAGGACCTCTTGCTACAGAAGCTGGACTCCCATTTGTCTTACGGCACCACTGAGGTATACACTGTATTCTCATGTTTTCTTCACTGTACATTGCATTTCTTGCTTTAACTGTGTTCCTTGCTCTAATCACACTCTTGCACTGTATTTCTTACACTGCCTTTTACTGCATTTCTTGCCCTTATCACACTTTTGTACTGTATTTCTTACACTGCCTTTTCATCTGTTTGTTCTCATATCACTGTTTTGATCACAAGAGGACTCTCTTGCTATCAGGGGCTATGGAGCCATGTCCACGAGGAACTGGTATATGGAGCTTCCTATTGGTGTCCGCTACATCGTCGATGAGGCTGGCATTGGCTTATTCTACATGGGACTATCGCGCCATATCGCGAGTCGCCCACTTCTTGGTGCATTAGTGGAGCGGTGATGGGATACCACCAACTCCTTCCACTTCTCTGCTACTGGGGAGATGACGATGACTCCCTATGACTTCGCCATGCTCACAGGCGTAGAAGTAGGGGTTCATCGGATCCCTTACGATATGGACATGGGCGAGTGGGAGGCCGGCTGGCTACATCTGCTAGGAACACGTCCACCTCTTTTCCGGCTGGGGATAGTACGATATAGCTGGTTTGCCGAGCGTTTCCAAGGAAGAGAGCCAGAGACCCCAGAGGAGATTGATCATTACACCTGAGGCTTTCTGATGTTCCTGCTCGGCACCACCTTGTTTGTGAACAGGTGGAACACTATAGGGTTATATCTCCTAAGCGCTCTGGTGGACTTATCTCAAGTCCGGCTTTATGATTGGGGTGGTGCTGGCCTAGCCACATTATATGGTTATATGAGCTCGACATCCCGCAGGAGAGGAGACAAAGTCGGAGGGTACTGGCGAGCCTGGGAGGTACGCTTTACATTTTTGCTTTGCATTTTTTGCTTTCCTTTTCTGTACTTTCTGCTTTGCACTTTCTATACACTACATATTGCATCGTTCACGCCTATATATTGTGCTCTCTGCATTGTACATTTTGCATCCTCTGTATTTGTACCTTCTGTATACTACACATTTTGCTTTCTACATTCTGCGTACACTGCACACACATTCTGCATTCTGCATTCTCTGTACACTGTATACTTACTGTTACCTTTTCCGTGTAGCTATGGATATACACATATTTCCTGACCCTTGCCCCAGATCCAGAGGTAGAGATGCCTCCTGTTGTGCCATACTCTCACCGGTATGACGGGAGATGCCTGCAGAGGACCCAAGAGACCTTCGCATTCTTTCGTCGATACTTCGATACAGTGATTGCTGTGGAGGTAACTCCAAACTCACAGTTATTTTTGCTTTACTTCAGCTCTGACGATGACTAACCATCTATATAACCCCTGTTTGCAGATCGCTTGGTAGCCTTAGGCGTTGATGACGGATAGAGTCTGGGACCAGTATGCTGGAGCTCAAGGGGCTTCCCGTTTTCGGCTCCTACTCGAGGGCCTGGTTTGCTGAGCTGGTTTCTAGGCGAGCGATTCGTGCGCCAGACCTTAGGTTTTCCCGAGCCGATAGTTCCCATACCACCTCCGGCATCTATGAGGGCCACAGAGAGTCTATTCTCCCAGGAGATGATTCAGTTTACTAGGGGCTTAGATGCCGACTACTTCTTCGGGGAGAGGGATTATGCGATATTCATCCAGACACATCTGATGCCTCCCTTGATAGGTGCTCGTGCTCGTACAGGTAGAGCAGCAGATGCCCCTTCGGCGAGTAGGACCTGGGCGACGAGGGCTAGGACTGGAGGGGACCCTCCCGTTGGACAGGCGATCAGTTGGCCAGAGATCCCGACCACGCTGACATGTTGGAGGCCAGCTGGGTCATTGTATTAGATTTCAATTGAGCCAGTAGAGGCCATGCATAGATACGACCAAGCTCACGATGCACCTCCAGTATGTACCACATTTTCTCTAGCTCTCCATTTTCCTTCTGATATTTGTTTCTTCTAGATACTGATCATACTAAATACATTTACAAGCACCCCCGGGGTACACCGAGGGACTACTCGAGCTAGTATCCTTGTTTGAGAGAATGATTTTGAGGAGGGACGCACTACTTAGTCTCCATGACATTCGGGTATTCTTCCCCTACTTTCTGCTCGCATTTCAGCATGTTCCACATTGTTGTGCACTGTATTCTAACTGAAGCATTGATACTCATCGCATGGTATGCATTTTGCCCCTTGTCACGTTGCACTGGTAAGTTGCACTGACACACTATACTATACTCACACTATATCTGGATCATTACATTCCACCATTTTCATCATGTTGCATCTGCAACTATACTTCATAACTAATATGCCAATATTGTATCTGTTCAGGTTCCAACCATACTGAGAGCACCAGTGGCAGCAGCTGTGCCTACACTATCACCACCTCTTCGAGCAACAGAGGGGAGAGAGAGACGGGCCCCAGCATGTAGCCAAGTGAGGCGTTGTGATCGAGGCCAGAGGAGCCCTTCAGAGCTAGTGTTGAGTGATGACGATGCCTAGACCAGTGGCTCCGAGGAGGCGGTGAGTCTATAGTCTAAGTCCTCAAGAGATGACGACGGCTCTAGATCTGAGAGTGGAGGTGATGCCGAGCTGGGCATTGGGGCAAAGAGCGACGATGATTCCGGTTTCGGCTTGGCATCTGAGTCAGATAGCGGTGCTGATGGAGACAACTTTGAGTCCCCGCCCAGGAAGAGAACGAAGAGGGCCTCTCGAGCCTGAGGTGACTTGCACTGATTTTCTTATATTTTTGTGTAGTTTCTTTTTGTTAGTAGTGTTAGCACATTGTGCAACTTCAGACAAGTTTTATTTGCTTTAAAAACTTGTACTGTGCTTTTGTAAAAAAGACAACCATGATCGGAATGGAAACCAGCTTTTCTTTGAAAAAGTGTTGTATTTTGCATCATAAGCACCACATAGCACAGAATGGAGATTGAATTTGATATTGAAAACCGAATATTTGTATTGTCACAACAGTCTTAATCAGGTAACGAACCGACCAACAACTGAAATTCTAAACACAACATACAACTCGATAATCGAAATAGTAACAACTCGATAAGCAAAACAAAACAACTTGATAAACAAATCAAAATAACTCGATAAATAAAATGAAACAACTCGAAAACAACTCAACAAACTTGCTAAAATGAAAAAGGACTCAAAACAAGACCTTTAAATGCATAAAGAACAGAACAAAACACATGTTTTTAGCATTCTCAGTACACAGGTGGACAGTAAGACAAACAAGATAGCTGCCAGCCACTTAAAGAGCTTGCTGGCCACATGCTGGCCATAAGAGTGGCTTGTCGGCTACCAACAGTGGCCTGCCAACCATAAGAGTGGCCTGCCAGCCATCAGTGGTGGCCTGCCAGCCTTCAGTATTGGCATGCTGTCCACCAATGCGCAAAACCTCCACTTTGTTGACAGTTGGCTTCCACTCACTACCTTATCTTCTACAAAAGGTTTGGACCTCGTAGTTTTTTCATTCAACTACAAATTATTCACAAATGGAACCATTTCTCGTCCAAAAACTCTCGAATTGGATTGCAGCTTTGGATGGCCCGAAAAAGGTGAATTTCTAGGGTTTCGGCATAAATGCACTATTCCCGCTGAGCCGTTCTTCGCTTTGTTTTCCGTTCTTTCATGTCGCGGCTAGGTGTTGGAACCCCATTACACATGTCTTTAGCTTCGGGGGATAAAAGATATGCCCGACAATCGAAGAATTTCAAATGCTAAAAGAGTCTCGGTGCGATGAGGA
Organism: Camellia granthamiana; assembly: GCA_036172215.1. Classification (NCBI taxonomy): domain Eukaryota; kingdom Viridiplantae; phylum Streptophyta; class Magnoliopsida; order Ericales; family Theaceae; genus Camellia; species Camellia granthamiana. The sequence continues at coordinate 96,977,882 of CM069905.1, forward strand.
AATCTTACCTCAGCCTCGTTTTGGTCACATCCAAGCTTTGGGACAGATGTGCAGGCTTACTTTACACGAGGCCTGGTCCTTGGTTCAGAACAGAGAGCTAGACATTCCTAGTCTGATCCATCAATTTTTTGCCGTTGGCGACCGCAACAATCTTCTTTAGCAGGGTTTTTGACAATACGCTCTTTGTTTGTGCATGTTAGCTCATTTCCTTATTGCCCCTAGTTTTGGAGGGTCTAGCATCCGACTAATTAAAGTGGCCCAAGGTTTGAAAAAGGGCAAGAATTGCCTTGGTTTGGTGTTGGCCGAGACTTTGATGGGTTTAGACACCTTTCATCGGTGAGAGACCATCAAATTCGCGGGAAGTCCACTATTTCTTCAGGTAATGTTTCCCACCCTTTCAAACATGTGATTCTCACATCACTCGGCACTCATGCTCTATTTTTCTCTCAAAGCCCTTTTCTCACTTTTCTCTCAACATACATCTCTCTATTCTTTGATCTTTTTTCTTTCATCCCTCCCCAGATATGGCTTATGGACATGCTGAAGGTAGTGGACTCTTGTCCTGCATATTCAACCCAAGCATACTTTTTTTGCCAACAGCTAGTGGATTTCCCAAATGAGGGATGGTGGTGCCATTGGATGTGCAACAGGTTTGCTGCTGACATTGCTTGGCGTTGCCTTTGGCATAATTTGACCGAAATGAGCCATAACATGACTCGGCAACCCAGCATTCAACTGATTAGCCTGACACACTATGTATTCTACTTTCTGTTCTGATTCAGGCGTCAATTTGGACATGATCAGACTTGCCCAGAGGAGGGGGTAGAATACTCGGTTTCATTCCCGTCCGAGGTTCACATTTGGCTAGGTACCTCACTGCTTCGAGGAGGAGAGAGCTTCTGGCTCCTGCCCTAAGGTTCAACTGCTCACTTTCTGGCGAATGCCTGACTTGGCTTGAAGATGAGGCGCAAACCGGGCCCACTTTAACATCAGAAACTTCCACAAGCACAAGCGGGGGACGCAGGAGCACCTGACTCATCTATGCCCCTAGTTTATTTTCTTTGATCTTACTTTTCAAGTTTTATGAATGTAATAAAAGCAACTTTGATTTGTATTGAAATCAATGAAATTGAAGTTGTGAGCACTGAAAATTTTCCATTTGGTCCAAAAATGGTCTAAGTTGTAAAAGGTAAATTTTGAGCCAAAAAAAAAAAAATCAACTTTTATCAAAACTTTTCAAAACCATTTTCGATAAGGATCACAACTTGACACATATGGAATCTATCCTTGATATGTACAATCCCAAATTTGAAGATAACAAATTGCCCCTTGACTGAATAACACTGCTCAGCACTGTAACCAGTTCTCAGAGACGATCACAACCGAACATTCAGATAAAGAATAGCTAAAGATGACCTGATCAACCACATGGACAGGACAGTTGAGTTGGAGGTGTTTACGGTCGAACTTCAGGATGAAGTTGCCTACGTATCCCGAAGATGGGAATCAGGCCTTATGTAGTTCGGTTCAGGTTCACTCGAGTATTAAGGTTATCCTTTTGTGCTCTAACTTTTGCCAAGGCTGCCCTTTAGGGTTTTCAACCGTGCGAGCTCAATTTTTCTTTATTTTCAATTTTTTATGCTCTAACTTTTGCCTAGGTCGCCCTTCCGGGTTTTCGGCCTAGCGAGCCTCTCAGGGGTAGTATTTCTTTAACTTGTCCATGTTGATTGGTTAGGAAAATTCTAGGCCATCCAGGTCCATAAGAATAACAGCCCCACCTGACCAGATAGTTTTGATGATGTAAGGAATAGTCCAAGCAGGTATGAACTTGCCCTTAGGGTCATAAATGGAAGCTTGGTTGTCTTTCAGCACCAAATCCCCTTCCTTGAGATTCCGAGACTTAACATTCTTGTTAAAAGCCCTGGTAATCCTGCATTGATAACCTTGAACATGGTACAGTGCTTTCAGCCTTCTCTCATCAAACAGCATCAGTTCTTCGAACTTGCTCTGCTGCCAATCCACCTCTGTTATCTGACACTCAGCCATAACTCACAGCGACGAAACTTCTATTTCGATTGGCAGAACAGCTTCCATCCCATAGATAAGGGAGTAAGGAGTTGCCCCAGTAGACGTCTGAATTGAAGTCCTATAGCCCCAGAGTGCAAATGGCAATTTGTCTGGCCAGTCCCTATAAGTCTCAACCATTTTCTACAAAATATGCTTGATTTTCTTGTTGGCGGCTTCAACTGCTCTATTGGTTTGCAGCCGATATGTAGATGACTTATGGAAAGCCACGTTGTATTTCTCCAACAAGTCGATTACTTCTTTCTTGAAATGGGAACCATTATCTGAAATGATCTCGTTTGGGACTCTATATCGGCAAATGATGTTGTTTAGGATGAACTTAACCACATGCACTGCCTTTAACACTGCATAAGACTGAGCTTCTACCCATTTTGTGAAATAATCGATTGCCACCAGAATGTATTCATGCCCATTTGACCCTTTCGGTGTGACTTTGCCGATGACATCGATTCCCCATACTTAGAAAGGCCATGGTGAAGTCATGTTGTACAGCTTCGACGACGGGATGTTCATGCGATTTGCATGAATTTGGCATTTGTGGCATCGCCGAACAAAACTGATACAATCCTCCGCCATGGTAGACCAGTAGTAACCTTGCCTGAGAATATTTCGGGCTAACATTACTCTATTCATGTGCGCTCCGCACTCTCCCCTATGGATGGCCTCCATTAGGCGCTTTGATTCCTCTGCATTAACACACAACTTGTGCATTCCCTGATGACCCCTCTTGTACAGTTTACCTCCGCAAATGATAAATTGAATGGCCATTTGCCGTATTGCTCTCTTGTCTTTGGCATTTGCCCTTGGTGGATAAACCCCATTTTCCAAGAAGTTGTAGATATCATAAAACCAAGGGTTTTGATCTTGCGCTTCATCTATTGCGGCGATAGTCTCGTAGGCCGGTGTATATCTCTGCTCAATGATGATTGGACGCATCCGGACTCTAAGCGGGATGTCTATCATGGATGATAGAGTTGATAAAGCGTCAGCGAACCTGTTGTTCTCTCTTAGTAGGTGCGCGAAAGTCAGCTTATCAAACCTAGGAATCAGACATCCAGGGTTTGGTTATAGATTTTCATCTTTTCTTCCTTGATGTTCCAGTCTCCTTTTGCTTGAGACACAACTAGGTTCGAGTCCCCAATGAAGTCTAACCTTTTTGCCCCCTAGTTCTAGGGTAGCTTCCAAACTAGCAATACACGCCTCGTATTCTGCTTCGTTATTGGATACCTTGAATTGGAGTTTGAAGGCTAGGGGTATATGGGAATTGTCGGGTGCTATCAGCAACACCCCCATCCCATAACCGTACTGGTTAGACGCTCCGTCAAAGTACATTGTCTAAATCTCTTCCTCAACTTGCAAATCATCTGGGAATAGGTATTCTACCGCTTCATCCTCTTCCACTGGGTGATCTACTAGGAACTTTGCTACAGCTCTCCCCTTGACCGACTTGCGAGTAACATACTTCAGATCAAATTCAAAAAGGAGAAGCAAGCAACGAGCTAGCCTACCCGTAAGCACTGGTTTCTCAAAGAGATATTGATGGGATCTAATCTCAAAACCAAAATTACGGAGTGAGCTAACAGGTAGTGCCTCAACTTCCTGGTAGCCCATACCAAGGCTAAGCAAGCTTTCTCCAGCGGGGTGTAACGGGTTTCATAATCCAGTATTTTCTTGCTCAAGTAGTAGATGGCTTTCTCCACCCTATCCTTAGATTTCTAAGCAAGCATGCATCCCATCGTTGTGTCCGTTACTGACAGATACAAAATCAACAGCTTCCTTGGCTCTGGCGGCAACAACACAGGTGGATTCTGAAGGTACTGCTTGACCTGCTCAAAAGCAAATTGACATCGATCATCACTTCGAAACTTCTTTCCTTTCTTTAGGAGACCAAATAGTGATTCACAAGTCAAGGTTAATTTTGAAATAAATCGTCTTATGAATTACACTTTACCCAAACAGTCTTGCACCTCCTTTTCAGTCCTTGTTGGTGGCATTTCTAAGATGGCCTTGATTTTGGAAGGATCTAACTCGATGCCCCTCTGTGTGATCAAGAAACCCAGCATTTTCCCTGCTGTTACACCGAAAGTACACTTCTGCGGATTCAACCTCAGTCTGTATTCTCTGATCCGTTGAAAGAATTTCTTCAAGGCGGTGTAGTGACCCTCTCTTTCCTTGAACTTGACAATCATGTCGTCCACGTACACCTCGACCTCTTTGTGGATCATATCATGTAGAATTGTGGTTGCAGGCCTTTGATAGGTAGCCCGGCATTTTTCAGCCCAAACGGCATCACCCTGTAGCAGTAGGTTCCCCACGGCATAGTGAAGGCAGTTTTCTCTCTATTCTCAGATGCCATCAGAATCTGGTTATACCCAGAAAATCCATCCATGAAGGAGAGCAATGGATGATCTGCAGTGAAGTCTACAAATTCATCGATGTAAGGCAAAGGAAAGTCGTCCTTTAGACTGGCTTTGTTCAGATCCTTAAAGTCCACTCACACCCGAATTCTGCCATCTTTCTTTAGCACTGGAACAATGTCGGCCAACCAAGTTGGATACTCAGATACTAGCAAGAACCCTGCGCCTATCTGCTTGGTGGCCTCTTCCTTGATCTTCAAAGCCCAATTCGGGCGTATTCTCCGCAACTTCTGTTTCAAGAGTCGACCTCGGGGTCAGAAGGGATCCGATGCTGTACAATCTCAGGATCGATTCCAGGCATGTCTTCGTAGGACCACGCGAAAACATCTTTGAAATCTTTTAATAAAGCGACTAAGCGCTCGCGCTCCTCCAAAGACAACGTGGACTCGATCTGGACCAGATGTAGATCCTTTTCAATACCCACATTAAAAGCAATGATTTCATAGCAAGGGGTTTTGCAAGCCTCTCCTCCTCTCGATTAATCAAATTTTTCAAAACCAGAGGAATTCCTTCCTCATCGTTTTCATCAAAATTTTGAAAATCATGATCAATGCAATAAACAAGAGGCACAGAGAAATACTCAAAATCTGCAGTGGCATTCTTATTCACATGGTCCAGCTCATCTAGTTTCTCAGTTACAACCAACTCAAAGGAAAAAGAAAAGGATGACCTAGACACAACCTCGGCATCTGGGTTATCAATCCCAGGAATACCGGACCCAGACTCAGAAGAACCGGAATCTGATTCTGACTCCACAGACTTTGTGGAATCAGATTTTGGTTCACTACCCGACTCAGAACTGCTGGACAGGTAGCCCTCCTCCAGCTGCCAAATAAAGGATGGTGCGTCAGATGCATCCAAGATACTGCTAGAAGGCTTCGCACCCGGTTGGTCCACGATCATGGAAACGGTCAGATTATCCCCCAAGCTTTCTGAGTTGATCGGAGGATGCGAAAGGAGACATGCCAGTGCTGCCCCTACTTCAAACTCATCTGTGCTCTTCGCAGCTTCAGCAGTTAGTTCAACCTGTTCCTCTGCATTACTCTCTTGCAACTGCAAGTCAAAGAAAATTCCAAAGTCGGGAACCCGCTGCCTCTCAGAATTGAACCAGGGTTTGAAGAAACCACAAAATGGGAAGTCTTCACCCTTCTGAACAAAATAGCCATTTAGGGTTCCCAAGATTGGTCTATGCACAAGTTCATAGCGCTTCCCAGTCTGCTTAGTTTTGGCTCTTCCTACCATCTCTTTCCCTTTCCTCACCCAGTCCTCTTTGGTGGGCATATAGCCAAGACCAAAGGCTTGCGGGTTATGTGGCACATCGGGCAATGCAGTGACGCCCTGTCGGCTACTTCTTCCTAATCCCATTCCGGGCATGTGCTGTAGCTTGTTCATGAGGTATACAGATTGGGCGCTGACATACAAGCCCTTATCAATGGCCAAGATGTTCTGAACTACTTGGGCCTCAGCCAAGGTAAACCCCGAAAGGAAAACATCCTTTTCGCCACGGACAATCTCCAGCACATGTGTAGTGACCTCTGGCAGAGGATGTATAGATGAATTCCCGAAGACTATGGCTACCCTTTTCCATAGGGGTACTTCAGCATTTGGTGGAGGGTAGAAGAGATAGCTTTCACTTGGTGCAGCCACGGTCACCCAAGTCGTAAGTTGAAAGTGGCCGGAACATTCAGGACATGGAACTCAATGTCTTGCTGAGCTAGGCCAACTTGTACTCTGATCTGCACTGTTCCCATCACCTCTCTGCTTGTATTGTCATAAGCCCGAATCACCTAGGCTGTAGGCACAAAATTGGCCGGTTTTAGGCTAATAGCATAAGCCGTGCAACAAGGACAGACGTTGATTGCTGACCTAGTGTCGACCAATACCACTGGTATCTACTTTTCTCAGCACTCTACGGATATGTATAGAGGCTTGTTATGTCCAGAGCCTTCTGGCAGCAGTTCCGTGTCTGAAAAGGTCAAAGTTGGCACAGCGCCTCCCGGGAAGACTAATCCCACCAGTTGTTCTGAGGTGGTGTCGATAGACAATTTAGCTTTATCCATCGCTAGCAGCACAGCCTGTCTATGCACTCGCAAAGCCATAAGCAGACCCCAACTAGATATATCAGCTTGAATCTTCTTCAACTGTTTCAGCACAGCCTCTTCCTCTAACTGCTTTTCCTTCTGTTTCTCAACTTCTTTATCCTTCCCGAATGCCTAGGGTTGGTCCAAATGCGTTGGTTTGAAATATCAGCCACTTCTTGTCATATGGTCGACTTCTTCCACATACCAAGTGTTGTCAGGAAGGTCTTCACCCCAATCCTTATCAGTATGGGCCAAGTGTAGGTTGTCGTCATCCCACTAGACTCCTTTTCCAGTCAACAAGCATTCGTCCAGCTCCGTTCAAATTACCTTCTCATTACAAATCTCACCCACAGGGTGCTGGGCTTTTCCAGCTTTCCGATTGTTTTTACTCATTTCTTGCCCAAATCGCTCCAGCATAGCTTCTTGCTCTATATGTACAGTACTAATAATGCCCAGTTCCAGAGCCAATTGTTCTACACTGATGTTTTCTGGTAGTTTATCCTTTCCATCGACCATTCTAGCCACTGCAGCAGTTCCCGCTTTCTGTTCTTCTGGCTTCGATTTAGTTCCCTCATCTTTATCGGGTTCATCACTTAGCCACCCAGAATTGTCTATTGACCCGTTCATATCAAACCAATCAATGTGCACGTCCCCTTGATCTTGCTCATCAAAGAACTGCAAATTGTCTATGTCCTCCTCTAGGTCGGCTAGATCACCTAATCCCTGACTTGGTCCATCCTCTCGAACTACACTGACCTCCATCCCAGCTGGCAACACCACTTTTGGCTTAGCCTGATTGATTGGCACAATATAGTAGTACGGGTTGTACACCTCTTCAGATAATTCCTCAAAGCCCTCGGGCAACGAACTGACATTCAGCACCAAGGCTGACCTCCTTTCATCTTCTACTGTCACCAAGAATGGTTCGAGTTGGAGTGTAGACGTGTTCATCATGCACAAGTCTGTGCTCTCAAGGATGAACAACGCCGACTTAGGTAGGCAGGAAGGGGTGATGTATATACTGGGGTCATAAGGGACGGCCAGTGTATGGATGTGGTTTATATGCCGGGGTGAAGGTACTTGGTTATGTGGTGGGAGAGGATTTGTAGTGACATTGGGTTTTTAGGGGGTGTTATCACCTTATTGTCAATGAGATCTTGAATCTCTTGACACAGACTATTGCATTGATCAGTGTCATGACCATGCTGCTAGTGAAAAGCACAGTATTGGGTTGAGTTGTGTTTCGGAGGGAGAGGATCAGGTAGTGGGCGTTGTTCTAATGGCTTAAGATGCCCTTTTCTGATCAGGACCCCTAAGGCTTTGGACAAAGGCATATAGAGCGGGGTAAAGACCCTTTGAGATCGGGCCTAACTAGTTGAGGTTTGTGGAGTGGTGTTGGATGTATTGGCGAATGGGTTGGTAGTTTTGGGTGTGGTGGTGACCATACTCACATCTGAAGGCCATGCAGAAATGCTACCACTCGTGGTTGCGTTGGAGCTGCATGTAAAGGTCCTCTTAGGCTATTCCTTCTCATTGTGTATCAGTCCCTGCTTTATTGCATCCTCAATTTGAACCCCTATCTCATGAAGCTTAGCAAATGTAAACAAAGGCAAGACTATCATCTTCTGTAATAATCTCCCTTGCAAGTTACGGATCTCCATTCTGATTTGGTCCTTTTCAGATGGCTTGATAGTCATCATAGAGGCCTTAGCCCTCCATCGGGTCACAAAGTCTAAAAAGCCCTCCTTTGGCTCCTGACGAGTCGCTTCAAGATCACGGGTAGTGACCTCGATCTGGGTATTGCAGGAGTACTGCACGATAAAGGCCTTGGCTATTTCCTCCCAACTTCTTTTCATAGAGTCTTCCAACTTTGCATACCAGATGGCCGCTATACCCGACAGGGTTTGGCCAAAAAGCAACAGCTTCTGAAGTCTAATGAGACCCATTGGTTGTAGGATATCAGAGAATAACCGTAGATGGACCATACGATCCCCGGAGCTGTCGAACCGGTCTATATGCGGCATCTTGAATCTGTCTAGCAAAGTCACTGCGGAGTCTGTGTATCCATCCTCAATATCAGGGATTGAATTCACGCACTATGCCCGCTTGAAGAGCTTTTCTAGCTTGTTGATCTTTAATGCAGTGGGCTCAACCTCGAATTCAAATGGCGCCTCCATTTGGTAAACTGGTGCCCTGGAGGTCTGAGGTGGAATCGGATCTACCAGAATGCTCATATTCTTTTGGACATTGACTATGACCCCAAGTGCTGGAATACCCGCTGGGGCTATATGGGATGCAGAGGCTACAACCGGTTGTGGTTGCTGTTGCTGAAGCCTATCAATCACTTCTGTTTGGCGGGTTGTGACCTCAGCTTGGCGGGCAGTATCTAGCTGCATAGTCTCAATGGTTTGCTGGAGCTGACGAAGAATATCTTCCATGCTGACTGGGGGATGTTGAGCTATCAGATTTGCTGAATACTCTCTTTTTGGAGTAGAACTAGAAGACTGAGCCTGACTGGGCACATGTGAAGTAAAAGGTGACTGGTGGATTGGAGAATTCTGCATGATCCTCCTCTGTCTGGTAACCGATGGGAGTGAAACAAACACTGGTTGTCCCCTGACAAGATCCCCAGATCTGTAGATTCTCCTTATACGGGTCTAGAGTGCTTGGGGGGTAATAGAATTGTCTGAAGCAATGGTGAAAAACTACCTTGCAAAAAGAAAATAAACAAAAGAAAACAAAAATCAGAAACGGCACAGCATCTCGGCTCAGACACTAACAACACGCAGTTACAATCGTAAGTTAGAGAACTATACCCAACACTGATTTCTTCCCCCAAAACTGATGCTCCAACTTGTAACTGATACATACATTCCTGTAGAGTTTCACTCTAAAAGCACATAATAGTTAAGTGAGAGCCAAAACACCCCTATGAGAGTGGTAGGGTTACCCTATTTTAGTTTCGTTAGGAGCTAGGGTTTCACTACTGAAGCAAAGGGTTTCACACAATCCTGAGTTTGGGTAAGCAGCTTGTCCTAGTTTGGAACAGTCTCTATGGCTTTCGATATGCAACTAGGTCGATTGGTCAAAAAGGGTACCTCAGCAAGACTACCTAATATACCTCTCACACCTAACACCGAGAAGTGAAATGAGGATCAAACGGTAGTGCGGTAGTCCAAATCCAAGGGTTGTCTTCCCATCGTGGCAGAGCCCGTAATCGGTCAGCTTTTGGCAAGCTTTTTCAAGCAAGCCTACGACAAACCGTTCAGGAATAGCAGATGGCAAACACTGTGACTTAGGCGCACCAATGCAAATGCAAAGAAACACATAAGTGTAGATAAAATGTCATATCATGAGTTTGAGTTAAGTTCTCTAAATCCCCAGTAGAGTCGCCAGAAACTGTAGCTTGGCTTTTTCGCCCCCCCTTCCGAAAACTCAAAAAGAAGCCCTAAAGTTCAGACTCCCGCAGTTCTTAATCTAATCTCACAAGTGCAATGTGAAACTGATAAACACCAAAGAGTCCAAATCTTACAAATCATTTTGGAAAATTTATTTTGAATCAATAGTGCCAAAATTGGACTGCTTTACCAGATACAAAGTCGCCACCTAAATATTTTATTTTGAAAAAATTTAGGAAACCCATGACTCGTGCCAAAGGCCACGTGTCTGTCATCACCAAAGTTGCCTCGGCTCGGGAACTTTGGTACGAGAGGGGAAGGTCATAAATGGAGCACCCACGCTCGCCCGATCAAAGATCGGCCTCTACTAAGCATGATATGATTTTTTTATAAACATTATGTGCTCTTATTCCGGTTATTAAGCTAGCTTTACTATGTGATGCGCACAAGCAAATATAGACTAGTTTGCTCAATTTGGAACGATTCAACTCATGTTTGTTTGTGAAAATTTGCTACCTAAAATGGGCTTAAAGTTTGCGGATTTGCTACCAAACAAAGTGGGCTTAAAACTTACATTCGTTGAATTGTTCCAATTCAAACAACAAGCCTTCATCCACAGGCATTCATGCAATGCAATGTTGCGCTTTCCGGTAAACCAAGCAAGGACAGAGTGGAAATGAATGAAAGAGAGATGAAATCTTTGAAAAATCTTTCACAACACCTTGTTCAGGGGTTTGGAGTTGAAGAAAAAAAGAGGAGAGGGAAGAAACCTAGTTGGGGAAGGAGTTGGGCATGAATCGTCAAGAGAGAGATGAGCAGTCCTCGCTAAATCAGGCCTATCCTTTTGAATACTTAGATTTCAGCTATGAGGCCACCACCGTTAGAATCTTACTTCTGGGGTTTCATTTTTCACTCAAGAATCTCCTAAAGCCGAATCTGGATGGGGGAGATATGACTGGCTGAAGTTGGGCATCATTCCGGTTGGACCGAAACTGAGTAGCCTTCAACTAAAGAGGGATATCTCTTAGAACACATGGAATTTTGAGGTGAGGCTTCCAAATTTGGAAAAAAGACTTCTGGGGCTATAGTTTAGGCTCAAGAATGACTTGAAAAGGAGTCTAGATGAAGACATTATGCCTTCTTCAAGTCACTGACCAGGATTGATTTTTTCCATCGGCCTCTATGGAAGTGCATCGGCCACAATTTGACCTTAGCAGCTATATGTCGGCCAAAAGTGAACCTTGTCGGCCACAAATGGTGGCCGGTCAGCACCAAAGATGGCGGGTCGGCCAGAAGTGTGCAGAAAGCCTAGAATTGATAGATATTTCTCCTCCAGTTGTTCCAAGCTGTCCTAGATATTTCTAAATTGAGATATTTCCGAACCAATGCTCATATATTGCTATATATTGAGCCATATCTCAAGGATTGAGGGGTTGGCAATTGTGGGACTCTCTCTCTCTAAAAATGCCTCTCTCTCTACAAGACTTTGTGAGCAAAAATCTGAGCCTCTCTCCTTAGAAGCTCCTTCTCTTCTTGTTTTGAGCCTTAAGCTTAGAATCCTCTACACTTTTGCAAAGAGACCCTTAACCAAACTTAACCACCATTGGGCTGAGGTTCTTTGAGGATCATTTGGAGCTCCAAAAGGCTGATTTTGGCTCAGGTTTTGGCTGGTTTTGTTGCTGTCCTTCAAGGTGCTTCAAGGGTAAGCTCTTGTTCCTTTAAACCTCAACTTTGCATGCTTGTTTTACCATCTTTGTAAACTGATTTTGGATTGGTTTTGAACTGAGAAAATCTTTGTTTTTCAGTCCTAAAAGTGTTGGTTTAAGCCTTGTTTGGGAAGGGGGGTTGTCTCTCCCTTTTGTTCCTTAGCTTGTATAGCTTTTGAGGCATCTTCTAAGGCCTTTCAAAACAAATTTTTGTGGCCTTTCAACCACTGAAATCCAGAGGATTTTCAGTGGTAAAAATCCTATTTTGAGGTCCCAAATGGGTGGGGGTTGTCCCCCCCTCCTCTTCTCTTGTTTACATGTCTTTTTGGCCTATCAAAGGAGTATGTATCTCCATACTTTTGAGGCTTGGTTCAAGCACTTTTTTGTGACTTTTAGGACCTTCCTTGACTCAGTCTATGGCTGGTTTGGTCACCCCTTGCATGCATCTTGTATGTGTAGTGTAATCCTATTTGTGGCTCATCAAAGTAGCATGTCTTTCTAGCATGTATTGGCTTCATTTCAGTAGGTTTTTGGCCATCATTTGACATGTCATAACTCTAATTTGGGTTGGTTTGGTATCCTTTTGCATGCTCCATGTACTTATAGTGCAAAACTTGCTTACTAGCCTTGTATGCATGATGTTTTGGCCAAGCATGCTAGCTTATTTTGGCTATACTCCATACATGTTTTAGCATTATTTTGGGCTATTTTTGGACTGTTTTGGGCTTCCATGGTCATATGACTCATGTTTTGTATAGCTATAGTGCAAATGCCTTAGTCTTGAGTTTTGAGGCCCCTACCATGCTATACTTGTGGTGTTTGCATGCCTTGGCATCATTTGGCATTGAATTTCAAAGCTTATATCTGTGCCATACTCCTATGTTTATCACTGTTTAATTGTGTTTAAGAGTTGTGCCTTTATGCCTTGTTTGTGAGCTAATACATGAGCATATCTTTCTTGCCATCTATGCTGTGAGTCTAGCATGTTTTTGCTACTATTTTGACCTGCCTTAGGTCTGTTTTGAATGGTTGAGGCCATTTGAGCATTACTTAGTATGGTTGTAGTGTAAAGCCCTTGACTAGCTTTGTGTTTCAAGCTTCTTGACATGCTTTCTTTGAGCTATTTGCATGATTTAGCATCCTTTGGAATGTAATTTCAGAGCTTACTTCATTGCTACATTCTCACATTTGTCACCTCTTCATCATGTTTGAGAGTTGTACTATTATGCTTAAGCCATGGGCCAATGCATTGAGCATGCATTTCCTTACTTTTCAAGCCATCATTTCATCATTTTGACCACTGATTTGGGCATGACTGAGGCCTACCCTTTTGGTTTAAGTCCATTTGAGCATGCTTGCTTTCATGATATTCGCATGCTCGTATTGTATCATGTTTGCATATTTGGTATATTGCATGATGTTTATCTAGTTGCATTACAAAACATTGTTGCATACTTGGCATGCTCATGTTACATTAGCTTAGCTTGCATACTTAGGTTGCATAGCATTGCATTGAGTTGGTATGCTCATGTTGCATTACATTTTTACATGCATTGCATTGTATTTGGCATACTTGCATGCATTGCATTGTGTTCAGTTTGGGGTGTCAAACCAAACACGAGGACTGAGGGACGTTTCGTACTTGAAGTGACGAAACGTGCCTCAATCCTCGGTCGCCAACACTCTTGATTCAACATGATAGAGTGTGAGGCATTCATGTGTTTTTGTGCATTTCATTTTACATTGAATTGCACACTTGGCTCCTTTGGCTATCATGCATTGGAATGCGTGATTGGTGGTCCGAGGGTCGAGCACTATACTCCTTTGAGCTTCAAACATGATAAGGGGTGTAGTTGCACACATTTTCTTGCAAATGTATTGCCATGCCCTTGTTTGTACTCTACTGCAGCAAAAGGAGCAGTCTGCAGGAAGAGATGGCCGCTCGTCTATCTGGAGTGCCGATCGGCTAACAATTCTTGGCTGATGGACCCAAAAGTGGTCGATGACCCTTTTTCCTTGGCCGATGGCCATATCTTTTGGCCGATGGCCTCTCATCAAGTCCATGAGGTGGTTTAGAAGCATCACAGAAGTTGGCACAGTTTTTAGAGGTACATAACAATGCAAACAGAGGCAACATGAGGCATGGCAACGGATTTCTGAGCGAAGCCGACCGAGCATGCATATGTCCCTCTTCTTGAGGCCGCTTTAATTGTTTTGTAGCTTAATTAATTTGTTTAATTAGTTAAGAGTTTTGTGATAATTAATTAGCTTGTTAGTTAGTTCATTAGTTGGTTTGTATTATTTATTCGGACCCTCCGTCGAGAGGGCGAATTTTGTAATAAGTGTGCGTGAGTGTGTGAATGTCTTCCAACCCCACGTCTTTCTCCCTTTTACTTAACTGCTTTCGATGGTTAGTTTTAGGGCATGTTTCAATTAGCATCCTTATGTTTGCATGTTTGCATTCATTCATTTGTCTTGCATGCACTGGGCTCGGCGCATCATACTAACTGCATTGTATTTCAATACCAATTTGAACACATGTTATCAAGTTGCATCTCATATGCCATCTTAGAATAGCCGAGCCTATTTCTAGTTGCATTTTGCATGTGTTGCATTAGCCATCTTAACATGAACTAGGATCATGCATGATTTCTAACTAGTTCTCTGTTTTGGCTCGGAGTACTCTGTGAGTGTTTATGCTTTAGCATCTTGCATGAGTGTGAGTGTTGCCATGTTTAGCATGCTTCCATGAGGCTATGTGCTTAAGTGATTAACTGCATGCATGCCTGTGGGTGAAGGTTGGATTTCTTGAGTTGGAACAATTCATTGAAATGCGAGTTTTAAGCCCACTTGAGAGTGGCAAAATCATGTTTTCTAAGTCCACTCGAGGGTGGCAAATCCACGTCTTAGCCTACTTGCGAGTAGCACCTTCAAACCATTTTCAAACAAACAAACATGAGGTGTTTTGTTCCAACTTAGGCGATCTAGTCTATACTTGTATGCTGTGCGCATCACATAGTAAGCTAGCTAATAAACCGGAATAAAAACACGTGTTTTCAAAAACAAAATATCATGCTTAGTACAGGCCGATCTTTGATCGGGCGAGCGGGGGTGCTCATTGCATGACCTTCCCCTCTCGTACCCAACTTCCTGAGCCGAGGCAACTTTGGTGATGATGGACACGGGGCCTTAGGCACGAGTCAAGGTTTCCTAAATTTCCCAAAACAAAACATTTAGGTGGCGACTCTGTATCTGGCAAAGCAGTCCATGTTTGGTACTTCTTTCTTAAAAATCAGTTTTCCAAAACGATTTGCCAGATTTAGACTCTTTGGTGATTTATCAATCTTGCATTGCACTTTGCGAGATTAGATTCAGAACCGTGACATTAGAGTCTGAACTGTAGTAAGCCTAATGAACAAAACGGATTTCGCACCATTCGCACGCGGAGCCGGGACATTCGGGCACGTCTACAGATGGGTTTCTTAGAAAGACAACATTCAACTCTATTATATATCGAGCACTGGGAATAGCTACGTAGATTAGAGAGAGAATAGAAACAACGAGCCAAACATTTTTCATATCATCAATCACATACTCTCTACACAATGAGTTCTTGAAGTGTTCTTCATTTGAGTTTATCTTCTTCTTCAGAAATCAAACACTGTGCTCCTAGCCTTAAGCTTATCTACCTGTGAGAGGTTATCAGAAAAATCAGATAGACTTAAGCTAGGAAATTTCTTTGATTTTATCATCAATCTCTAACTCATCCTTAGAGTTGTCTGAAGTATTCTCCAATCTTTTTTTTAATATATCCTTCAGAAAACAAACACTAAGCCTAAGCCTTAAGCATGTACACCTTTCAAAGGTTTACAGAAAAATCTGAGAGCTTCAACATTATATATCTATCTGTAAGAGATATTTTGTAGCTTTCTTCAAAAGCAAAACACTAATTTCCAATCTTGTAAAAGATCACTAGCAAGCCTGTTAAGCTAGAGAAATTTGTGGAAGATTGCTCCATGTATATGAGGTTACTAGCATCCCTGTGAAGCTAGAAATCTGTGGAGGATTGCTCCATGTACAAGAGGTTGCTAGCACCCCTGTGAAGCTACAAAATAGTGGAAAATCTCAAGTGAAGCTTGAGGAGTGGGTGTAGGCTTGGTTGAAGCCAAACCACTATAAATCGTGTTGTATTCTCTTCCCTAATCTCTTTACTTTCCTACTACTACTATAGCTATTTGATATTAATGTGTTAATCATTTGATTTACTCTCTCTGTTAGCTATATTTCTTTGTTATTTTGCTTGATCATTTACTAATAAGTTCATCATTGTGCTTGTTAATAATTTGTTGTACAAATTGGTAATTTTTATTGGGGTACTATTGTTGTTATTTGTAGAAACTTAATTCACCCCTCTCCTAGGTTGCTTTTTGGGTAACATTCTTCCCTTTAAAAATGCCCCAAATTCTACAAAGGAGAAATATGTGTGCATCCTTAGAGCGAAGATATTATAAGAAATTTAACAAAATTTTATAGTGTACGAGTATTTTTAAGGAATTTAAACAATGTCTTTTAGTTATTATAACTAGTATTATCATATTTTTGTCACTTTAACAGACTCACTATTACAGTAGTTGTTTTAATAAAATTCTTCAAGGTTAGCTGCATTTGAAAAGTCTTGGGAGGTTCTTTGGAAATTCTGTTTACACACCTTTAATCCTCTCAATACACACCATTTTCTTAAATGTTTTTATTACAATTTTATCCTTTTAGTAAATTACATTTTTAACCTTTACACAAATCAATCATCTCTTAATCCACACCATCTATCGAACCCTAACCTTAGCCGCCGCCGGCACCTCCTCATTCTCTAGCGACTCTCCCTCTCCTCCTTGTCACATATTTCTGTCTCTCTCTACTTCTACTACTACTTCTTCTTCGTCTTCTACTTCTAACCTTTGTTGTGTTCCTCTCTCTCTCTCTCTCTCGCTCTCTCTCTCCAACTCGCGTCATCTCTCCTTGCTATAACTTGTGCTACCATTCCTTGCCACCGACAGTGCAACTCGTACCTTCGTCGAAGATTTGAAAACCCAAAGATTCTCTCTCTTTCTCTCTCTCTCTCTATATGGTAGAGGAGGGATGGGTTGCGATGGTAGGGAATGAATCACGATAGCAGGGGTTGGTCACGACGGCAAGTGTAACGCCCTAAAAATATCATCTTAATTTATAACATTAAATATAAATTATCCGACTAATGTATAGTGCAAACCATTAGGGAGTACCTTCCATACAACAAAAATAATCTCTTTTCCATCGAACTACTTAAGTGATTACAACATTATTCGAGTTATATTAGTAAAATAATGCCAATAGTTCAAGAAGCAAGAGATAAACACAAAAGTCTAGTGCCCTAAGGGCGTACATCTTATCAAGGATTTCCCTTGAATACACAAAAAAATAAACTTCCGTCCCATACACAAAAAGTAGCTTCGGAGCCTTAACATGTAGTATTCATAGAGACTTCGTCTTCCCATCCAAAACAAACTTATTGCTAAACCACTTGGGCGGAATTACAACATCATTTCCTCAAATGTTATTAGTTTTGGGATGAGTTATTGCCCAGTAGGAAATATCATTAACAAGATATATAATTAATCGAGATACATATGATTATGCCATGCAAAAGATGGAAAAATCCAAGCCTTTTCCTTTTTAAAACCATGATGCCAAAAAAACATATCTTAACCAAACCATAGGGTGTAAATGACGTCACAAGCAAGAGCCACAATGCCATATATATACAGATTCATATGTAGAAAATAGTATCACATTTTCGACTCTAAAGCGGCAAGGCGTTGGGCACCCAAAACCTTTTCTTTCCACATTTGCTGACTCTTGAAGCAGCGGGCTCGTAAACACCAAAAACTATGTTTTTTTACATTTGCCAAATCTAAAAACGACACACATTTGTCCGCCGAGATGCTCAAGACAGGGCAGATGCCAAATAGAACACACAACCCATTACCAAAGACCCGACTCAACTACCCGGACTCATATGCTATTTACCCACTTCCGACAATTTCCAAGCATCCACAAATGGTAAGATCACAAGAGAAATTATGGTGCACATGATGCATGAGTTTTCAAATCAAATTTATCTAAGGTTTGTTTAATACATAGGAGCATTTAGTAATATCAACAATAAACAGATTTCTCCAATCTCACTATTTCCACAATTTCAACATTTATCAATCTTAATACATATACCTAAAGAGTTTAAAAAAATCTCATATCCTAACTCCTTTTCCATAATCATTCACCCAATTTCATTTAAGAGTCAATTTAGCCAAACCCATTATTAAATCAAATTTGAAAACTGGGATTTCTGGGAAAATTGGGGCTTTCCCCTCCTTTGCACATAAAGAGTCAATATTCACCATTTCTAACAATTATCAACTCGGATATGCATAAATTTTTCCAAAACATGGAATATGACCCCTTTTATTTATTAAACCCACTTCATATCATAAATCTGTTTCATACATCTTTATGACTAAAGAAAATACCACATGTGTCCCAAATCAAAGATATATCAAATTAAATGAACTCCTACCTCAGGAGTAAAGGCAAAAGGTGAAAACCCAACTTAAAGCTTCAAGAAATTGCAAAACAATTGGTAGGACTTTTGAACTAAGCTTGCTCTTCAACCTCCTTGGAAGTTCTAGGGTATTTTAGGTAAAATCAAGAGAAATCAAGTGTTTTAGGGCTAGGGTTTTGGAAATGGGTGTTTGAGAGAGAAAGGGTATGAAAAAGTGAGAGAAAAATGAGTTTAGATCGACTTTTAAATCTGTCGTCCTGAATAGACTGCTTGAGCGAACATTTCACTACTTGAGTGGTAAATGCAAGCTCCCAGAAGTTTTCCAGATCTATAGTGAAAATACTGGGAGCAACACATCTTCGCTCGAGCAACCACCTAACTGCTCGAGTGGTGTCTTCCTTATACCCAATTTACAGACAAGATACTGGGAACCCCAATTCTCTACTCTAGTGACCACTTGACCACTCAAGTGGTCTCACAAAATAGGGTGTTATAGCCTTCCTCCCTTAAAGAATTTTGTCCCTGAAATTTGCGATTCCTATTAACAACAAACTCCGACAATCCCAATGAAGACAAGCACCAAACCAACAACAACATCAACAACAAAAACAAGATCGATCAATGAGAAAATCAAAATTACAATTTGAATAAGGATATAAAAGTCTAAATCACCAAGAAAACATTACTTTCTCATTACTTCTTCACGTATGCCGAATACCTATCCTCAAAGAGAGAAAGAAAACAATAAAATTACACATCATTAAAAAAATATGGGTATTTCTCACGGACCTCGGCATCTCGTTCCTAGGTAGCCTCTTCTACCCGGTGGTGATGCCACAATACTTTAACTAAAATGGATGGTTTTTCCCTTCATAACTTGCTCTCGAGTGTCTAAGATCTTCAAAGGTCTCTCTTCATATGAGGCATTCCCATCCACCTCTAAGCTTGTCCAATCTAGGACATAGGAAGGATTGGGTTCATACTTACGAATACAAACGTAGAATACACTGTGAACCCCGAAAGTTGTGGTTGTAAGATAAGACGATAGTCCACTTCTCTCACTCGTTCTAAAATATCAAAAGAACCAATGAATCTAGGCGAAAATTTCCCACTTCGATCAAATCTCATCAAACCATTTCTAGGTGATATTTTCAAAAACATATGGTTACCAATTTCAAAGGATAGAGGTCGCCTCCTCTGGCCAGCATAACTTTTTTATCGGCTTTGAGCCGTAACCAACCTCTTATGAATGAGAGCCACTTTCTCGGTGGTCTCACGAACTAACTCAGGTCCAAGCATGTATGAGTCCCCTACCTTGGTCCAATACACCGTTGATCTATGCGGACGCCTATATGGGCTTCAAAAGATGCCATCATGATGCTAGCTTAATAACTATTATTGTACACAAACTCTGCTAGAGGCAAGTGCCTCTCCCAAGAACCTTTGAAGTCTGAAACACATGCTCTCAACTTGTCTTCTAGGATTTGGATAGTGCACTTAGATTGACCATAAGGTTGAGGGTGATAAGCGGTGCTAAAAGTCAATTGAGTACCCATAACACTTTGTAAACTTTGTCATAACCGGACGGTAAAACAAGGGTCTCTATCTGAATCGATGCTCACCAAAACCATATGAAGTTAGACAATCTGTCCAACATAAAGCTCAGCTAAGTAGTCAACCGAATCACGCACACACATAGAGATTGTCTAACCGAATCACCCATCTGAGTTCTAGGAAGACCTGAAACAAAATCCATAATGATGTGCTCCCACTTCCACTAGGCTCTAGGTAAGGGTTGCAACAACCCGGCTGGTTGTTGGTGTTCTGTTTGATTTGTTAGCAAGTTAGACACTTAGACACAAA
This sequence comes from Camellia granthamiana, assembly GCA_036172215.1. Lineage (NCBI taxonomy): Eukaryota > Viridiplantae > Streptophyta > Magnoliopsida > Ericales > Theaceae > Camellia > Camellia granthamiana. The sequence goes on from CM069905.1 coordinate 96,998,027, forward strand.
CAAGGCTATGTCTCACTTCGTACCCCTCTACCAAAATTGATGGCTAAGGTCATGGTACATTTTTGTGCCTCCTGAGTGCACCGCACGGCGTGAGTGGTGGAATTCCCTAAGTACTTTGTCTCTACATGGCTTTGGCACAAAAAAGGTTCTAAATACTGGATATTCAAATCAGAATGCATCCTCATACCCATTTCCTCCTACCCGTTTCCTCCTTTCCCTGTGAGATTTTCTCTCTAATTACCTTCGCTTTCGAATCATTTTGTTCTGCTTCTATAAACCGTGTGACAAGTGTTGGTTGTGCAAGGACTGAGAATAAGGTGGCATGCTTTGTAGACTCGCCAAGATGCAAGTCAAAGTCCCCAAGGTCACCCAACAGCTCCCACTCCTTAATGGCAAGACTAGACATGGTACTCACAGACTTCCTACTTAATGCATTGGCCACTACATTGGAATTTCCCGGATGATAATGCAAGTCAAGATCATAATCTTCCATGAATTCCATCCACCACTTCTAACGTAGGTTCAAATCTTTTTGAGAGAAAAGGTACTTAAGGCTCTTATGATTCGAGAACACGTCAAACTTCTCTCTATACAAATAGTGCCTCCAAGTTTTAGGGCAAAGATCACCGCAGCTAACTCGAAGTCATGAGTCGGGTAGTTCCTTTCATAAGTCTTTAACTGACGTGAACAATATGCCACAACTTTACCCTCTTGCATCAAAACACATCCTAAACCTTCCCTAGAAGCATCTCAATAAACGGTGTAACCTAACCCTCTCTAGAATATTAAAATTGGTATAGTAGTCAACCTAGACTTCAACTCTAAGAAAGATTTCTCGCATGATTCACTCCAAACAAACTTCACCCCTTTTCTAGTTAACCTATTAATCAATAGGGATGCTAGGGTAGAGAAGTCCTTCACAAACTGCCTATAATAGCCGGTAGGACCCAAAAAGCTACGAATCTCAAAACCGTTCTTAAGTCGCTCCCAATTCTGCACGACCTCAATTTTTGAAGAATCCATAGTGACCCCATCCTCAGAAACGACATGACCCAAAACCTTTACCTTGGAAAGCTAAAATTCACATTTTCCATACTTAGCATACAATCAGTGATCCCTAAGCAACTGTAAGACAATACGGAGGTGCTCTTTGTGTTCCTCCTCAGAGGGTGAATAAATAAGAATGTCATCCACACAAACCATAATGAATTTGTCGAGACACTCTCGGAAGACTCGATTCATCAAGTCTATGAAAGTGGCAGGGGCGTTGGTCAAGCCCAATAGCATTACAACGAACTCATAGTGGTCATATCGATTACGAAAGGCCATTTTCGGAATGTCTTCTTCCTTCACTCACAACTAATGATAACTAGACCTTAAATCTATTTTTGAGAAACATCGGGAACCCTTAAGTTGGTCGAAGAGGTCATCTATTCTGGACAACAGATACTTGTTCTTAACCATGACCCTATTCAACTTGCGGTAATCTATACATAACTACAACGAACCATCTTTCTTTTTTACAAAGAGAGCCGGTGCTCTCCATGGCAAAGTGTTAGGGGGTATAAAGCCATTGTCTAACAACTCTTGTAACTACTCCTTCACAATGAGTATTTCAGTCGGTTCAAATCTATAAAGTGACATGGAGATGGGTGTCATGCTAGGCAACAAATCTATAAAAACTCGACCTCAAAGTGAGGTGTTAATTCTGTGAGGTCTTTTGGAAAAACTTCTAGATACTTGCAAACCACTCTAAGAAATGTATCCCGGACCATACTACCCTCTTCAGCCATAAAAGTCGCAAAGAGGAAATTAAGTTCGCATCGACTATGTAGGTCATGCAGTGGCAGCAACAATCTATCGGTTCAATTCCCCAGAAAATAAAAACAATCCTCATTCGGTGTGCACGCAGTAACTCTCCTATGGTGGCAATCTATGGTAGCATGGTAGGAAGACAACCAATCCATGCCTAAGATGACATCAAAACCCGGCATATCCAATATAACGAAATCGAAAGAGAGTCATCGATCGATGACCTCAGTCTCACAACCGCAACATACCCGACTTAAGAGACTTTACCCCCAACCAGTGACTCTAGTTGATCAATCTCTAACCCCAAAATGGATGCAAATGCATATGCTATGAATGATTGAGATGCTCCAGTATTTATCAGTACATTGGGCCAACTATTGGAAACAAGATATGTACCTCTCACTATAGATGACCTAAATAACTGCTCGGATATGGTGACGGCATAAACTCACCTATGTGGTCTCTGCTCACTCTGATCACCCCTCTAAACATACGTCAGTTGCACCGACTGTGTAGAAGTGGGCCCATGTATTGTTTAAATGCATGTCTAGACTAAACTGGCTGATAAGTCTACCTCTGACCCTTACCTGCCTAAAAACCTCCTGACTGTCAAAACCCTGAAGCACTAGTCATCTCGGCTAACTGTGGGCAAGACCTCTTCATGTGCCCTGTCTGTTCGCAACAATAACATGCGGGTGATTGACTCCTCCCTTGAGATTGACTCTAAGAATGACCTGACTGATGCTAACCAAGACTCTACTTGCACTTCGAAGCCATGTGGCTGTCATGCCCCACTTTTATTACTCAGATAACATTACAAAATCATTATTATAAACAATTTCAGAGATAACAAACTAAAGTCCCAATATCTTAATAAAGATAAATAAATAAAGATTCTCTTATTCGTATACATAATAAATGCAACATGAGACATGATTAAATAAAATTGTCCGCAGGCTTACATCATTATATATAAAAGAGAAAGGGCTCCACCCTTTTTACAACAATGGCATTCAACCAACAAATAAAAGTTCCAGTGGCCAGCAGATAATGAAGATCCTCGATATTGAACCACTTCTTGATATGCACCTAAAAATGGATTAGCGACGTGGGATGAACATAAAGTCTAGTAGGGATCCAACATGATCCTAAATAATAACAACATACAGATAGCTGTGATCATGAATGCTTTATGTCATATCATATACATATGCGTCAGTTTATACATGAAGATATACTTACTTAGATAATTTTCTAAAAAACATTCAACTTATCCAATAATCACAAAACCGTTCACTTTTCTTTCTTCTTATTACCACTTTATTTTACATTTAATAGAGGAAAATAGGTATTTTTGTAAACAAACCCACGAAATTCAATTACTTTTCCCCAATTATTGAACTCACACCCAATTCCAAATTACAATTTCCGAATAGAAGTATCCCAAATGAACATGGAGATGATACATATAAAATGTTGCTCACATAACCAAATAAGAAAATTGACATGCTCCAGGAAATAGTCAACACTATGCATGAAACACATAAATAGAACTGAAATGATAACAAGAAACCCAACAACGTTCTACCTGCCTCAAGCACGGTAAGCCAAGAATACACGTTTCCAATACTCATGCTAATTTACCAATCACCAGCTGGAAGGTAATGGTACCTTTGCTCAATTTTCTAGGCACTAGCTAGAAGGTACTGGCACCCCACATTCTCAGCGCAATTCAAGGCGCCAGCTGGAAGGTAATGGTATCCTTTATTCTCAACGCATGCACATTTCCAACCATCACGTCACTTAAATAAATATAAATGACCCGAGCATACTACATACACAAAATCCATTCAACATCACAATGTCATCCTCCACCGATGACCAAGGACAAAAATCTCTAAGCATAAATATTTAAATACACGCAATTCGATAGTTTGACACTCACTTGGCCTCGAATTCAACAACATTAATAATGACAACAATATTCGACTATTTCAAATCCATCCTCAAGTTCAAATTCTAAATTTCCAATACAACAGTGGTTTCATTCTCTTTTCAAAATGAGCCCTTTTGTTTTCCAAATTACATTGCCCACATCATTTTCTTTCAAAAAGACCAATTTCCACATTTTCGATAATACCACATCCATGAATTCCAAGCCGTAACCCAACTCAACTTAACATGATTAATCCAATAACACAACTCAATATTAACAAGACAAACATTATTTAACTTTATCCCTTTTAAATTCATTAGGTCAAATTAAAAAAAAAATTAGGGCTTTTTCTTTTCTTCAACATAAACAAGTTAAGCTACCCTCCAATTAACCTAACAACAATTAATTTCACAATTCCTATTCCAAACATTCAAACCCTATATCCTCTTTATGATTTTCAAAGAAATCCATAATGGATATGATTTTTATGCAATAAAATCTACCACATGCCTATCTATAGACGAGGTATTGAAGAGAAACAAGGAAATCCCTACCTCTAGAAGCATTAAGGAGAAAGCCAAAAAATCCACGGCAACAAAAACACGATCTACTCAGATTAAACTGAAGCCCTCGCAGCCCTCTACATTTTGGTCTAACGAACTATGGGTCAAAGATGGGTAGAAGTAGATGAAAACCAAGTAGGAAGAGCTTGAAAGCTCAAAAATGGCAGAAGGAGAGAGAAGGGAGAGAGAAAAGTGATCCAGATGTGACTAAAAGTTGCTTTTATAGCTGCTGAAAATGGATAGACCGCTCTAGGGAAACAAAACACCGCTTGAGCGAACAAAGTGACTGCTCAAGTGCACAAGACACTCTCTTAGAAGTTCTTAAACAGAAGCACACCGCTCAAGCGCCAGAAGGACTGCTCGAGCCAAGATCACTCAAGCGAAAAACATCTCTCCCTGAAGTTTTGCAAACCTGCAAAGATACTGGAAGACTCGAAAGACAGCTCAAGCAACCAATCCATCGCTCGAGCGATGAAGGAAAAACTCAGAATGCTACAATCTCCCCACCTTAGGAAATTTCATCCCCGAAATTAAAGATAAGGTCGAAACAAGACGATTCAATCAAAACTGAAAGCACAGCCACCAACTCAAAACTAGACCTAAACTTAGGATAAATTCCCAGATTCCGATTCAACCTTTTGGGACCCCAAACAAACCCAAACACGAAACTCAAGGAGAAACAAACAGATGTCTCCTCGACCCATACAATTCATTGGGCCTACGAGATAGAACAGAAATAACCACACGCATACTAGAAGTATCAACCATGCGACAACCACCACAACACGGCCAACACCTCCGAGTGCTCAACACTAGTATACGGAAGAACGCCCCCTACCAACAACAAAAGTCTCAGTAAACTCAAATAGGAACAAGAAAACTCCCAACATGAAAAGTTAGAGACAACACCCCGGTATACAAACCTCACTAACACCAAACACTCCTCAAACCAACAACTAACCCAAAATTAGCGATTCAAGCTAAGTCACTCTACAACATTCATCATTCTAGGTAAAATAAATGACAGCAGAGCTTTATACATAAGAAAAAAAAAATCATCATTTCTCGATCATTTGAAAAATCATCCACCCGAATATGAAACATTTCTCACAAATGCCAAGACTCACACCAATTAAAAGTCAAAATACATTTTTCTACTTCTCAAGCAAAACTCAAAAGTTTTATAAACACTCTCCGAAAACAAAGGTGTAAATCGAAACATAATCATTCACAAGTTAGAAGCACAGGACTATATAATGAAATTCCTCATTACAATTTAGATTATCTCCACAACATTTCCTGTAAACAAGGCCATCCGAGGCTATAATTCCAAGAAAAAAATCATTTTCCAATTCAAACTCAACAACCGTCATCTCATGACATCCATTACTCTTACCATGATGCCACAACAAACACATATGTCAAATTCACTGAACAATCCGTAGCAAAAATAACAATCGTGTAATCAACACAACAAAACACAAGAAAGCTCATTAACTTGAAATTCCCTTTTATCATAAACATCATCATAAGTTATCACCCACACGCAGCGTAATGCACACGTAAAACCATGACCCTACACACACTACTCCAAACCCGATGAGTTTCATAATTCAAAGCAAGCTTCACACAAGCTTCTACACCCCAAACAAGAGGCACCACTCCCGACAAACCACTCTAAGGCACTAACAAGGTTACAACCCTCTTTACCAAACTCCGAGCAAGACCTAGTGTGACTATTTGTCAACCACCTTCCAACATCAACTAACCGCTTAACCAACTCAATAAAACTGAACGCTTGATTCCAAACACCAGCATGTCACCTAACTCTATTACTCCTTGAATCACCCTGGATTCTTCAAGACTTGGCCATACCACTATTGTTTCCTAAAGAAATCACCCGTCATATGCCTATCTGGCAATTACCTTTCACATCTCAAATGTAAGACCGATGTGGTCAATGACTATCACATATTTCTGGACACAAAAAGATCTTCACCAATGCCACACTAACTACCCGAGAACACAACCATTCTTCATCCTAAGAAATACTTCTAGTATTTGCCTATGGAATTCTCCTTTCACTCTCAAAACTCCATCCCACATCTAATAGTACCTCAACACACGCACCACCCTTCTCACAATCAGTAGGACCACCACGAACTCATTAACCAACAAAACCAAAATACTAAACATGACCCTCAAGTATCATTCTTACTACCCGAACACACAAATCTCACACTCCCTTAAAACATTTTCACATAACCAACCAATCTCACTAATCCTAAAGTCTCACATCCCCTTATACTCAAATCACCCTAACCTCATAACTTGTTTTCACCTCTTCACACCCCTAACCACAACCATCCACAGATTCCCATTCTCAACAATTAACTCCCAAACAAAACAAGGGTCAAAGGCCATCGCAAAACAATGTCGTGCAACAATAACATTTATACAGCACCATTAAAAAGTTCAAAATCCATCACAAGCCTCTAACACATGAGGAATAACAAACAATAACAACAATATGTAAATACAACATAGTACCATGATGCCGCAGCACCCAACAACACATCAGTCGACAACAAAAGCTCAAATATTAAACCATCAGTCTCTAATACAAAAGCCCCTCTCAAGGGTAATACTACTATGATGACCGAAAAGTCGACCCTCGTGAAGCTTTCCAAGTCTGGCCTACACGGGTCTGGTATCGGTATCGTTCCTGATTGGACTAAAGGGACTGATTCCAACTAGGTTCTGAAACACCTGAAGAATTCACATGCAACGAGCAGAAATGCAAGCGCAGATGACCACAATCCAAACAAATAGTAGACCCCTTACTCCGAGACTGGCTTGAAGCTTGAACCTCACTAGGCCCCCAACCGACGAGTTCGAAACCCCCGATAAAGACAAAAACTAAGCCAGAGATTGAGCATGTGCTCACCTCCACCTCTTACTGAGCCTAGAGCGCTTATGAACTGTAGGAGTCGCTAAAGTGGCCTCCTCTATAACTCGACCAACACTCATAACCATGGCCTCCACATGGGCTAATGCCTCAACTAGAGCATAGTAATTCTTCTATAGAGATCCAGCTACCTCCTCTCGAATATCATAACGTAACCACTTCTCAAACTCATAACAATGATGCTCCTCTGTTGCTACTAACTCTGGAGCAAACCTTGACAAACTAGTAAACTACATCTCAAACCATGCCAAAAGAGCAACGTCTTGGTGCAACTCAACAAATGGTTCCCTCAACCTTTCCCGACTAGAAGGAGGGAAGTATTTGGCCAAAAAAGCCTTGTTAAAAGCAACCCATGTGCTAGCTATGGTGTTCTTAGCCTACTTCCACCAATACCCTGCATCACACCTCAGTTGGAAACTCGCCAAAGAAATCCTTAACTCCTCATCCTCGACTCTGAGCATATCAAGAGTCTTTGTAATCTGCTCCAACCAATCCTCTGCCTCTAATGGTTTAGCCTCCCCCCAAAACTTCGATGGATTGGAACAAAGAAATTCCTTAGTAAGCTTGAAGGTATGCCCGTTGTCACCCTCATTGCGAGCTAGAGCATCCTGCACCACTCTCACAATCTTGCGTACAGCTTCCTCGCCGACAGCTGATGCTATAACAGCAAGTCCTAAAGGAACCATTGTGCCCCTACCGGCACACCTATTCCCAACTCATCCTCTATTCCCTTGTGTAGACATCCTATAAAATCAAAACAAAACCAACTTAGTGTACAACACCACAACCTTTCCCTGAGGCATACACATGTAATGACCCAAAAATGCGTAGACGAAGTCATCCTTATTTAATAATGGGGTTAACGTGTTTAAATCAATTATATCTATTGGAATTGACGACCTTTACTGTAACAATCTGAAATTTTTTTTCCTTCCGCTCGAGCGGGGGAGTTGGCGCTCGAGCAGACTTTTGGGGTTTCCAGTAATTTTGCAGGCGGACTGAAATTCTGGGAGTAGTGATTTTGCGCTCAAGCGTATAAGTGGTCGCTCGAGCGGACGACTTTGTTGGCCTCCGCGCTCGAGCACAAGGTTGGATGCTCGAGCGGGCCGCCTGGTTAAGTTTAAACTTCTAAGGCACGTGGGCTCATTTTTGACACTCTTATTAGTGTATTTGGAATGTTCTTACCTTATTTGGGGGTATTGATTGAGGTAGTGGTATGATGGTAAAGTAACATTGGACCAAAGGATATAATCCAGAGAGTTATTCTACGATCAGCCGTCATTCATTTGCCCTTTTCTTTTTCCACACTTGGAATTTGAATGTGAGGTTAGAACCATTGGAAAGCTTATTTCCGGGGCTTCAATTTGGACACAAGAACGACCTAAAATGGAGTCCGGATGGGAGAGTTATACCTGTTTGAAATTTTGAAATCTGTGCTGGAAGCAGGTACGCTCGAGCGGGAATATAGACGCTCGAGCGGAATTTACGGGTCAGCAACTTAAAAAACGGGATTTTTGGATCATTTCAGATATTTTCTACTTCCCTCTTCCTTCCTCTCTTTCTAGGTCCGAAAACCTAACCCTCAAACCTTTGATTTCAGCCATTCTCACCAACAATCCACCATGGATCGTGCATCAAGGATGAAGAAGAAGTGAAGATCAACTTTTCCAACCGATCAGATTTTGGGATTTTCGAGAGGACGTTTTTGACCTAGCTTCTTTGCTTCCAATCTTGAGGTAAGGGGGTTCTCTTAGCCTTGAATGTTTATGATTCAAAGTGATTTTGTTGACACTTTGGGATTTTGTTGACATTTTGGAATTTTGAGTTGATTGTGGGTTAGAAACATTAATGTCTTGTTGTTTATTCACAAATGGGGCTTCTACTCTAATTTTTAAAGGATGTTGAATGTTTTTAGCATATTGATATATAGTAATTGTTGATTTGAAGATTTAACTAAGAAAGGAGGAAAACCCCCAATTTTCTTTAAAACCCTAGGTTGATTAATGATGATAACCGATGAGTTGGCCCAAATTGAAAGTAGAATAATGAAATTGAGGTATTGAATTATATGTGTTCAAGTTTAATTGGAATTTAGAAATGTTTGAAAGTTATGTTTAAAATTTGCGAATGAATTTTGTTATGAACATTCTGAATCATGCAATTTTGTAAGATGAAAATTGGGGAACAAGATTATTAATGTTATGGGTAATAAGAGCCTCGGGATGAAACGATGAAATGGGAATTTAAGAATTCACCTTGAAAGATGTTGAATTATATTTAGTGGTAATAAGTTAAATCATGCTAAATAGCGTGAATTATGTTGGATTGTGTTGAGATATGTATGGCGAAGTGTATTGAATTAATGATGTTAATTGCGAATTGATGTGTAACTTGGTATAAACAAGTTAAGAACGGACTAAATTATGTGTGACCCGATTTTTATGTTTATTAGGTATTGCGTAGGGTCAGCTGCAGGGGCGGACCAAGCATCTGAACACTGTGAGTAGTAGTACTATAGTTGCACGTTCAAGTATTGTTAATTATGTCCCTTGCAAGTACTTAAATTACCAATATGTTGATTGGAGAATCTAGAGACATTATTGAGCATTGTAGAACTATAGTATTCCGGTATCTCTGGAATTATTCAATTGGTAAAAATGTGTTTACCTTTCGTCAATAATTGTCAAGAACGTTCTGTCAAACCTAAGTTAACTGCATGAACTCATGTGAATGATACCATGGTTACCATTAGTACTCTGTTAATTGCAGGTCAACCATGTTAACATATATGAACGATTAAACAAAGGTGTATGTCACTGATTAATGGCTCAAGTGAACCATGTTATGTCTTAATGAATAAAGAGAATTTATGTTCATCTTCGAAGTTATTCAGAATGTACGACATGAATGCAAAAGTTTAACATCATTATGTGACCCACATAAGAATATGAATTATTCTATTTTGTTAAGTGCACGATAATGACATGAGATAACAAGTAATGTTCCATTTTCTGATAAGTTATGTTATGACTTAATGAATGATTATTCATATATGTAAAAGTATGCATGTCATCTTTAGCATAAGGCCCTTACCCGGGGGTAATAATACCGTGGACTTATGGCCCTTGCCCGGGGGTAACAATACCGTGGTTCAAGTATGTTACAAGATATGTTTTACCACCGACGGTCTTGTACGGGTGGATTATGTTTTGCCATCGACGGTCTTGTACGGATGGTACCACCGACAGTCTTGTACGGGTGGATTATGTTTTGCCATCGACGGTCTTGTACGGATGGTACCACCGACGGTCTTGTACGGGTGGGTTATGATCAAGCATGAACTTTAATTTCTGTTTCTGATTCAGGCGTAATTAAGAATATGTGTGAATATGTCTCTATTTTTTTATTCCGTTATGCTATGTTATAACATGATATGAGTTGATCGGTCTTTCAGACCTAATGATTTCTGGTATGGAACAAAGTGCTGTACGGAACTAAGTGCTGCAATGCGAGTCACCTCTAGAATCCATACGAGCCACCTCTTGAGTCCATACACATATGTTTCAAGGGCTTTTATGCCACATGTTTCAAGGGCTTTATGCCAACACTTTTGAGGGCTTCATGCCATAAGTTCAAGGGCTATATGCCAACATGTTTAAAAGTTTAATGTGAATGATATTCAAGGGCTTAAAGCCATTATGTTTCAAGCTATTATGTTTCAAGATTGGGCCTAAGGCCGTTATGAAATTGGTACAGAACCAGACTAACTATGTGAACTCTGTAATTTCACACGCATTGATATATTATGTTTCAAGTTAAGCATCATTTTGTTTATGTACTATTATTCACTGAGCCTGGCTTACTTTGTGTTGTCTGTTCTGTAGGTGATCACCTTGGAGGTCAGTCTTAACCCTTGATGCTCGCCTTTCATTTGTCAACCTCAGTGTGTCCAGGCACCCAGACCAAGCCCATGCATTTCTGTAAAGTTTTGTTAAAGTTTTGGTTAATTGTTTATCCAAGTAAAAATGTATGTATATGACCCCTTTTCTTTAATAATGTTTAGTCATACGCTCAGTAAAGGGGCTGAGTACGTGTATGTGATCCTGGCATGTTAGTAATGGCTCAATGGATGTTATTCTATGTTTTTTTTTACGTTATTAAATGCTTCCGTTCAGGCCCCGTATGATATGTATAACAGGTTTAGTGTCCGTTTTCGAATGGGTCATGCCCAAACTTTTAGGGGCGGGTTTGGGGCGTGACAGGTGGTATCAGAGCACGAGTTGCTATCTCACACACGACTCCATTGAGCTTTAGGATGTCTAGAAAAGACTTAGGCATCATGCATGACATCTTTAATGCATATGAAAGGAATTGATAGCAACGATAATGGTATATGTAATGCCGCTAACCGTAATGGTTATTATTCATGTATGTTATACATTTCGTGTATATATTGTGATTAATTGGTAAGACCTGCAGATGGGATCAAATCAATAAAGTTGCGCAGTGGAAGCGTGGTGAGGGTTCGAACTGGTCAGTAAGACAATTTATATGTCAATGATTAAATAAGATGTATGTAATTGATCGTTATTTGCGGATTAGAAGTTGCTTATCATCTATTTAGATGAAGTGATTCAACCCTAGGTATGGAATATTCCTAAGACTAAAGAAAATGATATAGTCCTCCTTGTCACAACAATGTTTAGATCTGTGATTACTGCATATGAGTATTTTGAAATTGTGTTGAGTACGATTGGCTGTAAGAAGAAGCTATGCATATGATTACCCTTTTAGAACTGTGTCATTTATTTATGGAAACCGTGACCTGAAATCTGTAAGCTGAAAGTTGTACCTTATCATTTGTAATCTATTTTGTTATGTGTAAATTGTAATCCGCAATTAAGATTTCTTGTAAAGAATAGTTGAACAAGATGAAGGACCTACCCACATTCCGTGTCAGTGTATAAGAGACTTGTAAAACAAAGGCAATTAAGGACTATTGCAGGAATTAAAATCCTACTTCTGTATATCAATGACTTAAGAGTGAGAAGATTGTGTTTTGTGACTAAGGAAAATTGGATAATTGTTATGACGTGAGGATGGGTTATATAAGGCCAATGTTCTGAAAGATGTGAAATATCGATGTTCTTTGGTTAATCAAATCAAATTGACAAGTATAAGCATGTTTGGGGAACGTGATGTGAATAGAGACTAACCTTAGTTTCTATATGGATTACATGTGAAATTAACCATAAGAAATTTTAGGCAATTTGAGGTTGTGGCTGATTATGACAATTAAGGAATGTGTTGATCAACAATGAGTATGGAAGTTTGGAAGTCTTATGAATTTTAACTATAAGAAGAGATTAAAATGTGTTTGGTTCATAGCGCAAGTCTTGAGCCCCAAAAGGTCATTTCTTTATGTATAAGGAAACAAAAGGCTAAGGTTTATGAAATTGTAGTGTTTTGATTTGAATAATGGGAAGGGCAAACATGTTGAGTTCTGGGAACATGAAAAGATAAAAGATTTAGAGCTTTGCTTAAAACCATAGAAAGAATATTTGGAAAAGAGACATTAGAATTATGGTAGCTGACAACTCATGGAATTATTATGATTGAAATATTTAATGATTGATAATAAGCATGGATCTAAGTGATTAATGTCTTTGTAAAAGATACTTTTGTATAAATGACTATGCTATACAATGTTTAATGAAATCCATATTTTGGGTTACGAAATGTTTTATATGATAAGCATTTTCTGAAATGATAAGAATGCTATGAACTTCCGACGTGTCCATGATATGATAAGCTTTCTGGGTAATTTTTCCCAAAATGACTAGATACGCTACGAAATTCTGAATGTTCAAGATATGACAAGTTTTTTGAACGAGATATTTTGCTATGTATGAATGAGTTCTTTATTTGATAATTTATTGTGGCATGCTTGATGAAGGCTCTATGTTGAGCTTCAAGGTATTCTGTCTTATCTGTTATAAGTTAGACCGAAGATTGTTCTGTTAAAGTTTAAATAAGTTTAATGCTATTGGGAATGATTCCATCATCTGATATTTTTGAATGATAAGTTCCTGAGTAATACCACGTATTGTATGTAATTATGAAAGGTTTGAAGAACTTTATGTATTACACATTTTTGGAAAATGTTTTTGTCCATGATAGGAACATTTACTACATATGGAACAAGAATATAAGAACCTTATGGTAAATGTATTATGTGCTTGATGTTATAATGTTGACTTTGAAATCTTCTAAGCTAGTATGGATTTTAAATGATTATTACCTTACTGTAATTTGGAAGTATGACCATTAAGGTTTGATCTGTATTTGATTTTACTAATACTTTACTCTGATTATGCAATTCCTTGATATGAAATTTAAGTTGATATTTAGAGTTTATTAGAGATTTGATTTGAACTGATAAGTCTCATTCAGATAATGAGCAAAAAGCTCCGAAGTTGTTGATTTAGCACTTAATTGCTATTATGGGTCTAATTGTTGTAAGAAGCTTATACCTTTGAAACATGCTTATGTCATGAATGTTTCCTTAACCTTTGAGAAAGTACGATAATGGGGATTATTTGTGAACTTCAAAAGTTTAAATTATGTTTGATAGCTTATGAATGTTTCCTCGAAATGAATTCATTTCTGAATACCCTTAAGCTGTTATATTATGTGGAAGCTATGATTTGTGGAGTAATCAATTAAAGTGTACAAGGTTATGAATAATGAGACGATGTCTTGATGGTATTAAGTATGTTATCAATTGGGTTACCAATTAGTTAGTGGAGTTGAATTATTTGTGATTTTGGGAGCAAACTCCATTGAAATTGACTGTATAGAATTGTGCATGGCTTAATGATTGAGAAATGTTATATGTTCAAGATGGAACTAGACTTGTGTCAAGGTGAATCAAGTTTGGAGGACCAAACTTCCTAAGGTGGGGAGAATGTAATGACCCAAAAATGCGTAGAGGAAGTCATCCTTATTTAATAATGGGGTTAACGTGGTTTAAATCAATTATGTCTATTGGAATTGACGACCTTTACTGTAACGATCTGAAAATTTTTTTCCTTCTGCTTGAGCGGGGGAGTTGGCGCTCGAGCGGACTTTTGGGGTTTCCAATAATTTTGCAGGCGGACTGAAATTCTGGGAGTAATGATTTTCGCTCGAGCGTATAAGTGGTCACTCGAGCGAACGACTTTGTTGGCCTCCGCGCTCGAGCGCAAGATTGGACGCTCGAGCGGGCCGCCTAGTTAAGTTTGAACTTCTGAGGCACGTGGGCTCATTTTTGACACTCTTATTACTGTATTTGGAATGTTCTTACCTTATTTGGAGGTATTGATTGAGGTAGTGGTATGATGGTAAAGTAAGATTGGACCAAAGGATATAATCCGGAGAGTTATTCTACGATCAGCCGTCATTCATTTGCCTTTTTCTTTTTCCACACTTTGAATTTGAATGTGAGGTTAGAACCATTGGAAAGCTTATTTCCGGGGCTTCAATTTGGACACAAGAACGACCTAAAACGGAGTCCGGATGGGAGAGTTATACTTGTTTGAAGTTTTGAAATCTGTGCTGGAAGCAGGTACGCTCGAGCGGGAATATAGACGCTCGAGCGGGATTTACGGGTCAGCAGCTTAAAAAATAGGATTTTTGGATCATTTCAGATATTTTCTACTTCCCTCTTCCTTCCTCTCTTCCTAGGTCCGAAAACCTAACCCTCAAACCTTTGATTTCAGCCATTCTCACCAACAATCCACCACGGATCGTGTATCAAGGATGAAGAAGAAGTAAAGATCAACTTTTCCTACCGATTAGATTTTGGGATTTTCGAGAGGACGTTTTTGACCTAGCTTCTTTGCTTCCAATCTTGAGGTAAGGGGGTTCTCTTAGCCTTGAATGTTTATGATTCAAAGTGATTTTGTTGACACTTTGGGATTTTGTTGACATTTTGGAATTTTGAGTTGATTATGGGTTAGAAACATTAATGGCTTGTTGTTTATTCACAAATGGGGCTTCTACTCTAATTTTCAAAGGATGTTGAATGTTTTTAGCATATTGATATATAGTAATTGTTGATTTGAAGATTTAACTAAGAAAGGAGGAAAACCCCCAATTTTCTTTAAAACCCTAGGTTGATTAATGATGATAACCGATGAGTTGGCCCAAATTGAAAGTAGAATAATGAAATTGAGGTATTGAATTATATGTGTTCAAGTTTAATTGGAATTTAGAAATGTTTGAAAGTTATGTTTAAAATTTGCGAATGAATTTTGTTATGAACATTCTGAATCATGCAATTTTGTAAGATGAAAATTGGGGAACAAGATTATTAATGTTATGGGTAATAAGAGCCTCGGGATGAAACGATGAAATGGGAATTTAAGAATTCACCTTGAAAGATGTTGAATTATATTTAGTGGTAATAAGTTAAATCATGCTAAATAGCGTGAATTATTTTGGATTGTGTTGAGATATGTATGGCGAAGTGTATTGAATTAATGATGTTAATTGCGAATTGATGTGTAACTTGGTATAAAGAGAATTAAACAAGTTAAGAACGGACTAAATTATGTGTGACCCGATTTTTATGTTTATTAGGTATTGCGTAGGGTCAGCTACAGGGGCGGACCAAGCATCTGAACAGTGTGAGTAGTAGTACTATAGTCGCATGTTCAAGTATTGTTAATTATGTCCCTTGCAAGTACTTAAATTACCAATATGTTGATTGGAGAATCTAGAGACATTATTGAGCATTGTAGAACTATAGTATTCCGGTATCTCTGGAATTATTCAATTGGTAAAATGTGTTTACCTTTCGTTAATAATTGTCAAGAACGTTCTGCCAAACCTAAGTTAACTGCATGAACTCATGTGAATGATACCATGGTTACCATTAGTACTCTGTTAATTGCAGGTCAACCATGTTAACATATATGAACGATTAAACAAAGGTGTATGTCACTGATTAATGGCTCAAGTGAACCATGTTATGTCTTAATGAATAAAGAGAATTTATGTTCATCTTCGAAGTTATTCAGAATGTACGACATGAATGCAAAAGTTTAACATCATTATGTGACCCACATAAGAATATGAATTATTCTATTTTGTTAAGCGCACGATAATGACATGATATAACAAGTAATGTTCCATTTTCTGATAAGTTATGTTATGACTTAATGAATGATTATTCATATATGTAAAAGTATGCATGTCATCTTTAGCACAAGGCCCTTACCCAAGGGTAATAATACCGTGGACTTATGGCCCTTGCCCGGGGGTAACAATACCGTGGTTCAAGTATGTTACAAGATATGTTTTACCACCGACGGTCTTGTACGGGTGGATTATGTTTTGCCATCGATGGTCTTGTACGGATGGTACCACCGACGGTCTTGTACGGGTGGATTATGTTTTGCCATCGACGGTCTTGTACGGATGGTACCACCGACGGCCTTGTACAGGTGGATTATGTTTTGCCATCGACGGTCTTGTACGGATGGTACCACCGACGGTCTTGTACGGATGGGTTATGATCAAGCATGAACTTTAATTTCTGTTTCTGATTCAGGCGTAATTAAGAATATGTGTGAATATGTCTCTATTTATCCGTTCCGTTATGCTATGTTATAACATGATATGAGTTGATTGGTCTTTCAGACCTAATGATTTCTGGTATGGAACAAAGTGTTGTACGGAACTAAGTGCTGCAATACGAGTCACCTCTAGAATCCGTACGAGCCACCTCTTGAGTCCATACACATATGTTTCAAGGGCTTTTATGCCACATGTTTCAAGGGCTTTTATGCCGCTATGTTTCAAGGGCTTTATGCCAACACGTTTGAGGGCTTCATGCCATAAGTTCAAGGGCTATATGCCAACATGTTTAAAAGTTTAATGTGAATGATATTCAAGGGCTTAAAGCCATTATGTTTCAAGCTATCATGTTTCAAGATTGGGCCTAAGGCCGTTATGAAATTGGTACAGAACCAGACTAACTATGTGAACTCTGCAATTTCACACGCATTGATATATTATGTTTCAAGTTAAGCATCGTTTTGTTTATGTACTATTATTCACTGAGCCTGGCTTACTTTGTGTTGTCTGTTCTGTAGGTGATCACCTTGGAGGTCAGTCTTAACCCTTGATGCTCGCCTTTCATTTGTCAACCTCAGTGTGTCCAGGCACCCAGACCAAGCCCATGCATTTCTGTAAAGTTTTGTTAAAGTTTTGGTTAATTGTTTATCCAAGTAAAAATGTATGTATATGACCCCTTTTCTTTAATAATGTTTAGTCATACGCTCAGTAAAGGGGCTGAGTACGTGTATGTGATCCTGGCATGTTAGTATTGGCTCAATGGATGTTATTCTATGTTTTTTTTTATGTTATTAAATGCTTTCGTTCAAGCCCCGTATGATATGTATAACAGGTTTAGTGTCTGTTTTCGAATGGGTCATGCCCAAACTTTTAGGGGCGGGTTTGGGGCGTGACAACACACTTACCACCTCAGGCTACGAGACAAACTAAGCCCTAAACACGCAGTTCTACCACATATAAACAATAAAACACTTAGTCACATAATCGAATCAAGTCCACAAGGATAAATACTCGTCTCGTAACTCTCGAGGAATTCCCATCAGAAACCACGTTGATCAGGCATGTTTCTGATAAGACCTTAAAGCAAGTTCACCGGCTACGAGTACTATCCAAGAAACTTAATTCCATACTCACATAAATGCAACGTATTGTAGACACTCCATTTTGACCAGCCCTAAGACTTGAGTGCTTTCTTTTAATTACCCGTTGATGACAATCAGACTGTGTTTCTTAGAATCCTCAGTAAGAGAGATGAAATTTGAGCTTTAATCCCAACCTTTACACATTTTTTGCCAAATTATTTTTCATCCAAAATGCACCAATCTCTACTACCAAAAGAATCTTGGCTCTTCAATCTCCGCTACCAAATTTCCTACACCCCACAATCCCCACTCACCATCTACTTTCATAATCACCCCACTATCCCGCTCACCATCCACTTTCATAATCACCCCACTATCCTCACTCATCATCTACTTTCATAATCACCCCACAATCTCCACTACCAAATTTCCTACACCCAACAATCCCTACTCACCATCCACTTTCATAATCATACCCACCATCCTCACTCATCATCTATTTACCTAATCATACCTCACCACCTCCACTCACCATCCACCTCCATTATACATTGTCTCCCATTAGCTCCATTATCTTCCCTAAGTGCTCCACTTTGTTTTCCACTTTGTCATCCACTCTGTCTTCCACTTTGTCCTCCATCATTGCCCACTTGCGTTGCCTATATAATGAGAGCTCTATTCTTGAATTTTTTTTTTTAAAAGATGGATTAGATAAGAAGTGTAGAGAGAATGCTAAATTTGAGTTAGAATTTGAGAGAGAAGAAAGCCTTGAAAACAAGAGAGTTATCTTGCAAAACTAGTGAAATTACCAAGCCTCTATACATCTCATCTTCCTTTGTAAAAATCACTCAAGAACAAAGTCCTAGAGCCTTGTTCATAGAGAGAATACTCCTTGAAAGTGTAAGAAAAGAGTGATTACTTCACATTTGTATAAAGCTACCTTTGAAGCTCAAAATCCAAGCTCCTGGATTGAGGATTAGGAACACAATTCACAATCTTGAGGGTGATCAAGAGGAAGTTTGGAAATCAAGAAGTTTAATCTTTCTTTGGAAGGTGAATTTTCAATCCTTTCATTCTTTTTCTTGCTTATATTTGTTTTCTTGTTTTAGTTTCATATTAGTTTTGTTGTAATCTTGCATGTTTTATCTTATATTTGTTTTCTTGTTTTAGTTTCATGTTAGTTCTGTTGGAATCTTGCATGTTCTATCTTATATTTGTTTTCTTGTTTTAGTTTCATAGTAGTTGTGTTGTACTCTTGCACTTCCTAGCTTATATTTGTTTTCTTGTTTTAGTTTTATATTAGTTTTGTTATAATCTGGCATTTTCTATCTTATTATACTTGTTTTCTTGTTTTAGTTTCATATTAGTTTTGTTGTAATCTTGCACTTTCTATCTTATACTTGTTTTTCTTGTTTTATTTCATGTTTGTTTTGTTGTAATTTTGCACTTTCTATTTTATATTCATTTTCTTGTTTTAATATAACAGAGAGTGGTTAGTTGAGCCATTTACATATTCTTTGTTTGTTCTTTTCTCAATGTTACAACAAGACAGGTTTTGCTAGACCTAGTTGGCCGATCGGACTATTTGGCCAGCCGGTTAATTTCTTTTCGACAAGACGACATAGCCTTCCGATGTTGACCAATTCCGGTGGTTTCCAAGGCGCTTGAAGTTTTTCGTTTGTTTATTTTTATTTAAGTGTTTTGTGAGGTTTTATTTATGTTGTAATATTTTCCTCATCCTCCCTCTCTAATTTGGTTTGTAATAATTTATTCAAAGTGTTGTAAGAATTTCCCGCCCCGCTTCATTCTATCTTGTTATTTTATTTTCTTTCCTTATTTGTGAATATGCGTCATATTTTGTTTTTCATTATATCCATGCTTTGTATCCATGTTTCATGCATCTTGATTCGGCTACGTTTGCATTTATATATTTAATTAATTCCTATGCGATTGTGTGCGTTATCCCATGTTCTTGAGATGATTCACATGTCATATCTTAGAAGCCAAATCTTTAGTTGCATCTCATGTGTGAATTGCATTAGGATTTTGTAATATAAGATCATGCATACTTTACTAACTTTGTTTTGTAGTTATGCACGGCACGACAATAAACATGTGAGTTTTTATGCTTTAGCATCCCGCTTTTGTGTGTTTTTTGTACTATGTTTTGCATCTTACCATATGGCCACTTACTTACTTGATATAAGTGTATGAATGCCCATGGATGGAGATTGTGTCGCTTAATTTGGAATGATGTTGATTTTTCATATTTGTAAACTCGATTTATTTGGGTTGTACATCTTCAAAACTCTTTCAAAATACACGAAATCAAATTTTTCCAAAATAAATGGCATAATCTATAATTGTATGCATTACAAAGTAAATTTTAGGATTTATTAAATAATCAAAACATGAATATATAAAGTAAATAAAATTCATATCATGGTTTAGTAGAAGCCGATCTTTTGATCAAGTGAGCAGGAGTGCTCAATAATGACCTTCCCCTTTCATACCTAAGGTTCCGAGCCAAGCATCTTTGGTGACGATAAACAGTAGCCTTGGCATGAGTCACTGGTTTCTTAATTTTTTCAAAACATTAGGTGGCGACTCTAAGATCTGGTGATGCAGTCTATTTCTGGAAAATCTTTTGCAATAAAATGGATTTTCTCTAAAAGTTGCCAAATTTAGACTCTCATCTATGTTTCACATTGCACTCATGAAACTAGATCAAATAAATCGAGGGTCTGAACTGTTTAACGCGCACGAGTACCCCTCGGGCATGCTATACATATAAATCCTAACACTTATCCTAACTACATGCAACGTCCTTACCAAGCATAGCAAACTCGATGTGGTAAAAACCACTTCCCACGAGCCCAAACTATTCAAACCCAGCCCACTCTGCTACCAAGTTGTCACGCCCCACTTCTATTACTCAAATAGCATTACCAAATCATTATTATAAACAATTTCAGAGATAACAAACTAAAGTTCCAATATCTTAATAAAGATAAATAAATGAAGATTCTCTCATTTGTATACAGAATAAATGCAACATGAGACATAATTAATTAAAATTGCCTGCAAGCTTACATCATTATATAAAAGAGAAAGGTTTCAACCCTTTTTACAACAATGGCATTCAACCAACAAATAAAAAGCCTTGTCGCCAACAGATAATGAAGATCCTCGATCTTAACCACTTCTTGATATACACCTAAAAACAGATTAACAACGTAGGATGAACATAAAGTCCAGTAGGGATCCCAACATTATCTTAAACAATAACAACATACAGATAGCTATGATCATGAATGCTTTATGTCATATCATCTACATATGCGTCGGTTTATACATGAAGATATACTTAGATAATTTTCTCAAAATCATTCAATTTATCCAACAATCACAAAACCGTTCACTTTTCTTTCTTCTTATTACCACTTTATTTTACATTTAATAGACGATAATAGTTATTTGAAAACAAACCCACGAAATCCAATTACTTTTCCCCAATTACTGAACTCACGCCCAATTCCAAATTAAAATTTCTGAATAGCAGTATCCCAAACAAACATGGAGACGATACATATAAAATACTCCTCACATAACCAAATAATACAATTGACATCCTCTACGAAATAATCACCACTATGCATGAAACACATAAATAGAACTGAGATGATAACAAGAAACCCAACAACGCTTTACCTGCCTTAAGCACAATAAGCCAAGGATACTGCTTTCCAATACTCACGTCAATTTACCAGTCACCAACTAGAAGGTAATGGTACCTTTACTCAATTCTTTGGGTGCTAGTTGGAAGGTACTGGCACCCCGCATTCTCAACACAGCCAATTCTCCAGGTGTTAGCTGGAAGGTAATGGTACCCCTTATTCTCAGCATATGCACATTTCCAACCATCATATAACTCAAATAAATATAAATGACCCAAGTGTACTATATGCACAAAATCTATTCAACATCACAATGTCATCTCCACCGATAACAAAGGACAAAAACTCTAAGCGTAAATATTTAAATGTACGCAATTCGATAGTCCGACACTCACTTGACCTCAAATTTAACAACAATGATAATGACAACAATATTCGACTGTTTCAAATCCAACCTCAAGCTCAAATTCTAAATTTACAACACATAAGTGGTTTCATTCTCTTTTCAAAATCAACCCTTTTGTTTTACAAGTTACATTGCCCAAATCCTTTTCTTTCAAAAAGATCAATTTCCACATTTTCGATAAAACCACATCCATGAATTCCAAGCCATAACCCGACTCAACTTAACATGATTAATCCAAATAAATCCCATTATCAACGTTGATTATCCATTTATACTATTAAAACAATAACACAACTCAATATTAACAAAACACAAACATTATTTAACTTTACCCCTTTTAAATTCATTACGTCAAATTTAAAAAATTTAGGGCTTTTCCTTCTCTTCAACATAAACAAGTTAAGCTACCCTCCAATTAACCCAACAACAATCAATTTCAAAATTCCTATTCCAAACATTCAAACCCTAGATCCTCTTTATGATTTTCAAAGAAATCTATAATGGATATGATTTTTATGCAATAAAATCTACCACATGTCTATCTATAGATGAGGTATTGAAGAGGAACAAAGAAATCCCTACCTCTAGAAGCGACGAGGAGGATGCCAAAAAATCCACAACGACGAAAACACGATCCACTCAGATTAAAATGAAGCCCTCGCGGCCCTCTACGTTTTGGTCTAAGGGACTTTGGGTCAAAGATGGGTAAAAGTAGATGAAAACCAAGTAGAAAGAGCTTGAAAGTTCAAAAATGGCAGAAGGAGAGAGAAGTGAGAGAGAAAAGTGATCCAGATGTGACTAAAAGTGGCTTTTATAGCTGTTAAAAATGGATAGACTACTCGAGCGAACAAAATACCGCTTGAGCGACCAAACACAACAAGGAAACAAAGTGACTGCTCAAGCGCACAAGACGCTCTCTCAGAAGTTTGCAGACATAAGCACACTACTCGCGCGCAAGAAGGATCGCTCGAGTGCAAGAAATGCCGCTCGAGCAAAACACACCACACTCCTAGAAGTTTTCTGAATCTGCAAAGATACTTGAAGACTCGAAAGACCGCTCGAGCAACCAATTCATCGCTCGAGTGATGAAGGAAAAACTCAAAGTGCTACAGTAGCCCTGCTAGCTATATTGAAAACAAGTAATACGGCCAGGTCCCGTATTCCCCAAACTCCTCATCGAAACAAAGCTTGAAGATTTGGCCTATTAGGGCAAAGACTAAAAGGAAGAAGAACCCCTCGACTTCTTGGAGGATCTTGTATCACCTCAGGACTCCGTATAACCCAACCTCTTAAGTTTCTGCCTCGACTCATCGGCCTCTAACATGATCTCAACGTGTGTTGCAGCTTCAACAAGCCGACCATACTCCCTAAACATATTGCCCATCACTTTCATCAAGATTTCAAGCCTCAGTCTCTTCTCAAGTTCCAAGTATCTATGGTCCTCGATCGCCACTAGTTCGGGTGCAAAACGTGATAAACTAGTGAAGGTGGACTCAAATTCGGCCACTAGGGTATTTAGCTTTCCAAACTCTTCAAATTGTTTCCTAACCTCTCCCTAGCAGTGGGAGGTAAAAACTTCTCCTGGAAAGCATGAGTGAATGCCTCCCAAGTGTGCTTGACTCGATGCTTAACCGACTTCCACCACTGACCGACTTCCCTTTTCAGTTGGTAAGCCACTAGCACTACTTGGAGCTCCATCTCGTGGATATCTAGGATCTCAAAGGATTTGATGATCTTATCTAGCCATTCATCAGCTTTCATGGGATTGGGTCTGCCACTAAACTCAGTGGGATTGGAACGGATGAACTCTTTCTTTATGAAAGAAGTTCTATCCTCTTCCTCCACTATCCTAGTCGTTTGCTCAACTCGAAGTATGTCCATGGACTCCCCAAAGAGTCTCGGCCATTTCTTGGGCAAACGCTCCCATTGCATCTTGGGCCGGAGGTACGACCACATTATTTTTCCCTATCCCTTCTTCTTGGAGAGGAATATCATGTTGGCTCGAAATACCCTAACCACCCCGGCGATGTCTACAGCCTTTGACGTGTCCAGACATCCTATATAAAAGTGGAGACGAGGTAGGATTAAACTCATAATTCACATACTCACATGTTACTTCACACATCACACTCGGATAATCTCAAACCTACTTATGTATCTATTTTATATAAAGCAAGCCACATAAGCACATAGAACACATATGGATCACTTTCCTAAGATATCAACTTGTCCCACGACACTCAATGACATCCAAATGGACACAAGCTGTATCCCATAATCTTGACTCCCATACCCACATAGTCACATAAGCATATAAATATGTAAGGCAACTAACGTCTCATCCCGGCATGATAAGCCCATTATGGCAGAAGCCACATCCCATAAGCTCCAGGTATTCAAACCCAATTAACTTTGATACAAAGTTGTAACACCCTGAAAATATTATCTCAATTTATACGTGAAATATAAATTAATTCGACTAATGTATAGTGCAAACCCTTGGGGAGTACCTTCCATACATCCAAAGTAATCTTTTTCCCATTAAACCACTCAAGTGATTACAACATTGTTCTTGTTATATTAATAAAATAATAACAATAGTCCAAGAAGCAAGGCATAAACACAAAAGTATAGTGCCCTAAGTGCATACATCTTGTGAAGGATTTTCCTTGAATACACAAAAAATTAGACTTCCGTCCCACACACAAAAAGTAGCTCCGAAGCTTTAACATGTAGTATTCATAGAGCCTTCGTGCTCCCATCCAAAACAAACTCATTACCAAATCACTTGGGCGAAATTACAACATGATTTCCTAAAATGTTGTTAGTTGTGGGTCGAACTATTGCTGTCACGACCCAAACCCGCCCTTATAGGTTTAGCATCGTAACCGGCCAGTAATCCTGGGATTACCGAAGGCCTCTGAGACAGATTAACATAATATTAGGGGCTAGCGGAAGCAAATAAGAAATATACAACGTCCATTGAGCTGTGCAGACTTATATGAGACGGAAAAATTTTAAACTTTTTATATACATATATACACGTTATCATTACGTCGACATATATATACAGATTAGACAAAAGGGACTTAACCCTAGTCACAAAATGTACAAGACTTGATCAACCAACACGAAAGTAGAACTTAAACTTTAAATCACATAACGATAATCACTTGACATATCCGGAACCTCCACGGGAGGCACGTAGGTTGGCTGACAAAAACAGATTCTAGGCAGATGCCTCTAAGCCTGGTCACACGCCTGATCACCTACATACATAAATAATACAGTGAGCTAAGGCCCAGTGAATAATAACGGAGTAAAGGATTTAATGAATGATGTCCATCACAGAGTTGGAAATCAGATTCTTATCAGAAATAGAGTCTTACGCATATTCAAATTCCAAATCAGAAACAAATTCATATACATATTCATAATCATTTTATATTCAGATTTTTGCATGTAATCATACGTGGTACATCCATTAGCGTTAACAAATCCGATGACCCATAAAGGGACGACCTTGAAGGCATTCTGATGACTCATGTGCACAGAGACGTTTCTGATGACCCATAAAGGGACCTGATGACCCATAAAGGGTCGCATATCATATGATGCTAAGAATGCCACGAATAACTTTCAGAATCTTGGACGATCATTCATTCATTCAAAACATAGTATAGCATTTCAAAAGATTAGTCATTTCATGTCATAATGTTCATAAAATATTTAACATTGAACATAACTTTACAAAGTTATTACTCACAGATAGTTGCAGAAGCAGATCACAATCAGGCAGACAATAGCGCGTGACCTACACAAGCACATAACATATACACATTGAAATACAATATTACTTCCTTGATCAAACTTGACTTTTCTTATCTTTTTCCGTCTAAATAGTCCGAGGTTCTACTACGCTTATTATTTCTCATTTAAATAAACCGGGTTCTTATTTCACATATTCATTCATTACTAAGTCTTTCTTTTCCAAATAGATTGTGTCACGACCCTAACCCGCCCCTAGTAGGATGGTGTCGTGGTGGCCAGTAATCCATGATTACCGAAGGCCAACTTACAAAACCACACACATAAACAGAGTATACATAAGGGGCTAACAAGAGCGGAAGCAATATTAAAATACAAGTGGTCCATAAGAGCTGTGCATAAGTCAAATGAAATGGCATACATCTTAATTATAGCTTTACAACTTGAATTCAACATACATATTGCATCTTAACAAAAGGGCCTCTCAGGCCGACATAAACAAAATACATGGATGCGGGTCAAAAACATAATCTTCCAGATTGCCGACATCCTTCTGCCGACATGACGTACAAACAAAGCCGACGTAAACATGAGTCCAAAACTGGGTGCCGACATAACATGCATACAAAACATCGGGCACAAAAACACATATCTCGGCGAAGCCGATCTCTTGCTTGCTACCTACATATATATATAGAGAGGGTGAGTATGGAAACTCAGTGAATGGTACAAGTAATAAAGGGGTTAATGAATGATTCCCGAGGTCTTGTCAAAACAATACATATATCATAGCTTGCTCAAAACATATACTTGGCAAAACTTGTATCAAAACATGTACTTGGCAAAACTGACATTCTTGACAAAGCAGATCCACCCGTTCATAGACCGTCAGTGGCAAACCCACCCGCTCATAGACCATCGAGAGCAAATCCACCCGTTCATAGACCGTCAGTGGCCGAGACTTACAAACATGGATGCTACATGGGCTTAACGTCCCCTAGCACGAAAGGACGATGCTACTTAGACTTAAAGTCCCCTAGCATGGGAGGACTATCCAAGAATCTCATCCAAACAGAACTTATACTTGGTGCATAACACTCATACATAATACATCAAAATATGGGTAATCATTCATGCTTAACAAATACTTTTCAAAACAAAGCAAAACAAGGCTTATTCAAAACATGATAACATAACTTTATTAAAAATACCACTCACTTAGTTCTCGGGACGTCGGGATCAAGGCAAAGGTCCAAGTCCTACAAACATATGGCAAAGTCTACTGAACACACATCTCAAAACAAGTCTTACATACATGCAAATGATCTCGGGAAAACATGCTGGGAGTCAAAACACTGTTTTACATGTCAGGAAGACATGCTGGGTACCAACCAGGTCTTTGCCGAGGTCCCACACCTCCTGGCCGAGGTGTGGCTACCAAGGCTTCGGCGTGCGGCTGCATGCCGAGGTGTTCATGCAAGACAGACTAGGTGCAAGTGATCATGCAAGGTAGGCCAAGGTGAGATACGATGCTCGGCCTAAGTGTGAAGTCTAGGTGAGAGTGATCTCGGCGACTACACTTCGGGAAGTGAAGTCTGGAGATCTGGGTTTCCACTCATGAAGAACATGAAAAACATGAATGAAATGCATGCCAAAATCATAACTTCCTTATTCAAAATCTGGGTTTTCATGCTATGAGGTCGGAAACATGGACCTGGGTACCCATACTTGAAAATCATATGAAAACAAACATGAAAACATGAATCTTGACATGAGCTTTCGGATCAAAACATGACTTTTCGTGAAGAACACTTGAATACTATTTTCTCTTTCTAAAACCGAACTTCAAAGCAATGCATGGCTTACAAATCATGTTCAATCATGCAATGCAATAACATAATCATAAAGAACAACATGAGTAGTTCAAGAATCTAACCTTAGAACACGAATCTAACGGTTTGATCTCTAGGAATCAAGCTTGGAAGATCTAGTCTCTCTCAAGAACTCTTCTCCCTCTTCTAGAGCTTCTCTCTCTTCTTCAAAATATAGATATAACAAATGAGGGGTTTCTCTCTCTCTTCCGGCTGATTTAACACTCAGCTCGGACACGTGGCTCTACCGGATTGGCTCTCTACAAAAAGGTGATAGATTGACAAGACAAGACTATGACAAAGCGTACACAACAAGCTAAGGCAAGATGACTCCGGCGAGTGATGACATCGGCAAAAGTTAAGGCATCGGCAAGCAAAGGACAATGACCTCGGCTAAGGACAAAGCTTCGGCAAGTGGTGTAACAAGACATCGGCGTGGAAGAACAAAGCTCCGGCAACTAAGGTGACAATGATCTCGGCTAGGAAGGTCAACACTTGACTAAGCTGTGCCACACCTCGGTCTAGGTCATACCACTCCAGGACAAGATCACTTAGGTTCAAGATAACATCTCGGCCTAGATAATACACATCTCGGCCTTGGCGATACACACCTCGGCCCAGATAATAATCATCTCGGCCAATATGCCAGGACAAAAGTGGAGGTCAACAAAGTGCTACCAAGATGGTTCTGGACTAAAGATGACCTCGGCTTGGGAATGATCTAGGCTTAGCATAACCTAGGCTTAACATAACTTAGGCTTGGCATAGCAAGGGAGGAACAAAGCATACATATACACTTAGAAAGAATCACATAAGCACAAAACAGGGCAAAATTCATGAATGCAAATCTTAACTTAGCAAATCATATAGATGCATGCAAGCATGACTAAGACATGAAATGTGGGTCCTTACAGATTGATCCTTTACTTGGCTTCTTAAACAATTACCACTAGATCAATGATTCATTCCTTAACTAACTAATTCATGTTGATTAATAGCTCATTAATCTTTATTGAGTCATAAATCATGACTAGAATGCTTTGGGAAGAGATGGGAATAAAATGTTAACTAAATGCAATTTGCCAAAACATGTTGAAAATGGGTCTCCGCTCGAGCGCCACTTTGGTCGCTCGAGCGGACTATAAAATTTGGAAAACTACTGGGAGCTTGATTTTCACGCTTGAGCGGGTCTTTCCTCGCTCGAGTGGACAACATGAATTCTGGAACTTTAAATTTCTCAAAAATGGCTTCCTAGTGCATTTTCAATCTTTAAACCCATACTAACTTTGACCGAAACTTTGAAAATACTTTAGAAAATATAAACACTTATTATTTATAAATTATTTGCTCAAAATCTTGAAACACAATATCTAAATCAAAACTCATGAACTCATGACTCTAAAATCCCCTTTCAAAATCAAATCCAAAATAAAATTGCATATAATTTATGGAGCTTGATTTAATTATAACTTTGAAAATCAAATCCAAAATAATTGATTTCTAATTAAGCTTCATAAACTTGATCTTAGCTCCAATTCTTCATTTTCTTGTCAATTTTCCTAGCAAACATTGCACACATGTAATTTAAATAAAACTAACTAATTTAATATATTCAATAACATTTTTAAATCAAATAAAACTCTTAAATTACATTACATGCATGGATTAGAGATTAAAACCAAACCAATTTTTTGGTTTCAAAAGAAAATCAAAACCTCAATTTGAAGAATTCTCACAATTATTTCCATAACCATAAACATGCATGTAACCCATTTCATGTTTAGAACCCAATTTCCTTCCATAGTTTTAAATCCAATTCAATTTCTTCATTATTTTACTAATTCCTCTTAGATCATGAAATTAAAATCACAAACTCTTTTAAAGAAATATTTGCATGCATGAAATTAGGATCAAAACTATTGATTATATATATACTCCAAGCAAATCATAATTTAATCCTTGAATTACTCTAATTTAGATTTTTATTAATTTTCTTCATATCTAACCCAAATTTAAACTTATAAATCTTTTACACATGAATTAAATCTAAAACCTTGAAATTCTAACATGCATGGATCAATAATCAAAGTCAAAACCCATATTTATTCTTTAATTCCTCTAAAATTACATGCATGTAGAAATGAGACCCAAATTCATGTAGGATAATCAACATCAAACCAAAAATAATTAAATTCTAAACCATGAACCTAACTTAATCTCTTCATCTTTATTTTCTAATTTCTTCCCAATTATATGAAATTGAACTCAATCTCATCATTAATTTCAAGTGTAATACATGAGCTCTACAAAATCAAGGTTGAAATTCTTACCCTTAATCTTTAATTTGGTAGATTCTTGATGATCCTCCATTTTCCTACCTTGAATCTCCTTCAAAACCCATAAGAACAAAGAAGCAAGCTCTCTCTCTCTTTCTCTCTCTCTCTCTCCCGAGCTGCCCTTCCTCTCTCTCTCGGCTGTAGTGTTCAGCACAAAATGAACACACCCACCACACACGTACACTAAGTCTATACTAATGAATGATAACTAAAGAATTAATAATAGTAAGGCCTCGTTTGGGAAGTGACTATTTTAGTAGGCTATTTGGCTTTTTAACTATTTTAGTAGCTATTTTAGTTTTTGTGTTTGGGAAGATGAGATGGATTTTATTTAAGTTGTTGTATTGAAAAATGTGTTGAAATGATGTTTAAAATTAAAATGACAAATTTATCCTCAAAAAAATATTTTTTAAAATTATTATTCAGGGGTAAAATCGTAATTTACCATTGATGGACCTACACAGCCGGCTGTGCAGTGTAGGCTGTGCCTACACTGCGGCTGTGCAGTCCTATATATATAATTTTTTTTTTTTTTTTTGGAAAATCAGCAAAAAAGTTGCACAGTATTTGACTTTTAGGCTTTTTTTGCAAAAGTGGCTATAATAGCCTCAATCTCATCTTGCCAAACACCGCCTAAATAAAACCACTATTTTTCTTCACCATCTTTCTAGGACTTTTAAAATTTCACTCCATTTTATTTTATAATTAGGATTAGATTAACCACTAATTACCCACTAGCTTAGTTAATCACCCGTTAATTTAATTAATCTTAATCTTGATTTAATTAATCATAACTAGTCACAAATTCCACATAATTTAATTAATCTAATTTTACTTCCATTAGAGCCCAATTAATTATATGTATAAATTCATCAGTCCGAATCAGATTTTTAATCAAACTCCTAAAAGGCTCCAAACATTAAATTAAACTTATTATCATCCTAAATTTTGATTTCCCAAATCATTTAGACCTTCAATTTTTTGATCAGACACCAAATCTTTGTCGATAAATTACACATTCAAATTGGACCTCCCATAAATGAATTTAATTCACAATAATCACAATTCTCAATCCTCATAATTTAATTAACTTGATCAACCCCAATTAGGATCTAATTTATCGAATCTCAATTTTGCTAAACTGAAACGAATATTTAATTAAACTCCCAAATAGGTCCGTAATTATGATTAAATTGATTCAATTTCTTAACTTCACTTCCTTAAGTCATTTGGACCCTCAATTTCTAATTCCAAAATAAATCTTCAATAGAGTTATATACAAGTCAGATCCCACAATTATCATAAATCCCAAATTAAATTATAATACTCGGCAATTACATTTCAAATCCTCTAAATTAATCAAGTACTAATCATTGTACGTGATAGGGTCGTTACAATTGCCCAGTAAAAAATATCATTAACAATATATATAATTAATCGAGATGCATATGATTATGCCATGCAAAAGATAGAAAAATTCAATTCTTTTCCTTTTTAAAACCATGATGCCAAAAACAACATATCTTAACCAAACCATGGGTTGTAAATAACCTATGATGTCACAAGAACAAGCCAAAACACCATACATATATATATATATAGAAAATAGTCTCACGTTTGCCAACTCTAAAAAGACAGGGCGTTGGGCACCCAAAACCTTTTCCTTCTACATTTGCCGACTCTTGAAACGGAGGGCTCGTGGACACCTAAAACCATATTTTTCCACATTTGCCGACTCTAAAAACGGCGGGCTTGTGGACACCCAAAAACCTTTTTCCCACATTCATCCAACGAGATGCTCAAGATAGAGCAATTGGGTAGCTTCACTCCCCACGCGTGTACCAAATACAACACACAACTCATTACCAAAGACCCGACTCAACTACCCGGACTCATAGACTATTTACCCCTTCTGACACTTTCCAAACATCCACAAATGGTAGGATCACAAGAGAAATTATGATGTACATGATGCATGAGTTTTCAAATCCAATTTTCATAAGGTTTGTTCAATCCACAACAACAAACAGATTTCTCAAATCTCTCAATTTGCACAATCTCAACATTTGCCAATCTTAATACATACACCTAAAGAGTTTCAAAAATCTCATATTCCAACACCTTTTCCATAATCATTCACCCAATTTCAAGATTTAAGAGTCAATTTGGCCAAACCTATTATTAAATCAAATTTGAAAATTGGGATTTTTGGAAAATTTGGGGATTTCCTTTTCTTTGCACGTAAAGAGTCAATATTCATTATTTCTAACAATTATGAACAAGAATATGCATAAACTTTTTCAAAACATAGAGTATAACCCCTTTTATTCATTAAACCCACTTCATCTCATAAACCAATTTCATACATCTCTATAACCAAAGAAAATACCACATATGTGTCCCAAATCAAAGATATATCAAATTAAAGGTACTTCTACCTCAAGAGTGAAGGGAAAAGATCAAACCCCAACTCAAAGCTTCAAGAAATTGCAAAATACTCAGTAGAACTTTCAAGCTAAGCTTGCTCTTCAACCTCCTTGGAAGTTCTAGGGTAGATTTTATGTAAAATCAAGAGAAATCAAGTGTTTTAGGGCTAGGGTTACAGAAATGGGTGTTTGAGAGAGAAAGGGTATGAAAATGTGAGAAAAATGAGTTTAGAATGACTTTTAAATATGTTGTCCCGAATAGATCACTCGAGCAAACATTCCATCACTCGAACAGTAAAGGTTCTAGAGGTTTTGTAAGTCTATAGTAAAAATACTGTGAACAACATATCTTCACTCGAGCGACCACCTGACCACTAGAGCGGTCTCCTCCTTATACCCAGTTTACAGACAAGATACTAGGAGACCCAATTCTTCGCTCGAATGACCACTGGACTGCTCGAGCGGTCTCACAAAATAGGGTATTATAGCAAGGGTGTGTGATGAGGTTGTTGGTGACGGCAAAGGGGGAGTGGGGTTATTTGCAGTGTTGGTGGAGTCGTCGTTATCGATGATGGTGGTTGGTAACAGCAGTTGGAGGCAGAGGCTTGCAGTTGATGACGACAATGAGCAACGGGTGGGGGAAGAGGGCAATGACAAAGAGTGGTGGATGCGGTGGTTCATGGAGGTAGCAAGAGAAGAAGGAGACTATAGAGGAGCGATGACCAGAGGCGAGGAGCTGCAACTTTAGCAGCGGCTATGGTTGGTGGTGGTAGTGATTAGGATTATGATTTGGGTTTATTGAGAGTAGTATGATATTATTTAAAAAATAAGAGTGCGTAGCGAGATAAAATCAGACTTTTTAATTTAAGTGTGGTGTGAATTAAACAAATAGGAGAATACGGTGTGAATTGAGAAGTTTAGTGGTGTGTAAATAAAGTAACCCAAGTTCTTTAAACAATTTGTCTATATAAATAGGTAAAATAAACAGTAGCATTGGAGTACATAAATAAAAAGGAATTAGACAAAACAAAAATATACTTTCTTTTTCTTTTTTTCTTTTTTAATATTTTAGCTATTGAAAAATGAAAAATATGGTTAGAGATGCTTTTAGTTATATCACTTTGTAGTAAATGAGTGAATCTATAATGTGCAAACTAAAAGTTACAAACCATTGTGTTATTGTGATTATGTTATGAAGATTGTAAATATAAGAATCGTTCGTGGTGAGGAAAGTTAGGAACCATTTTAGTGAAAAGTATATTGTGGTGTTTGTTAGAAAATAGGGAAAGTCTACTATATGCATCCTTTTTGGGGTGTATATGGTATCCACACCTTACAAAAAACAAAGATAAAAATAAAATAAAATAAAGTAAATCTTTTATCATGAAAATTTTAACTTTTGCTTCTCACAAAAAGTATAATATTTTGCTTTTTACAAAAAGTAAAACTATTAATACAAAAAATATAATTTTAATTATACATAACTTTTAAGTGCATCATAATTTCACAAATTATAATTTTTATCAAAAAAATCGTAACTTTTATCACAAAAATTATAACTTTTCATATAATATTCAAATGCACATTATAGCATTTCCATAGAGAATTTTGTAATTATATTAGATACGTTATAATAAAGTACATCTATTATGTCGTTTTACAGAGTACATTAAAGTTGAGTTAAAAAAATACTATTAAAGTTCGTACTGAAAATAACCCTATTATTTTGATTACATATTATTTAAACAATAACTGTTATATTTTGAGTAACTTTTAATTTACATACTATATATATATTTGGATAAATTATCAATAAATCGTAATAATTAGATTTAATTTTCATCGAGTCTTATTGAAAATAAGTTTTAATAAAATCGTTGTTAAAAATAATTTTTTATGATGATTTTTTACACATGTCCCTAAAAATTGATAATTAGTGATTTTTTTTTACGATTTTTATACATTGCAACTAAAACTTTTAATTAGTGACATTTTTCTGTGACGAATTTTTTAAATTGTCGCAAAAAGTTAAAAATTAGTGATTTTTTTGTGACGATTTTTTTAAATTGTTGTTAAAACTTATAATTAGTGACATTTTTTGACAAAATTTCAAATTGTCACTGCAAATTAATAATTAGTGACATTTTTTCATAATATTTGATGAAAAATATCATTAATTTTTATAAGAGCTATTAGATAATAAATTTATGCGTTAGTTTCTTCTTTTTTTTCTAGAGAAAAAAAAATTTATTGATGCAACAACACAATACACGGAGTACACAACACTACATCAAAAAGCAAGAAGGCTAATGCGGAAATTAGCATCATTGCACTAACATCGTATCCCAATTAGGTTAGAATGTGCACTTGAGCCTAGGAATGGCAACAGGCCGGGGCGGAACCGAGGATCACACACCCCTGTCCCCGATCCCCGATGGTGAAAATTTTTCCATCCCCGACCCCAATCCTCGACGGGGGACCTATTACTGTCCCCGTCCCCGCCCCCAACGGGGATCGGGTTTCCCCAACCCCAAAAATTCCCGGCCCAAATTTGTTTCAAGAACATCATGAACAACAACTTTCAACATCATCATCATCAACATCATCAACAACAACATCAACAACATCAACAACATCAACAATAACATGTATACATACACACAAAGACACACACATACATGTATACATACACACAGAGAGAGGACGATGGAGGAGATCGGCGGGGATGACGGAGGAGATTGGCGGAGATCGGCGGCGATGACGGAGGAGATCAACACAGATCAGAGATCTCTATGTGACTGCGATGACGATGACTGCAACAGATGACTAAGGAGGACAGGGACGATGAGAGAAGGGAACGGAGGAGGTGGTGGTGCGAGGTGGATGGCGACTTCGGTGTCGCGGACAGTGGCAGTGGCATTGAGGAGGATGAGAGGAAATGTGCGAGAGTGAGAGAGTAGAGGGAAGAGAGAGAGAGAGAGAGAGAGAGAGAGAGAGAGAGAGAGAGAGAGAGAGAGGGACGTATATATGGTAAGTTTACTTCGAGGGGTAACGGGGACGGGGACAGGGACAGGGTCAGGGCCGGGGACGAGCCGGGGACGAGGTTGGAAAATATATTACCGTCCCCAGCTCGAAAATCATCGGGGATTTATTTTTGAATACTATCCCCGGCTCATTGGGGATTTTTTTCGGAAAAAAACCACCCTGATCGGGGTAGGGGAGGTGGGTCCCTATCGGGCCAAGTTCAAATTGTCATCCCTACTTTAGCCAATCATACGTCAAAGCCAACAAAGAACACAAAAAAAATAAAAATAAAAAAATAAAAAATAAAAATAAAAATGTCAAGCCACCTATCCAACCAGAACAAAATCAAGACATCGAAATTTTTAGACATACCAAGGTCCACACTTGACTCATTACCTTCCAGAGCCTCCCAAGCACTTGTACGAGTAGCTTACCATACTTTTTATTTCACAAATTCAATAGATGGTTTAGATAATATGCTAAAATTTTAGTCCTAAGAATCAAAAAGAAAAAATGAATTTTACATAAAATTATATTATAAAAAAAATTAATTAAAAGAAATGGTCGTTAAGATTTTATGTCCATCCTATGTCAGGCTTGACTCATTTAGAATTTTATTTATTTTCGAATATCATAATATTTATTTATTTATTTTTAATTATGTGACTGAATTTAATGTAGGTGGACAAATCAAAATTAAAATATCAATATCAACATCAAATTCTGTTGGTTTTATCTTCAAGTCAAAAAATCATTTGGTGCGCCTGTAACTTAAGTCCACATCTTACATGGCTTTACAATTCTGCTGTCCGTGTCCCTTGGCGGCTTCTTCTTCGTCTTTTTCTTTTCTTTTTTTTTTTTCCCTTTTTTTATTTTTTTCTCTCTTTTTTATTAATTCTTTTACTTTTAAAAATATAATTTCGCTTTCACAAGTCCACACACGTTTCTTAAGAGGATTGATATATACTATCAAAATATTTACTTAAATTTATTTTATTTATTATATAATTTTTTATGTATCATGATAAATTTTTATTTTAAATATAATGAGTTATACAGATAAGCTTTTTATTATACAATTACATATAAAAAATATAAAATGAAAAAATAAAATGAATTTAATAATAAATAATAATTTTATTTTGTGAATGCAACGCGACGATAATCAGGGGTGGAGGAGTGTGAAGGCTGGGTATGGCCATTCCTCCCGAGCTTTAAAAAAAAAGGGATTTTTCGTGAAAAATCCCTGCCATTGGGTTTTTTTGTGTGAAGACCACGTGATAAAATACTGATTCCAAAAGTCCCTCAAATAAAAAAATATGGCGAAAAGACTGAAATATTCTTCCATATAAATGGGCAAATATCAAACGATGGAACCGCTTGTCTCCCTCACTCTGTTTCATCACTTGAACTCATTGCTCTGAAAATAAATAACAGAAGTACACAATAACAGAGTAAAATTTTATTGTCATTGTATAAAATAAAATAAAATAAAAGAACACATAACACCAGAGTAAAATTTTACTTTTATTTTATCAAACAAAAACATAGCACATACCAGAGTAAAATTTTATTCTCATTCTGTCAAACAAAATCAGAGCACATAATAGAATAAAATTTTACTCTCATTTTGTCAAACAAAAACAGAGGACATACTAGAGGAAAAAAATAGAGAAATAGAGAGATAGAGAGAGCACATATATTGCCTTAGATCTGGTTTAAACCGGAGTAAAATTTTATTGTCTGAAATACAGAGCATGATGGGAAGACAAAGAGAAAAAGAGGGAGAGAATATAGATCTGAGATGATAGATCTCAAATCTGAGGTCGTCAATCTCAGATCTGAGGTCTTGGATACTAAGGATGACGATGGTGGTTGCTCGTGGTACAATGGCATCAAATGGAGCTGGTGGTTGAGATGGAGGTGGTGAAACGGCAGTGGCGGTGGCGGTGACAAACGGCTCCAGTGGTTGAGACGATGTTGGTGGTGACGGTAGAGGTAATGGAAATAATGGTAGTGTTGGTGGTGTAGACGGTGGTGGAGAGAGCTCTTAGAAAGAGATAGAGAAAGAAATAGCTGAGAGAGAGATGACAAACTGATGGAGAGAAATAGGAAAAAGATAGAGATTGTCTGTGTGAAGGGGTAAATTTGTCACATAAAATATAAATCTAAAATTTGTTTTCCTTCTTACAAGATTTCTTTATTTTGGAAGAGTTTATGAATTAAAAAAATTATAACTTGCCCTTTTCTAAAAAAAAAAAAAAAAGAGCTCTGTGAAAGATTATGGCCAAAAATCCCTTATATGCATATGTTTTTGTTAAAGCAACCTATGTCAAGATGTGCCCCCTCACAAAAAAATAATTTATATACAAATATGTCAAAGTGGTGGAGCCTAGCTAATTTTTTTATTTTTTTTAAATTTTATTTAACACCAACAAAAAAGTAACAAAAACTTACACCACCTCACGCTGCCTGGCTTTGTTTATAATTTATAAATTGCAAAAGTCCCAAAGTCTTTGAGTAATGTTAGAAATTTTAAAAAATTTATCAAAAATTTTACCGAATGTCTCATATGGATATGGGATCCACACAATGTAGGTTCCATGTGGATGTGAGATATTTAGTAAAAATTTTGATAGAACTTTTATGATCTCTAACATTTTTAAAGTCTTTTATTGGTTGAAGTCTGAAAGTCCTTTTACTACGAACTCCAAAACTCCTATTGAGAGTGTCCTTTCCTCAAAAATGCTAAGGATTGTAGAAATGTTATCAAAAATTTTATCAAATGTCTCTTATAGGTGTGTGACTCACATGGTGTGGGTCTATAGGTCCCACAACCATATGAGACATTTAGTAAAAATTTTGATAGAATTTTTAGAGTCTCTAACATTACCCTTCTTTCATTCCACCCTCTCCTTCCCGAATTTCTACAAAATTGATTCAAACTCAATCATTATACATATTGCAGTGTATTTATACCAGGAGAATTAACAACTTGTGAGATACTGAAATACTGAAAACAGGGGTCTCGCTCGAGCGTAACTTCCTATGCTCGAGCAGACATAAAAAATGTAAGTGGTCGCTCGAGCGCAAGATCTGTCGCTCGAGCGGTCTGTAAACTTTTGCAAAAGTCCTGGTTGCTTGAATTTTCCACTCGATGCTCGCTAAAGCGTGAGAGACATGCCCTAGCTCGAGCGCAACTTTTGTCGCTCGAGCTGCCTGCAAAACATAACAACTTCTGGGAGTAGTCGTTTCAAGCTCGAATGGACTTCTGGCCGCTCGAGCAAAAGTGCACGCACTCTGAGTGGTTGCTCGAGCGTAGATTCCTTCACTCGAGCGTGGGAGCAGAATTCTGAAATTTCTAGATTTGCTCCCAAGCCAAAACTCAATTTCAAAACCTTCAAAACACATCCTTTTGGACCAAAACTTAGTAAAACATTAAGAAACTCATAGTACATGATGAATTACAAACTATTTTGCAAAATCAAGCCCAAAAGCTATGCCAATTGTAGTAAACAAAACTTCAAACTTAGATCACATAACTTGCATGTAATGTCATGAATTCCAACCTTCCAAAACATGATCAAATGAGTCATTAAGCTCAAAAACAAGTTGAATTCTTTGAACAAAACTAAGATATGAACATGCATGTGAGAATTCTTGTAAAACACAACTTCAAAACTTCATGATATGCACATGCATGTATGATTTGAGTTACAATTCTTTAATCCTAGCTCATTCT
Organism: Camellia granthamiana; assembly: GCA_036172215.1. Lineage (NCBI taxonomy): Eukaryota > Viridiplantae > Streptophyta > Magnoliopsida > Ericales > Theaceae > Camellia > Camellia granthamiana. Next base: position 97,037,259 of record CM069905.1, read on the forward strand.
CATGTTAGTTCACCTCTTTTACTTGAATTTTTACAAAAACTAACTCAATTACACAACTAAGGTTTAGATTTCTTACCTAGGCTTGTCAAGATGAGAGCTAGAAGCTTAATTCTTGAGTTTCTAAGCCAAACTTCCAAGTTCTCTTAATGTTTTTAATCCTCTAGTTGAATCCAATATTCTCTCTCTCTCTCTCTCTCTCTCTCACGTTGAGCTCAAAAGATGAGGGAATGAGGGTGTAAATTGTGTATAAGAGATGTTGATGGATGGCCTTATATAGGTTTGTTTAAGGAATTAATTTAACTTGCATTAATCTAAGTAATGACCACAATTTATTCTAATTAATTTGTTCCGAACTGAATTTCAATTAACCTACCATAAAATTCTAAAAATTCTAAATAACACATAAATCAAGTCAATTTCTGAATCAGATGCCGATAAGGCCTTCAATTTGCAAACCGAAACGGAAACATGAACAAATCTTTCTATGTTAAACAGATATAAACACAAATAAGACAACATACAAAATTTCACTTTAATTACTTATTAGGCATAATTAAGCATGGATTATCTTTAATCAGAGGTCGGGGTTGCTACACACATAAAACCCACCAAGGCCCACTTCTACACCTTTGATAATCCTCAATTCCTTTGCTCTTTTCAGCAGAAGTTCTTCAGCTACAACATTGAAGAGTAAAGGCGAAAGTAGATCACCTTGCCTTAACCCTCTATTAGGACAAAACTCTTTAGATGGAGATCCATTCACTAAAATAGACACTCTAGGTGAGGTAATGCACTCTTTTACCCAACCTAACCATCTTGGTCCAAACCCAAAGTTTGCTAACATCTGAAGAAGGAAATTCCAATTCACTGAGTCGTAGGCTTTCTCAAAATCCAGTTTAAGGATTAAACCCATCTTCTTTGATTTTTTCCACCAATCTACTTCCTCATTTGCAATGAGAACCCCATCCAAAATGTTCCTCTCTCCCAAGAAAGCTGATTGGACTTTATCAATCATACTTGGTAATACTTGTTTAAATATGTTGGCTAGTACTTTAGATAAGACTTTGTACACAAAATTGATCAAGCTGATTGGTCTATACTCCATAATGGATCATGGGGTGTCTTTCTTTGGAATAAGGGTGACAAAAAAGCAGTTTACACCATATCCCAATCTGCTATTTTTATGAAATTCATTATATCTTCTTTCATCACTTTTCAACCTTTCTGAAAGCATAACATGTTAAAACCATCGAACCCTGGAGCTTTATACCAATCGCTCTCTCTAATTGCTTCCCATCCCGCAGCCTCGGTGAAATCTTTTTCCAAAATTTCAATGGGGTAGTTATGATTCACCTTTTGAAAGTTTCCACCAATGATGGGTTTGCATCTCCATTGTTCATCAAACTGTTTCTTGAAATAGTTTTAGACTACTTGTTTGATTTCAGTTGGTTCTTCAACAATAACTTCATCAACCTTCATTGAATTAATCATGTTTCTATTTTGCCTTATAGATGCCATTACATGAAAAAACCTTGTGTTATTGTCCCCTTTTAATGCCCAATCTAGTCTTGATTTTTGTAGCCACAACCATTTGTAGCTCGACTTTTTCGCGCCCCCTTTCGGAAGTTTGAAAGAAACCTTACAGTTCGGACTCCCGCGGTTCTGAATCTAATCTCACAAGTGCAATGTGAAATTGATAAACACCAAAGAGTCTAAATTCGGCAAATCTTTTGGAAAATCAATTTTTTAATCAAAAATGCCAAAATTGGACTGCTTTGCCAGATACAAAGTCGCCACTTAAATATTTTATTTTGGAAAAATTTAGGAAACCCATGACTCATGTCAAAGGCCACGTGTCCATCATCACCAAAGTTGCCTTGGCTCAAGAACTTAGGTACGAGAGGGGAAGGTCATGAATTGAGCACCACCGTTCGCCCGATCAAAGATCAGCCTCTACTAATCATGATATGATTTTTGTCACCATAATATGCTCTGGTTTTGGTTATTAGGCTAGCATTACTATGTGATGTGCACATACAAGTATAGACTAGTTTGCTCGATTTGGAACAATTCACTTTCATGTTTGTTTTTCGAAAATGGTGTGAATTTGCCACTCAAGTGGGCTTAAAGTTTGTGAATTTTCTACTCAACAAAGTGGGCTTAAACATACATTCGTTGAATCATTCCAATTCAAGCAACAACCCTTCATCCACAGGCACTCAAACAGTTTATAGCAATTAAGCACTTAGCCTTATGGCAAGCATGCTAATCATGGTAGTCACTCACACTCATGCAAGTATGCTAAAGCACTAAAAACTCACCTAGTATTCCAAGTCAAGAAAAAAAAACTAGTTAGAAAAATGCATGTTCTTAACTATGCTAAATGACTAATGCAACACATGCGAAAATACAACTAATAGGCTCGGCTACTAGTATGGCATATGGATCAATTTAATAACATGCGGTCTAAGCACGTATTCAAAGAATGTATTGAAATGACAATGCAGTTAAAATGATTAATCGAGTCTCGGTGCATGTAATACAAAATGAATGAATGCAAGCATAAGAAATGCTAATCGAAACATAATGCCCCTAATCTAACCATCAAAAGCGGATAAATAAAAGGGAGAAAGACGTGGGTTTGGAAGACATACACATTATTACATTACGCTCTCACAAAGGAGAGTCCGAATGAATAAACTAGCTAAGCTAAACTACTTAACTAATTATTACAAAATCGAATGAAATAAATTAACTAACAATTCTAAACTAATTAATTAAGAATTTAACTAGGCTAAACTAATTAAATATTACAACACAAACTAATTAGCACAACTAATTAATTACAACAAATAAATGATTAACTAGTCCCGGGAAGTGAGGGAGACCCATGCATGCTCGGTTTCCACCTAAAGAACATCCGTTGTTTGCTCCCGAAAGTCTCTGTTGCACAACCCTTTCACTAATTTCCTTCTCCAGATCAACTCTACCATGCTTCACAAGCACACTGCTCAAAATTCATTGGTGGTCGGCCGGCCACCATTGAGGGGTTGCCGTCCAACACTGATGGCCGGCTAGCCAGTAACAGTGGCCGGCCGGCCACTAATGACACACCATTTTCTCTTGCTGCAACAGAGAGCAAACAGGGCAAAGAGAGGGTATTCTCACAGGTTGTTTGTACTGTGTATTCCTCTTTATCGTCAAAACATCTAACATCTTAAAAGAGTGATACACTTGGTTCCAAAACCATCAATCAAGCATTTTCATTGAATGATGGCCAAAGAACCAAGATGTACAAGTTAATAAATGCATAAATAAGACTCAACAACCATCACCTTATCATGCATGATCAAGGGCAATGGAGACCTAGGAAACTTGGCACATTTCATCACTTTTGAGTATGAAATGCCCCAATTTTCCTTGTGTTCAATTAACGTCCGATTGAACACATGAAAACACAACCAAATTCTTATCTTGGCACAATTTTAGTTTCCATTTTGTTTACCCATTTTAACTTACCAACCATTCTTTAACCAATTAAGTCCATTGGTGAGAAGTCCTCTAAAGAGAAGGAAGTGTCAAACAAGGGGTAGTTTAAGGCAAGAGAGAGGTTTTATGCCGTTGGTAATGAACCCCCAAAAGAGGATTAAACCATTAAGCATGGACCTCAATCTCAAGCATAAACTATCCTAAGGTTGAAACAACCCTCAAAGCAAACAAAGAGTGAAGAAATGAGGGAGGTTATAGAGATTATGCTGTCTGAAATTAAGTGAGAAAAGCATTAAAAACATGCACGCAACTCAGACAAGTGGTGTCCAAAGGCCTAAAACACCAAGCTTGTGATGATACTTACATTACAAGCATGCAATACAAGACTCAAATGCAACAATCAACCAAAAATAGAGTTAAAACAGTCCAAAATAGAGCCTAAAACATGCTGGAATTAAGCTATAAATGGCTAGAAAAATAAGCTAACATATAAAGCTAACTAGGCTAGTAAACAAGACACAAGGAGGGGAGGCTAACCCCTCCAAATTTAGACTTCAAAACTTGATTTTTACCACTGAAAATACTCTAAAAATTAGTGTTTAAAGGCCCAAAAAAAGATGGTTTGAAAATGGGAAACAAAGGTGAATGACCTTAACAATAAGGAATGAAGAGGAGTGAGCCACTCCCTAACCTTAAATGGCCAAAAACACCAATCTCAACCCATAAAAACAGAGTTTTTTATAGCCCAAAAACAGTACAAAAATGTGCTGGAATGAAGACAAAAGTAGCTAAAACAATAAGCTAAAACATAGAGCATGTTAAGCTAGTAAACAAAGCATAAGGAGGAAAGGCTACCCCCTCCATTTTTGAACTTCAACACATAATTTTAGCCATTGAAATTTAGTATTAAAAAGCTTAAAAGAGTTGACAACAAAGTGGGAAACATAAGGGCAAAGGCCTTGAGAGCAAGGTGTAAAGAAAGGTGAAGCACCCCTCAACCTTTAATGGCCTTAAATCACAGGTTTCAGCCCAAAAATATAGGTTTTAAACAACTCAAAAATTAGTAGAAAATATGGAAATCAAGTGGTGTAAAGATGGTACAAAAGCAAGAGAAGGTATACCTCTTGAAAAGGAATGAATCTTTAAGTCACAAACCACCAATTTCACACTCTCAAGTGCTTCAAGAGCTCAAATGCAAGCTCAAATAACTTCAGCAAGAAGTTCTCTAGGTTTGGTTTAGAGTTTTTGGGCAAAGGCTATGCAAGTTGAGAGAGAGAGAGAGAGAGAGAGAGAGAAAGAATTGTAAAGAGAGGATTTTTTTTTTTGCTCCCAAAGTTTTTCTAATCTTGAAATATGAAAGATAGGTCATGTATATACAGAAATTTATGAGCTTCAGTTGAAAATATCAAACCAGAAACAGCTGGAGCTTTGTGGAAACAGCTAGAGGAAAATATCTACAAAAAAATCTGTTTTTTGACACTTGTGGCCGGCAGGCCACTAATGTGGCTAGCAGGCCATCAATGATGGACGACAAAACACATTTGTGGGCGGCACCCCCTAAACATGGGTCAATATACTCAAAAAAAAGGTCAAAATTTTCACCACTGGCCGGCAGGCCACTAAAGTGGCCGGCCATAAAAATCTACTTCTTAGGCCCGACTTTAAACAGGCATATCTCCTTCATCCGGACTCCTTTTTAGGTCATTCTTGAGTCTAAATTGAAGCCCCGGAAGTCTAATTTCCAATGGTTGCAGCCTTACATCTAAATTCTAAGTGTTCAAAGACATATGCCTATTTTAGTGGAGGTTGATTATTTTTGTCCTAATCGGATTCATGCCTAACTTCTCCCAAACTAGTTTTCTTTCCTCCCCTCCTATTTTCTTCAACTCCAAACCTATAAATAAGATGTTTTGAAAGATTTTTCAAATATTTCACCTCTCTTTCATTTATTTCCACTTTGTCCTTGCTCGGTTTACCGAAAAGTGTAATATTTAACGAAATGCAAGCCTCGGAACATTGTAGAAACATTTTTAAAAATATTTTGAAAGAGAGGGTTTGAAGGTCTAAAATAATTTGGCCAAAATGGGTTTTGTCAAAAATGGGGTGTAAGGTTGGGATTAGAAGTCCTCCTTGTTGAAGATATTGAACGGTTGTACTGTGTGACTTTCATCATCGAGTGATCAATCAGTGGCGCCCAAGTCTTAAGGGCAGCCAAAAATGGGGTGTCCACACCATTCCTTTCTTTTTCAAATCTTTCAAACAACCCTAATACCTCATTTCTTCTTGTGATTTCTACCTCATTGAGGTTTCTGGATTCTGCAATTAAATCTAAATCATGCAGATCATTTTCAGCCTCTTTAAGCTTTGATTCCACATTCCCAAACACCTCAAGGTTCCATTTTTTCAAAACCATTTTAATGATCTCAACTTACTCATAATAATATACCCTGCCCATCCCCTTACATTTGTATCTTCCCAAACCTTTTTTTAACTCCTTAATGAACATAAGATGTAAAACCCAACCATTTGTGAACTTGAAAGGTTTAAGACCCCAGTCTCTCTTATCCTCCATCAATAATATTGGGCAACGATTAGATTAGAACTTTAGGTAAAACCCACACTTTGAATTTGAACCATTCTAACTATTCTGGGTTAACTAAGAATTTGTCAATTCTAATCCAACTTTGGGAATTTCCCCATGTGTATTGTCTACCAAGCATAGGGATATCCACCAATTCCAACTCATTTATAAAATTCCCAAACTCAGTCATACCCTTTTCTTCCTAAAACAACCTTTTCTCTCTACAATTGCAATAATTTCATTGAAATCACCTCCTAAGCACCACGGTTTAGAAAGTCTTTTTTTTAATTTAGACAACACCCCCCAAATATGCCTCCTAACATCCTCCTGATTAGGAGCATAAACATTACCAATTACACAATCAATAGTAGAATGAAATGTACCTGAAAATAGAACAAATCTCCTGGAGTTGCAGCAATCTTTCAATACAAAGACATCTGGCTTCCATATGCAAAGCAATCCACCCGCACTATCTTATGTATCCATCCCCATGAACTCCATTGATTCATTAGGCTAAAGTGACCTAACAAATCTTTCATTAACTTCTGATTTTTTTTTTCTTCTCTCTTTTAATACTTCCTTGATTCTTCTTCTTTTCTCTACCCTTCCAAGCCCTCTCACATTCCACGATATAATCTTCATTTAGCTACATATTTCTCTTGATTTCACCTTGAGGTGCTAATTTAAACACCTCTCTTTTTCATTTCTCATACTAGCCTTACTTCGTCATCCTCTTCCATCTGGATAATCTTTTTGGTTGATTCAGCTTCCTTTCCTCCGAAATCCAACCCCACTTCCTTTCCCATTTGAATTGTATCTAGAGCTTCCCTCATTAATTTCCTTTGCTTGCCAGAGTTGTGACTTACAGACAGAGAAGATGAAATTGCAGTTACAGCCTCACGAAACAAAGCTCCTCTTTGAAAACCTCTTCTAAAAGTTACACCTTTTCTTCCTTTCTTTTTTCTGTAATGATACCCTTTTTTCTTTCATTCGCTGATCAAGATTCTCACTCACATCAACACAATAGGGCTGTCTCTGATAGTGTTTAAACCAAACCTACCTTTACATATCTGGGCTACATCCAAGACCACCTCCAAATTAATATTGGGCTTACTTAGGTCAGTCTGATTCAAGCTTCTTATAATCCCATCGGAGCCCACCTTAGATCTTCCATTTCGTGTTTCCTACTCCTTTGTGCTCTGACCTACCTCTTCACGTACGCCCCCTTGAGTTTTGAACAATCTTTTAATGGTGCATTTTCAATAGTTTGAGCAAAACTGTGTGAGTTTCATTCACCATTGATACAGTTGTGGAGAAAATAGCGTGCCCATCATCCAATTCCTCCTTTCCAACATTGATCCTCTTGTTGGTTGCCATATCATCTTGAGCATCCACCTCAGCGTCTGTGCATGCCACATCATCATCATCTTCTTCTCTGCTTCCATGGCCAAATGCAACACTCTACTCTTCTCCAGTGCTATTCTCCACCGAGTCCTTCCAACTTGGCTTATCTTTGTGATTGCAATAGTTCATATGTGATCGATTACCAAAGCTACAATCTTCGGACACTCGATTTGGGTACATGCTACCTTTATTTTCCAAAATAACCATTTTATCCACTTGCTCCAGTTGAGAAGAACATATTCTAACTTTTCTATGTTTCAAAGAATCCATGTTTAAAGTGGCTTTATCAATCTCTACAATTTCTCCCGCACTTCTCCTATCTTCTAGAAGTTTTGCCTATTCCACAGATTGGGAGGTACACCATAGCAATTGAGCCATAATAATCTTTCATTTTCCACTCTCAACTCTTTTTTCCAATGGACATATGACTCACACCAGTCATGAATCCATTCTCCTATCTCTGTCATTTTAGTCTTCATATCCTCTACTGACCTGAAAGCTATGTAAACAATTCTCTCTCGATCTTCTCTTACTTTCACATCCACCAATCCTCTGTTCTGAAATTCCTTTTTTAAGTCTACACAACTACAATTCACTCACATCTTGGCTATTGCACTTTCGTGTAACCAACCATTACCGTACTCTTTTGCTTTGACTCTAACATCACTTCTACCTCTTACATTTGTTCCTTTTACCACCTCAGCATAAGTGCGTCTTTTTGTGCTTCTATTAGGTACAATCCTTCCTATAATTTATGTTCGTTGATTGAGTGGCCCATCCATTACTTGAAACTTTTCCTTGCCAGCCTGCTCCTTTTTGTAATCTACCTTTTTCACCTTCAATGTCTTGTTTTCACACCCCACTCCATTAGCTTTTTTCATAGCAACCCCAACAGCCATAGAACAGTCATATCAAACAAAACCAAACCCGAATTGTGTTACTTTCCTCCTCTTGTTTGGTATAAAGACATCCTTTACTATCCCCAAATTAGTGAACATAGTATAAAGTCCTAGGACTTATTGAATTAGGAATATCATCAACAAACACTGTAAGGATGTTTGGTGATGCTCCAACCCTTCATGTTCTTCTCCTAAACACCGGCTTCCATCCTCTTCTTCTTCTTCTTCTATATTTATTCCTTGATGTTAACGGAGTCTGATAATCATTCTATTTCATTCTATTTTACCCAGAACTTAATTCTTATCACAACTTTATGGCTAACATGATACATGAAGTAAGAAGATGTAGCCACTAATGCTTTCACTCTGGAAAATTAATTCTCTCGAAATTTTTGATTTTTTTTTTCTTTTAATCAATAAAAATTTCCTTGAATTGATGTATACATTTACATGTTCACCATAAATAGGTGAAAATTAGCAAGGCCAACCCAATTCCTTTGTTTTGTGCACAACACCACGACACCACCTATAGTGAGTTTTAATATGCACAACACCTCTGTATATGAGGTTGGGTTTGGTGTCAACCATGGCTAGTCCAGGAGGTAAGCGAGGGGTACTTTGTTTACCGAATGTGTGGGAAAAGGTGGGATGAACCAATATTGCATGTGGGTGGGTGTAGATTTTCAGCCATTAAAGGAGGGGAAGAAAAGAACATGTGCTGATGAGCAGCTGAAAAAACAAAACAAAAAAGAAAAAGAAAAAAAAGGACATATATACAAAGAGAGACAATGAAAAAAAAAAAAAAAAAGAAAGAAGAAGAAGAATAAGAAGAAAAAAGGAATGGGGGGAGAAAGGAGAAAAAAGATAAACAAAAACAAAAGAGGTCAAAAGTGTCATTTGAATATCTTAACTTTGTCACACACGCTCAAATTAGTGCGTGTATGACACATCCTATTAATTTTGACAAAATCTGTTAATTTTGTATATCATTCCAAACCCCAAGGAATTTATATGTACATTTTAAATATTAGGGGGTAATGTATTTTTGTGTTAAACCACATGGAGGTAAATTATAATTCATCATAAATTTAATTTTAAGTATAAATTTAAATGTAAATATAACTTGATAAAAGATATATTAATATTCAATTAACTTAAATTTTTATAAATATATTTTACTCAATATTTTTAAAAGGTGAGCGAACAGATCGTCAAAATAAGATCTGGGAAAGGCCCATTGTACGCGTAATGGTTGTAACTCATTTTTTTCAAATCATGCTTTAAAAACGATCACAACTTTCTTTCCATAATAAAGGGAACAACAATTCCTCGAGGAGTGATGTTTGCTAATAAAAAAAGGAAAATGCTCCGGAGCTCTAATTAGAGCTGAAAAAGGACAGCTCTAATGAGCTGTCACCCATTTAAAAAAAAAAAAAAAAAAAAAAAAAAGAGTGAAGTAGAAGACAAAAAAAAAGTGGAGAAAAAGATAAATTAGTGCTATTTTAGTGCTCTTTTTTTAGAGCTCCGGAGCATTACTGATAAAAAAAAGATCTAGAAGTACATAATTGAATTGGAGTATAATTTTTTATTTTTTAAAATCACATTCAATGTATTGATGACACACAAAATAATATTCAACTTTAGACCTCTAAATTAAAGTCATCATAACATTAGGGATAAAAAAAAATTTAGGATAAATTATAAATGCACTTTCTAAGTTTTTTTAAAAATTTAAATTGTTTCTCGTGGTTTTGAAATTACATTATGCCTTTAAAATTTTCTAATTTCATAGCAAATGGTCCCTTTCATTAATAAATCATCAAATCAATCAACAGTTTAAAATGATATTAGAAATACATTTTAATTAATAATTTAAGTAATTTTATTATTGTATTGGAGAGTAATTAAAAAAATTATTTTTTCAGTTAATTCTGTTAAATAAAAAATTCTTATAAGGAATAATTGTAATTTTTCAAACTACAGAGAATAATTTACATTTTAAGTAAATCACGTGGAGTCTATTTTTAATTTATTTAAAAATTTAATATTGAGCAACAACTGAGTAAAAACCAATGGAAGAGACAAAATTAAATATCTCATATTAATTTTTTTGATTTAATTTTAGACAATTAAAAAAAATTACTCATAAATCCTATATAGGGGAATGTTGATCTAACTAGTCCTAAGAGTTTTCTTATGAACCAATTAATCCTTTATGTTTTAGAAAGTTACATTTATTTGATTTGGTATCATTTGACTTTAAGTGAATGTTTTTTTTATGATTTATTTTTCTAATTTTTTTAATTCATTTTTGGGATGAGAGTGGAAATATAAGGTGTGGAAGATTATTTTTTGAAGGAATTGTTGACTGAAATATTGGTTGTCTAGCGTGGAAATCTACATTTCTGTAGTGTGGTTTTCTGGTGTTACATTCGAGTGTTACATTTAAAAAAAGTACATTAGAGAGTTTTTGTGTGTTACACTAATTGGAGTGTTACGTTTGGAAAAAATACGCTAAGGAATTTTTTTATAATGTTACGTTGTTACGTTTTGAAAAAGTACATTAATGAATTTTTTAGTATGTTACATTAAAGTGTTATATTTGGAAAAAGTACACTAAGAAGTTTTATGTGTAACATTGATTGGAATGTCACGTTTGGGAAAAATACACAAAGATTTTTTTTTAGAATATTACGTTATTACATTTGAGAAAATATATTAAGAAGGTTTTTAGTGTTGCATTGATTGGAGTATTATGTTTGAGAAAAGTGCACTAAGGAGTTTTTTAGTATGCTGCATTGGAGTGATACGTTTAGGTAAGAAATTTTTGTATGTTACGTTGATTGGAGTGTTACATTTGGAAAAAGTACGCTAAAGAATTTTTTATTGTATTACATTGGAGTGTTACGTTTGAAAAAAAATATACTAAGGAGTTTTTTTGAAGTATTATATTTAGTAATTTCAACATTATAAGAAAACCCACATTTTGGCTATTTATGTAATTCACATGAAATTGGTATCTTTGGATCCATAAGGAAAAAAGAGAGGACCAAATCGTTTATAAGATCACTTTTTGAAATTTATTGGTGTTTCACTTTTAAAAATATTCTCATTGGCTAGCTTCCATTTAACCTTATAAAAATAAAACTCTAATTACTCTATGATTTATGGTTTTTAAAAGGAAAATACATATTTCTTTAATATGTATCTATAAAATAAAACGTAATGGTTTTTTAAAATGTCTTAGAGATACAAATGATTAGAACGGTATGGATAGTTTCAAAAGATTGAACGGCTAAAATTACTTGATTAAAAATAATTTTTTTGCTTAAATAATTGTTAATTTTTATTTTACAATCCCACATTGGAAAAATAAGGAAAAAGTAAGTTGTTTCTCTTATATAAAGTAAATCTTATACTAGCATTTAATATTATAGTATTGTCTATGTTTCAGTTCAATACAATTTAAATTTTACTAAAATAAAATTTAAAAGTTTTAATTAATTAATTTCTGTATAAGTTTTTTTTGGGTAAGTAATTTCTGTATAAGTTGGTTAGTCTTTTGACCTAGTTGATTAAGTTGAACCGTTTTTGGTTTGATTGATTAACTGGTTTAACTGCGATTTTAATGGTTTTATCAAAATATATTGGTTAGATTTGTTTGGTTTGAAATAAACTAAAGATTGACCTAAAGATCGAATAACTGATATTGCTTGATTATAAATAAATTTGCTATCCAAACGATTGTTAACTTCTATTTTACAATCTTACATCGGAAAAAAAAAAAAAAAAAAAAAAAAAAAAAAAAAGTGAATTGTTTCACTTATATAAAGTGAATCTTATGTTCCTATTTAATATTATAATGTTGTGCATAGTTCAAGACAGTTCAAAATATATAGTTTTATGTTTAAAATGTATGTTTAAGTTTTATGACAACTTTTAATATAGAATAGATTAAAATTAAAAAATTTATAAAATGAAATGTATTTTATTTTATCATAAATATAATTATTTAAATTTATTCTATTTTTTTCATCTTTACTAATTAAATTATGACAATTATTTTTTATTGTGAACTTAGAATATATAATTAATGACATAATAACTGCAATATATATTCTAATAAAATGGTTAAAACTTAATTCAATCTATTTTTTTTCTATAATTTTTAAATAAATTCGGTATTATTATTTATTTTTAAAATTATTTTTAATTATTTATTTAATCTATGCATAGTATGAGTTCATATGCTAGTACTAAAAAAATCTAATCCCAAATGCTCACAAACATAGGTTTTTCTAGTAACATTAAATAAAAAGTTATTAAAAAAAATCAAAAAATAAAAATATACTTAAAAAAAGAATTTCAAACACTTAGTTTGATAGAGATAAATTTATAAGCCACATGGCTATGTTTGGTTTAACTCGATTCTACCCTTATGTTTCCATGCTGTGTTTGGTTTAAGTTTTTAAAAATTGATTTTAAGGCCACATTTTAACACTCATTTCATAATATGTTTGGCAGAGGAGAAAGTTTTTAAATTTTGAATTTTGAAAAGAGTGGATTAGATCTACTCGGACGTCCGGCCGGTTGACTGGAATAATGATTTTTTTTTTTTTTTTTTGCAATTGGCATCTGTTATTTGAAAAAATAATAATTTATTTTTGATATTTTTTAAATATAAAAATTATTTTTTTAGACCAACATGACAAATTATTTGGCCATTTAATTTTAAATAAAAATTAATTTGTCACAGTAAATTTTAAAAAATAAAAAACACTTTTAAACAAAACAATTAAAAAAAATTTCCAATCAAATATATAGTCAAAAGTAATTTTAAAGTACTAGCTAAATATATTTTTTAACAAAAACTAATATATAATTTTTCATATTTTAAATAAAAAAATTTGGAATTTTTTAAATAAAAAATTATTTTTTTCAATAATTATTTTTTTGAATTGAATTTTAAAAAGAGTTTGGTTATGAGATTGGAATAAAATTTTCAATAGAGTTTTGGTTGTGTGTTTGGTTGTGAGTTATAAGTTTGGTTATTAAGTTTTCAAAACTTTTTTCAAAACTCATAATCAAATAATTTTCTCATTTCAAAATTTATTTAAAAAATTCAAAACTCAATTCAAAACTTTTTTTAAAACTAATAACCAAATAAATTTTTCTTTTCAAATCATAATTTAACAACTCACAAATTCAAAATATAATTACATTCTCAAATTATAATTTTAAAACTAAACCAAACGCATTTCTCTACCTAAAATTCGTGTTGCTATTTGAGATGATCAGTTCAATTCGGTTTAGTATGGATTGAGAAAAAATTTAGCATCATAATGTTTGGTTGAGTTTTCAAGATTAGTTTCTCAATTTTTTTTTGTCAACTTATTTAGTAACATGTTTGATTTAGTAATATGTTCTATTTGCCACTTATTTTTAATGCTAAAACAATCAACAACGAAAATGTAATTAGATAAAATATTTCGATCACAACTGATCGAGATATGATATTGTTGGAAAATTTAGGAAAAATATTAAAAAATTAGGTAGTAGAAAATATAATTACAAACTCATGAGAGTATAACACTCATTTGTACAAATCTATTGCATAAATTACTTACACTGTCATGAGTTTGAAAATATTATTCTACTTTTCATTATTATTTATATTTTTCCCCTAAAATTTTCTAGAATCAAAACTCATTATATCTTATGAAAAACTAATATAAAATTATCTTCAACAAAGCTACTTGAGATAAGTTTTAGGTACGGAGGAATTGGCCAAATTAAAGGGAAAATGAGCTGAATTTAATTAGTGGAGAAGAATAATGTTCATGCTCTGTTTACAAATATGGTTATGTTTGGTTTGTTAAAAATTTAGAATTTTTTTTTGAAAATATGTAAACTAATTTGATAAAAAAAAAAATTTCACATTTTTAAAAATTATTTTTGACGTCTCAAAAAAATAAAAATATATGAAAATGATATTTGATTTTTGGGCAAATTACATAAAAAAATCTCAGAATTTCGCGTGTTTTTCAAATTAAATTCCAGTATTTTAATTGTATCAATTTAAATTCTAAATTTGTTATTTCGTATCAATATTAACCATACATCCATCTTTGTTAAGTTGTTTGATAAAAAAAAAAAAATTAAAATAATAATAATTTAATGTACATATGACACATTTTCATTTGCTCATTTTATTTAATATTAATATTATATTTGAACATAATTACACTACATCAATACCACCATATATGTATCAACTATTACATCAGGGCCATTGATCATACACTTACCATGTACTTCAACCCATTGTATCAAAACCCTCTCCTGTTGCTGAGAAATTTTTGTATGCCAATAGGGTACCACATGGCACTATCTTTCACTAATCACAAATATATATGTTCACTATTGTTCCCCAAACACTCAACATAAATCAAGTGGATCCTACTGTCAAAACCAATCACAATAGTAAAAGGTACCACATGACATGTACCCAAGGTTCTGAAAAGCGGTTGCGGTCGCCGTCGCCGTAACGGTGGCGGTGGCGCAGTTGCGATTGCGGTTGCGGGTGTAAAGGCCGTAGCGAAACGGTTGCGGCAACCAAAACTGTGAATTTTTTTATTTTTCGCACAACTTGAAAAAAACTTACCGATATGCATATTTTTTTTCCATGATCATATTTATTGGATTTTAAGATAAATATTGATTAATTTTTGTAAATTTTTAAGTATGATCCAATATATTTCATATTTTTAAATCACTATAAACTGAGTTTTTTACATTTTATTTTAATAATTAATGACTTTATATTATACAAAAAATCAATCACTAACTATTATATATAAGACAAACAATGACAAAAGTAAGAGAATAAATAAGAGCCTATATATATATATACATATTTTAATCAAACTAAATAATTAATGACCACACTTATTATTATTGTTATTATTATTATTGTTGTTGTTGTTGTTGTTGTTGTTGTTGTTTCAAACAATATATAGATAGACACACACAAATAAAATGGTTGAGTGATAGCAGCTGAATAGAATAGCATAGGTCTTACAGCTTCAACAAATCAATAACATGTTCTTCATCTTCCCTCTTTATCTTCCCTCTTCTTTCTCTATCCCTCTTCTCTCATTTTTAGTTTTTTTTTTTGTGTTTTTTAGAAAAAAGAGTTTAAAACCATTACGTAACGATACATAACAGGCCGTTACGGCACCGTTACGACCGCTACGGCAGCCACTACAGTCAACACACTTATGAATCTCAATCACACTACAAAAACGGTCGTAACGGGTGGCGGTAACCACCACAACCGTTACATAACGGCGTTACGTAATGGTTACGGCCGCTTTTTAAAACCTTGCATGTACCCTATCCGCATACAAAAATTTCTCCCTGTTGCCTTTCTCTTTCTCTTCTCTTCTCTCTCCTCCTACCCAATCTCTCATCCTCCGACTTCACCACGACTTCGTTCGCTACCGATCAGTCTCATCGCTCCTCTCTCACCCTCCTCATTGTCTCCAACTCCTTCATCCGCTCTGATCTGATGTACCACTCCTCTCACTCTCTCTCTCTCTCTATCTCTCTCTCTTAGGCCTCGTTTGGGAAGTTGGCTTCCTCTGCTTTCTTTAACTTTGTCACCCTGAACTTGGGTGCTCATGCTAAGCTTCGTTTTGGTGGCCTATGATAGCAGACGTCGGTGACCAGACGATTAGAATGAACCAACGGTAGGTTCAGGCCCCAAATCGATAAGTTAAGAATCTAGCAACGTCACCATTTTTAATACAATACAAATTTTGGCGATAAAGCTTTAAAAGAGAGAGAGTGAGAGACAGAGATAGGAACAGAAAGGGTTAGGGTTTGGAGTAGTCATTGAATCTGTGAGATTGTTATATGGTGATCGGCTAAATTTGACCGTCGATGTTGGACATATTTTTGAAACCCGATGAATGGGTGAAGAAAATGAAACTAGTGGGTGGGAAGAGAAACACAATTGAGTTATTCGTTAGATTAAACCACAGAGTGGTTGGCTTAGTGGGTGACGATTAGGGCCTAGAGGTTTGCTCCTTCTCAGGTTTTAGGTTCGAATCCCCATAGTCAGCAAACGCATATCTTGGGGCCATGGACTGTAGGACGTAAGCCTCGTTTCGGAAGGCCTAGTTAGCAAACGCATACCTTGGGGCCATGGACTGCAAGGCGTAAATCCTATATCGGAAGGCTTGTTCAAACTGTAGAGACTTAGTCAGGTGTGCGTAAGCTAGCCCATGATACCCTACATAACCAAAAAAAAAACAAAACAAAACAAAAAACAAAAAACATACAGAGATTGACTAGGGGCATAAATTGTGACCTTGAGTGAAGTTGAAGGTTTAAATTGCTCCATTTTGTAATCCTATAATTTAATTTGAAAAACACGCGAGGTCTAGAGATTTTTTTATGTAATTTGTCTTTAATTTTTTTACCAAATTAATTTTTAATTTTAAAAAAATATATTATTAAGTTTCTAAAAACCAATCAAACATGACCATAGTCTACCTTTTAATTCATTTGAGTAAGTAGTGATTTTTTTACTAATAAAATTAAACATGCTTTAATGTGTTATCATCATTTAATTATAATTTACCTTTTAAGTGCTATGTGCCACACTATGTCGATGTCAATTGGAATGAGCTAAGGCCATGTTTGGGTTACATATTTGGGCTAAAATAGTTACATAGGATAAAATTGACTATTTTAGTCAAATAAGACAAAATGTTATATCTAACTCATAATCATTTTATTTATTTTTTTCACAAAAGTCAAAAAACCTTTTTCAAACGATATTTTTTAGCCCTAGGTTAAAATAGTCAAAAAGGCAACCTACATCTCAAACGGAGGCTAAAGAGGGTACTTAGATAATACGATTTACTTTTTTTATACAAAGTTTTATTATTGAATAGTGATATTATATGTTAATAATGATATAGTTTCACCGTTATATTAAAATTAAATCTAGTGAGCAAAAATATTTTGTAGGGTATTTACCTTTGGATAGCAATAAAAGCATTTTCCATAGCCCAACCCATTATCCAAACTTTAGCCATAGATAAAAAAAAATGAAAATGACAAAAGAAAAAGAGAAAGAACAAGAGAATACTTATTCCAAGTAAACATCACACGAATCATGTTATTTTATGTTATGTTATGAGCCAATTTAGCCTTCCTAGCACTCCACATGCCTTGTTTTATATCGTTGCATGTGTGTCTAAACAGTGGGCCTCAGTTCACACCTCCCCAACATTTGGTCATCAACACGGCACTCACTTGACCAAGTCAAGCACATCATATAAAGTTGAGGTTATGACGCAAAACAATCATAATTACACAGGACAAACACAATGAGATTTGAGCTTTTATGAGGAAAAAGTCTACTCTAATAAAAAATTTATGATTAAAATAATATGACAATAATAATCTTTAAAATTAAAATCATTTAAATAATTTTTTTACTTTAAAATAATAAAATCAACATTTACCGGGTCATTCTATACTTAATTTTTTCGCAAATTTTTCGAGACTAATTAGAAAGTATTATTGGAGTGAATGTAACACTGATATCACATGACAGTATCATCGTCAAATAGGCAATCTAACTTTGCAGTAAGAATTACAACATTTTTAGGTTAATGAGAGAAAAAATTTATCTACTTAATTCATTTGTGACATTTTATTACCCGGTAACACGATGTACAATAGTGTTACTATTACACTAAATATTTTTTCGTGCAATTTGTTGATTTGTATGGTTTATCTTATAGGTTTTCCAAACAAATCATCCATGCAAAACTTAATTTAAATGGGTAGTCACATAATCTAATTATATTTGTCTTATAAAAATTAGTGTCAAGAATATATTTGAAAATAGTCCTCAATTATTTATTTTTTTATAAATATAAATATAATCTAATCCAGTGACTAATACTTTTTAATAATTTTTGTCTTACAAATATTAATATTAATATTTTTTTTTTAAATCCGAATCATCTATGTAAAAAGTTATGACAAATAATCAAAACATGAGCTCACCGGATCCATCATTTTCTCTCCAATTGAATCATCAAGTATCCTACCAGCCAATCGCTCAACCCATTTTTTTTTTTTTATATAACATTACTCATATAAATAAGCAAAAACATAAATAACTAAAATATGAACTCACCGGATCCATCAATATCTTATCTGCCCAATTGACTCACCAAGTACCCAGCCAGTATCTCAACCTTTTCCTTATATATATATATACTAAATTTTTTACTAAATAAGTAATTAAATGTCTCACATGGGCACGTGAGACATTTGGTAATTTATTTGTTAAAAAATTTGGAACCTATAATATTGGGTATGTGAGATATTTGATTATTTATTTGGTAAAAAATTTAGAGTCTGTAATACTTTTCATATATATATATAACATTACTTGTATAAATAAACAAAAACACAAATAATAGCAAAACCACAAATTGAGAATAATGGAAAAACTATTGGAAATGGTTGGAAAAATTTTGGGTAAAACAAAAATTTTTTCCTAACTTTGGTCTAATTTTTAGGTGGGACCCGTGCGTTGATTTTCACGGGTCAAAGTGGTAATGCGTTCTATGCCGCGTTGTGATTCTCGTGGTATATTTGGTTGCTCAAAACTATTATCGAGTGAATAGGAATTGAAGCCAAAGTGTGCTCTATGGAAATGGAGTTTTTGTGAAAAATCCTTAAGGTGTGTATAATGGCTTGTTCCACATTAATTTGGTGGGAAGTTTTGAGTGGGTTTATAAGGCATGGGATTGGAACTTAGGGTGTGCCCCAAGGGGTACCCAAGTTTTGTAGAGAGGGAGGTTATGAGTAAAATAGGCTAGACCCATTGGACCCAAAAATCATCACACACGCACGTCGCCGTCCGGTCAGGCGGGTGTGAGGTTGGGTTGGGCTTGTCCAGTCCAATACTATTCTTTTTGGGCCAAAAACATTTGAATTTTATTTTATTTATTTATAAATAAAATCTGTCCATTTTATTTCAAATTTTTTGGTTTACACCTTTTCAGAAATTTTGCACAGTTTCAAATCTGTCCAAACCGAATCTGTTCAAATTCAAATCCATCCAAAACAGGTTTTTGAATTGTTTCAAATTCAAACCAAACAGTGCCTATAGATTTTATATCTATTTAATTTAAATTGAAACAGGTATTGTACATGTTTAATTCAAAACTAGCAGCCACCAAGCCACCACTTCACCTATATAAATAGGTAGTCCCTCATTTGGTTTTTCACTCTTATTTTCGTCCATCCTTCCTGCAATTTCATCTCTGCATTTTGCTACATTTATTCTATAATTTTTTTGTGAGAAAGAGTGTATACACTAAGTGTATTCGTTGAACAAATAAATTGTAGTGCTGCATTTATTTGTTGATTGATCATTTCATCTTGGGAGATAGACGTCCACATTCTAAAAGTACCGTGGAGAGGACGAATCTGTCTTAAGGACACAGTGTCGAACACTGGACTTGATCAGAATATTATTCAAGAAATTAATCAAGTAAGTTGATTATTTATTTACTATTTTATTTATTTATTTAAATCAGATTTTGATTTTGTTTTTGTAACAAAATAAAAATATGTTTTTATTATTTTGTTTTATCTTCCTGGTTTGATTTTTGTAATCAAACATATTCTCTCCTTTTCTTTATTTCTTATTTATTCTGTTTGTTGTTAAGTACACAACATAATTTATTTTTCAAATACAGTAAAAATTGTCCAACAATCTTAAGAGAGAATATTTTTTTATCTTTATTATTTTTAATTTTCTGTGTTTTCACAAAGTGATATTCTGGTTGAAAAATACAAATAGTATTTATAAACTATTTGAAAGATAGTAGTAATATACTGTCTATTTTCTTTGACAACTAGTAGTAATATATTGGTGTCATTAACAATTGTAGAATATTATTTGGTGTTATAGAAAATTATTGTGGTATTTTATTTTTCTGGTTTCAGTAACAAGGAAAATAAAATTACTTTATGTTATAATTTATTTTCTGGTTTTAGTAACTAGAAAAGTAATTTGTGGTTTGTTTTTCTGATTTTTGTAATCAGATATTATGGCTACTAAAACTAAAACT
The DNA here is from genome assembly GCA_036172215.1 of Camellia granthamiana. NCBI lineage: Eukaryota > Viridiplantae > Streptophyta > Magnoliopsida > Ericales > Theaceae > Camellia > Camellia granthamiana. The sequence continues at coordinate 97,057,805 of CM069905.1, forward strand.
ACAACTAGAAGTGGTACGCCAATTGTTACACCAACACCGGTCCCTATCCAGAACTATGTTCAAGTACCAATAAATCATGAACTGGAAAAATTTAACGGTACTGAGTTTAAGAGATGGCAGCAGAAGATACTATTCTATCTTACAACTCTAAATTTGGCTCGGTTTCTCCATGAAGAGGTTTCAGCACTTAAAAAGGGTGAAAGTGATCGGCAAGTTGTTGTCGCTGTAGATGCATGGAAACATTCAAATTTTCTATACAGAAACTACATCCTCAATGGCCTTGACAACATGCTGTATAATGTTTACATCCCTTTGAAGTCAGCAAAAGAATTATGGGATTCTTTGGAGAAGAAATACCAGACAGAGGATGCCGATACGAAGAAATTTGTTATCGGTAAATTTCTGGACTTTGTTATGGTAGACTCCCAAACGGTAATTTCTCAAGTTCAAAATTTTCAAATAATTTTGCAAGATATTCATTCAGAATGTATGTCTCTTAGCGAGTTTTTCCAAGTCGTTGCTCTAGTGGAAAAGTTACCACCGGCTTAGAAAGGTTTCAAAAATTATTTAAAACATAAACGTAAGGAGATGACCATAGATGAATTGATTGTAAGATTGAGAATTGAGGAAAATAACAGAAAGGCTGAAAAGAGGAATGAGAAAAATCCCATTGAGTCCAAGGCTAATGTGGTTGAACAAGTTCACAAACCACATAACAAAAAGAGGAAGTTTACTGGAGATGGTCCTAAACAAGGCGACTACAATGGTAACAAGAAGTTCAAAAGAAAATGCTATAACTGTGGCAAGACTAGACATCGAGCTTCTGACTGCCGCCGCCCTAAAAAAGATCACGGAAGTACAAGCAAGAAGACTACCAATCAGGCCAATGTAACTGAACTAGATTACATCTCTGACGGAGTGAATGACATCAACCTTTTTGCTGTAGTGTCTGAGGCTAATTTGGTTGGAAATCCCAAGGAGTGGTGGGTTGACACTAGAGCAACTCGTCACATATGTGCAGACAAGAAGATGTTCACTATCTACAATGAGGCTGCAAATAGTGAACAACTTTTCATGGGAAATTCTTCTACTTCTACTGTGGCTGGACAAAGATGACATCAGGGAAATAATTGACTCTCAACAACGTAGTGCATGTACCTGACATCCGGAAAAATTTGGTTTCTAGCTCTTTGTTAAGTAAAAATGATTTTAGGCTTGTATTTGAGTCTGATAAATTTGTATTATCAAAGAGTGATATGTATGTTGGTAAGGGATACATGAGTGATGGTCTCTTCAAATTAAATGTAATGACAGTTGCACCAAAAGTTGCTATGAATAAGAATAACACATCTTTTGCTTATATTCTTAAGTCGAATTTATGGCATGGTAGATTAGGACATGTGAATTTTGATGCTTTGCGTAGATTAATTAGTTTGGATTATATACCAAAGTTTGAAATTGATCCTAATCATAAATATGAAATTTGTGTAGAAGCGAAACTAACTCAGGCTCCATTTAAATCGGTTGATAGGAAAACCGAACCTCTAGAATTAATTCATATAGATGCATGTGATCTTAAATTTGTTCAAACTAGAGGAGGCAAAAAGTATTTCATAACATTTATCGATGATTGCACAAGATATTGTTATGTTTATTTACTTAGAAGTAAAGATGAAGCCTTAGAAATATTTAAACTCTACAAAATTGAAGTTGAAAATCAACTTGGTAAAACCATTAAAATGGTTAGAAGTGATAGGGGTGGTGAATATGATACACCATTAAATGAATTTTGTGCACAACATGGCATTATTCACCAAACTACAGCACCCTATTCTCCTCAGCAAAATGGAATTACTAAAAGGAAAAATAGAACCCTAAAAGAAATGATGAATGCCATGTTACTTAGTTCAGGCTTACCACAGAGCATGTGGGGGAGAAGCGATATTGTCTGCTAATTATGTTCTTAACAGAATACCCCACAAGAAAACCAACAGTACTCCTTATGAATTGTGAAAAGGTCGACCGCCTTCCTATAAATACTTAAAAGTGTGAGGGTGTTTGGAAAAAGTTGAAGTTCATGTTCCTAAAAAGACTAAGATTTGACCAAAAACAGTTGATTGTGTGTTTATTGGTTATGCTTAGAATAGTAGTGCATATCGGTTTCTGACATATAAATCAGAAATACCTGATATAAATGTGAACACTATTATAGAGTCAAGGAATGTTGTGTTTTTTAAACATGTCTGTCCTTACAAGAAATGACAGGAATTAAGTTCATAGAAAAGAACTTATGATTGTACACAAAATTAAGAGGCTAATGACAATCAAACACAAGAGACTAGTGATGGTCTCGACCAACAAGATTTAACTGATGATGAACCAAAAAGAAGTAAGAGAGCAAGAACATCAAAATCCTTTGGTCCAGATTTTCTGACATACCTATTAGAAAATGAACCTCAAAGCTTTAAGGAAGCAATGACAGGTCCTGAAGCACCTTTGTGGAAAGAGGCTGTTAATAATGAAATTGAATCCATTATGCAAAATCATACTTGGGAATTGGTAGATCTTTCACCTGGTTCTAAACCTCTTGGATATAAGTGGATATTCAAGAGAAAAATGAAAGCAGATGGTTCAATAGACAAGTATAAAGCAAGACTTGTAGTAAAAGGTTATAGACAAAAGGAAGGTATGGACTATTTTGACACATATTCTCCTGTGACAAGAATAACATTCATTCGCATGCTTATTGCTATAGCAGCGTTGTTTAATTTAGAAATACACCAAATGGATGTTAAGACAGCTTTCTTAAACGGTGATCTAAATGAAAAGATTTATATGGAGCAACCCGAAGGGTTTGTAGTTCCAGGGCAAGAAAAGAAAGTTTGTTGGCTTGTAAAATCTCTTTATGGATTAAAACAAGCACCTAAGCAATGACATGAAAAATTTGATCATGTAATTCTTACTAATGAGTATAAGATAAACGAATGTGACAAATGCGTCTATGTTAAAAACACTGACCAAGGATATGTCATAGTTTGTCTTTATGTGGATGACATGCTTATCGTTGGAAGCAGTCAAAATATGATCAAATCAACTAAGCAAATGCTTAACAAAAGATTTGATATGAAAGATATGGGGGTCGTAGAGGTTATATTAGGAATGAAAATTACTAAAACATCTGACGGATATGCATTATCTCAATCACATTATATTGAGAAAATTTTTGATAAATTTATCAAGGATGATTTGAATGTAGTTAGAACACCTCTAGACATTAGTCTTTATTTATCGAAAAATAAAGGTGATGCGGTGTCTCAGTTAAAATACTCTCAAATCATTGGAAGCGTAATGTACCTAATGAATTGTACTTGTCCTAACATAGCTTATGCAGTCAGTAAATTGAGTAGGTATACTAGTAACCCTAGAGAAGACCATTGGAAAGCGATCATTCAAGTTCTTAGATATCTAAGATCTACTCGTGATCATGGTTTGAACTTTACTCGATATCTAGCAGTACTTGAAGGTTATTGTGATGCCAATTGGATATCGGATACTAAAGATTCAAAATCCACTAGTGGATATGTCTTTACTCTGGGAGGTGCTGCTGTTTCTTGGAAATCCACGAAACAAACATGCATTGCACGATCCACAATGGAATCTGAGTTCATTGCTTTAAACAAAGCAGGAGAAGAAGTAAAATGGCTTTGTCACTTCTTAGAAGACATTCCAATGTGGCCAAAATCTGTGCCAGCTATTTGCATTCATTGTGATAGTCAATCTGCAATAGGCAGGGCACAGAATCATATATATAACGGTAAGTCACGACATATTCGTCGTCGACATAATACCGTAAGGCAATTGCTATCAAATAGAATAATCTCAATAGATTATATAAAATCTAAAGAGAATATTGCAGATCCGTTAACAAAAGGTTTGACAAAAGAGCAAGTATATAGTTTATCGAAGGGGATGGTATTAAAGCCTATTACATAAGAGTATCATAATGGTAACCCTACTTATATGACTAGAGATCTCAAGAACTAAGTTCAAAGGGACAACTAAGTTATGTATGGCTCGCCAGAAATCACCAAGGGAATAAAATTTCCCTACCCATTCCTATGGTGAGAGTGATATCTGCAACATATGTTGTATGCAGGGGTATAAGGATAAGCTTTGCTTTTAATGATTACTTATATTTTAATTTAGGCATAAAAATCAAGACGAGTATAAAAAGATACTCACAATAAGAATCACCTCTATGAGTGTCGAACTGAGGCCGGTTCTATGAGAATGAAGAGACTACATTCTCTAGAAGCACTCATGAAAACCAGGAGCGTTCAAGGCCAAAAATGAACACAACAGTGAGAACCACGATGTGTTAGAAGATATTTTGTGTGAAATATATTGTCTTGGCTTATACAAATGGCTGAACAATTTAAGGTATCACATCCATTGGTTAGCTAGTGAGTCCGATAGGTTGTCACTAGGGAAGGCTCAAGGCCGAAAGCTACCTATCCTGATACAAGATATTTTCGACTTATACTCTTGCGATAAAGTTTGCATATTGTTGCATTTTTGTTGTCATCAAATTCCATTCATGTGGGGGATTGTTGGAAATGGTTGGAAAAATTTTGGGTAAAACAGAATTTTTTCCTAACTTTGGTCTAATTTTTAGGTGGGACCCGTGCGTCGATTTTCGCGGGTCAAAATGGTAACGCGTTCTATGTTGCGTTGTGATTCACGTGGTATATTTGGTTGCTCAAAACCATTATTGAGTGAATGGAAAATTGAAGCCAAAGTGTGCTCCATAGAAATGGAGTTTTGGTGGAAAATCCTTAAGGTGTGTATAATGGCTTGTTCCACATTGATTTGATGAGAAGTTTTGAGTTGATTTATAAGGCATGTGATTGGAACTTGGGGTGTCCCCCAAGGGGTAGCCAAGTTTTGTAGAGAGGGAGGTCATGGGTAAAATGGGCTAGACCTATTGGACCCAAAAATCACCACACACCCGCACGCCGCCGCCGTCTGGTCGATCAGGCGGGCATGAATTGGGCGCGGGTGCATGGTGTGAGGTTGGGTTGGGCTTGTCCGGCCCAATACTAATATTTTTAAGCCAAAAATATTTGAATTTTATTTTATTTATTTATAAATAAAATATGTCCGTTTTATTTCAAATTCTAAATTCAAATTTTTTAGTTTGCACCTCTTCAGAAATTTTGCACAATTTCGAATCTGTCCAAACCGAATCTGTTCAAATTCAAATCCACCAAAAACAGGTTTTTGAATTGTTGAAATTCAAACCAAACAGTGCCTACAGATTTTGTATCTGTTTAATTTAAATTGAACAGGTATTGTACCTGTTTAATTCAAAACTAGCAGCCACCAAGCCACCACTTCACCTATATAAATAGGTAGTCCCTCATTTGGTTTTTTACTCCTATTTTCGCCAATCCTTCCTGCAATTTTATCTCTGCATTTTGCTACATTTATTCTATTATTTTTCTGTGAGAAAGAGTGTATACACTAAGTGTGTTCGTTGAACAAATAAATTGTATTGCTGCATTTATTTGTTGATTGATCATTTCATCTTGGGAGATAGACGTCCACATTCTGAAAGCACCGTGGAGAGAACGAATCTGTCTTAAGGACACAGTGTCGAACACTGGACTTGATTAGAATATTATTCAAGAAATTAATCAAGTAAGTTGATTATTTATTTACTGTTTTATTTATTTATTTAAATCAGATTTTGATTTTGTTTTTGTAACAAAATAAAAATATGTTTTTATTTATTTTGTTTCATCTTCCTGGTTTGATTTTTGTAATTAAATATATTCTCTCATTTTCTTTATTTTTTATTTATTCTATTTGTTATTAAGTACACAACAGAATTTATTTTTCAAATACAATAAAGATTGTCCACCAAAAACAATCTTGTTAACTTATTTTCTTAGAGAAAATGTCATGCTTAAAAATATAGATTTATCTTAGGTGTGCATTGCATATATGGCGTGCAATCTATATACTTTTATTGTGTGTGTGTGTGTGTTTTTTTTTCCCCATGAATTTGCACAAGTCGTGTCATAAAAAACGTGCAAATTAATACAATTTCAGATAAGTGAACTTATAAAACTTCACAAATCACAAAATTATATAAGTTTTTATGAATTAAAGTAAGTGATTTCACAAAAATATATAATTTAATTCAAATTCGTATAAGTTATCTCATATTTCAAAAATCACAAAATCATATAGCGCAAAATCATATGATTTTCAAAATTGTGCATGTAAGTTGATACAAATTCACTTTCACGCACAATAGACAATCTCTTAAATTTCTTAACACTCACCTTAGCAACACACGATTAAAAAAAGAAGTTATGCTACAATTTTAAATACTAAAACTCAAAAATTATTCAAAATACCATATCTATAATTTATATTTATTTCATATGCGCATCTCACGTTATATGAATTTAATTTCTATCACGCAACACATTACTTAGAAAAATATAGATAATTATGTCTAGAATTAGATTATTTTGGGAAGAAAAGTTATTGAAAAAATAATAATAAAAAAGATTAACTACCCACCACCCATCCACTTTCCCTCCTTATTACCCGTCCCGGATACCTCCTCTACATCGATTAAAGAAAGAAAAACACTCCCTCTCCTCCCCTCATCAAAGTTTCAAAACCCCGAAATCTCTTTCTCTCTCATTGATACCCATGAACGTGAGGAGAGCTCACTTTGTACCAGCTCTCTTCTATTTTCTTTCTCTTCTTTTCATGGCACTCCTCACTTTCGCACCAGACTCCTCCCAATCCAAAAAAAAAAAAAAACCAACAACCTGCTTCTAAACGCAAGCGAAAGCATCACATTCACAGCTAACAATCCTCATACTCATCCTCATGGGACCAAATCAAGAACCTCCTCACCTGCAAACAGATCGAAGGGTCCACAGTTCACCACCCATCATCATCATCCAAAGGCTCTGGTGGGTCTGCAAGGCTGAGTTCTTCTTGCAGCTCCATATTTAGTTTCAAAGACGTGGTTCATGGCAACACTAGCAGGGTGGTTCACAGGGCCGATAACTCCCCGGAAGGTAGCACTGTCGGCAAGGACAACAACAGGCTGCTCACTCGCAAAGCCACTGCCGCTGCTGGTGTCACTGGGTCTGCGTCGAATCGATCATTGTCGAGCTCGATTAGATCCAATGGCGGCAGCGGTGGTGGTGGTGCAACGTTCACTTGCTAGAGGCATGCAATTGAGAAAGCTTTCTGGGTGTTATGAATGTCGCATGATTGTTGATCCTAGCAGGTTTTTATTGCTTTCTTTTTCTTTTTCTTTTTCTTTCTTTTTTTATTATCGAACATTACATCTGAAAATTTATAGTTCATGTGTGAGTGAGTTTCCGATCACACTACCCTCCTTAGTAATTCAGCGGTAGAGCACAGGCAGAACAGATGGCACCCTGTTGTCCTGCACAGAAAGAAAAGGCTCCGGCGGTGGTTCTTCCACCCGGGGACTCTCCGACGATCAAGTCAGTATCTCTCGAAGATAATTCAAGTGCTTAAATTACGGCTCAAAGCTCAAAATTGCGTACCTTAGACCCGCCGGGGGTGCCCTTCTTTTATAGTTTAACTCCATCCCAGTCCCACTAGAAGTCTGACTTCTATGGACTCTAATTCCGGATTTACCTTGGACTTTTCAAGAGATAAGGATAGACTCCCTAAGAGTATTACCTATATCCATCTTGCAGTCTTTCTTCATTCCAGGACTCCTGTCCCTTATCCGCTTATCCCGGATTCCTGTATTCTCGCAGATAACCTCGGCCTTGCCGAGATCATTCTGGTATCTTGCCCAGGACACGTGACATCTCGGCTGACACTTCGGTGTCACCTCGGCCACGTGTTGGTACTCAGAAAATACATCCCCACAACTGCCCCCCTAGGTTCTATTACCTTGGCCATCTAAGGTGATGGAACCTACATTGGTACTCTTTGCTGAGCATCGGCTCGAGAACTTCCCAGCCGAGATCATTTACTTTTAGCCCGACATGATCTCTTCGGGGAACAAGAACTCTAGTGAACTCTTTCACGCGCATGAGCTGTCATGCATCACTTTCTAGTTAATTCACTTACACGTTCTGTCTCCATTGGCTCGTGCCAGTGACGCGCTCGCGAGCCGCCTTTTATCTGTTTACGCCGTCTGACGTCCACGTTACCCCAGGCGCATTAAAAGCTTCCGTTTTGCCGCCGTTTCAAATTTTGACAAAATTTTTTGCCTCTCTTTTGGCTCTTCACTTTTGCATTTGACTTTCTTGCTTTCTCTCTCTCTAAACTTTCTTCTCCGAAACCGCCATTGCTTCAAGCTCCAAGCTCTGCGACTGTCTTCCCTTCTCCTCTTTCTAAACTTTCTTTATTGTTTCATCCGTCGTCTGTCCTCGGCAAATTTCATTCCGACGTCACTTTTCCTGGTAAGCAACTGTTCTTTCTTTTCCCAGTCTTTGATTGTTCCTGGAATTTCCTGTTTTTACTGTACTGTTTAAGCATTTAATCTGCGAATCATTCACCTGAATGTATCTCATTTCACGATTTTGCACATGTCATGAATACTTGCACCGTTTCACCATTGTTCTTGGCCTTCAATTATTTGTGTTCTTGAATCTGAAACTTCGTTTTTTGTTTTCTGCTTTTTTGCATCTTTTCCAGATCCGTACCTTTGATCTTCGTCCTCATAGCTTTTAGGTTTGGGATTTGTCTGTAGGACCTATTAATTCATAGGAAAATTGAAAACTGAAGCCGAGATTACCATAACCCTTAAAAAACCTCTTTTTCACACTAATTAGATACCCTTACGTCGATATCATGGGTATGTGGAGGAACAGGGTAAATTCTCCAATCAAACTAGAATATTTCAGGCAGGAGTTTTCCATACCCGCCGATGTTCATCTAAGATTAGCCGGGGATGATGATTCTATTATGCCCACAAAGGATACAATGCCCTTCCCCATTGTTGCTTTCACCGAGTGTGGACTTCGGCTCCCACTAAATCCCCTTTTCCGCGAAGTTCTCCACTTCTACAGACTGAACCCCATGCAGCTTACCATCAACTCCTATAGGGTGATTAATGGAGTCATAGCCTTAGCCCGGCAAGAGAAGGTTAGGATCACCCTGGCCGATCTTCAATACTGTTATACAATGTGCCCCCTTAATTTGAAGGAAAAGGGCTTCGTATATTACCTTAAGCCGAGGTCCACCCAATTCAAAATTATAGCTGATCTCCCAGACTCCAACAAGGGGGCCGGGGACGACTATCTTATTGCTTCGGGAAATTGGGAGTTCGGCCCGGATGAAGATGTCCATATTTTTCCTCTGCCTCGAACAGTTAAAGAGGGCAAGGGTAAGAGCCCTGTGTTATTGATTAGTTGTTTTCTCTTCAAGTCTTCCATACTTAGCCCGTTTCTAATGTCTGTTTTGTTTGTCTTGCAGACCTCCATCAGCCACCAAAAAGCTTCCGTCAAACCTACTTTCCAGGTAAAGACCTGAAGAAGCTTCTTGATCTTCCTATCCACAAACGCAAAGCTCCACTGGTACTGAACTTCGTCCCAACGTATAAGTCAACTCTGCCTGACGTTCCAGGAGCGAAGAAAAAGAGCCCATCTACAGCCACAACTCAAACCGCATCTACATCCCGAACAGATCAAGGTTCTACTTCTGACCCAGCCGATCTTCCATCCACTTCGGCCCAATACCTGATCCCTATACCTGAAAGGAGACGTCGGAGAAGACTCGTTAAGACTGCCGAAATGGGTCGTCCGAAGCCCGTCGCCCAAGATCTCCTGGCCGACCTTCCAACAGATGTGGATGCTCAACCAACCCATATTATGCCCCCACCAAAACCAAAAAGAGTCAAGAGGGCCCAGCCAAAGGCCAAAGCCACTGGGGATGAGGCTGAGGATGCATTGCCCATCTCACAGGTGGCTGAAAGCAAGAAGACTGCAACTGCTTCAAAAAGGTCCGCTGAGGCCCCGCCTTCGGAATCCACTCAATCCAAGAAGCCGAGGTCATCGTCTGCGACGACCTCGGGCTCCAAGAAGCCCGACGTTCCATGGGCCCCCAAATTTACTCTAGAAGATAGGCCAATTATGGCCAGCGAAAGTGCCGATGATATCAACGTCGCCGTTGCCCTCAGCACGGCGCTGCTTCTTCCGGGTGATTTGGAGCGGGATGCCACGTATAGTGAATATGAGAACTATGCTTTAATGCTCCAACATTCCGTCCAAGTAAGTGTTCCTGCTTGGTACCTTTTCCTTTCTTTTAGCTTTATACTTAAGCTATTTTCTAACACTCTGTGACAATTTCTGCTTTGTGCTCTTTTCAGGCCATTCAACACGCCCACTCTTTGTCCACGCAAGCCTTCGAAAATAGGACAAAGTTGACCGACATGAGGAGGGAAATTGCTGCCCTTAAAAAGGAGAGCAAGTCTCTTCAATCAAAAATGAAAAAATTGGAAGACCAAGCTGAGGCTGCTACCAAAGCCCAAACTCTGGCCGAGGAGAAGGCCGAATCAGCCGAAGCCATTAAGAAGGTCGCTGAGGCCGAGAAGAGAGAGGCCGAGGCAAAATGGACCCAAGCCGAAAAAGAGCTTGAGGAGGCCCTGGCCACAAAAAAGGCCGAAATTGCTGCGGCGGATGAAAAGGCCTATGCGCAGGGAATGGCCGATGTTGCTGAGGATTACAAGCTTCAGGTCAGGCAGGCATGCAACAGGGGCTTCTCCCTTGGTTGGATGACCCTTGCCAAGAAGCTCAACCTCCCAGACGACTCCCCACTACGCAAGGCTGGTGACATTCCTCTGCCATTTCCCCCTCCTCCTCCTCCTCCAGGTCAAGCAGAAGAAGAATCTGGCTCTGAGGCTGAGGATGAAGATAATAATGATAACGAGGCCTTGGTGAGGAAATCCAAGGATGCTGCTGAGGCCAAGTCCCCTCCTCCAACTGAGCAAGTCGTGGACTTAACTCCGGATGAGGAGGGTGATGAAGTTGAGGGGGCGTCCAAGGAAGCTGTTACCGGGCATTTATCATCCGACCTTCTCTTGGCTGAAAGAAGTCTTGACAATACGCTTGCCGAAATCGACGCTGAGCTGGCTGCAGAGAAGGCTGCCGAAGTGGTTTCGCAAGAAACTTCTGAGGTCCAGACCCAAACTGCTCCTGAAGCTCAGGAGTCACAACTTTGATGTCTGTTTTTCTTTACTTTGTATTTTGTTTCAATATCTGGACAATGTAAGCTCCATCTTATGGCCGATGTGCCTTTCTTTGCTACTTTTGAACAGTTAACTTTTAGTAGGCCGTAGTGCCTCCTCTGTATATAATTTGCAACTACTTTCCTCTTGAATGCTTTAATCTTTAATTTCTCTTGATTGCTTCTGCATGGTTCTATACTCAGAATAGTTTGTATGACTTACATATTTCTTCTTTCCTTGTGTAATCTCCTCGGGCAAAAATACCTCGGGTATGTTTACCCGAAGATTTATTTCGGCAAGAACTTCACCTGTAAACAAGTATAAAGCATATACAGTTTTATCAGGCAAACTTTTCTCAAGTTTTAACAAGAGTCTGAATCAATAATCTTAATTTAACTTCATCTTGTAAATTGCTACAAATTTCAACAAGTGAGGATAAACAATTATCTCGGCTTAACTTTAACTTGTAAATTGCTACAAATTTCAACAAGTAAAGATAAGGAATTTATCTCAGCTTAACTTTAACTTGTAAATTGCTACAAATTTCAACAAGTAAAGATAAGGAATTTATCTCAGCTTAACTTTAACTTGTAAATTGCTACAAATTTCAACAAGTAAAGATAAGGAATTTATCTCGGCTTAACTTCGGTTAAGCATAATTTCTGTTCAACTCCGGTTAAACTTTATCTTAGATTAACCACGGTTAAACATCTCGGCTTAACTTTGGCTAGGCATTACTGTCTTCTATCTGCCCCCAATGTGAACCTAAGTTCCACTTGGGTTCTCATTATTCAAAAAACAACATTATGCATAGTTTCATAAGTTCTGGAAAATTCTGCTAAGATTTCATTGATCATATCGGCAAAAAATCAAACAACATCTAATGATAAAAAAAAACTTTAAATTACAAGTGTTCCATGATCTAGGCTTCCAGTTCCCTTTTCTCTTCTTCGGCTAATCCTGTGCCGAGAAGAAAGAATCGTTCCTCATCGCCCTCCTGGACGAGGATTTTCTTTAGTGCTTCGTCACTTTTCTCGGTCGGCTCCTTGCCGACATCATCTAGGACCTTCATATCCTCTTTTTCATCTTCTGCCTTCTCTGGTTCCCGAATGCTGCAGGTTAATTTCATTGCTGCCATGGAGCAATTTTTTGCCTGCAACTGATCTCCTCTGACTTCCTCAATCCCATGTTCTGTTGGGAACCGTAGCAGCTGATGCAATGTTGAGGGAACTGCCCCCATTGCATGCAACCACGGCCTCCCCAAGATAATGTTGTAAGGTGAGGGCGTGTCAATCACAATGAATTCTGTCTTGATCTTCTTCGTGCCAGCTTGTACCTCTAAGCTTGCTGCGCCTAATGGCCATGTCGGCGTTCCATTAAAGCCGACCATCGGGCCATTTGAATGCTCTATGTCATCAGGGTGAAGGCCTAACTCCTTGTAACATCTAACATACATGATGTTGTAGGAGCTGCCTTGATCAATCAGGATGCGCTTCACCTGGCACTCCCCAACCTGGAGGGATACTACCAAGGTATCATTGTGCGGGTGCTGGACCATATCTAGGTCAGCTTCTGTGAAGGCTATCATCTGTCCCTGGCACTCTTCTGGCCGAGGTCTTTTTAGTCCGACCTGGTTGACATGCTGCAGGTGTTTTACCCTCTGTGTCTCCCCCCGCATGTCATTTTCATTCACTTTTGAGTGGATCACATTAATCACCCGAGGTCCGCCTGCCTGTGGTTGCTGCGCTGGGGGAGGCAGGGCTGCTGGTGCTTGAGGCAATCGTGCCTGTTCTTCCCTTGTTTTGGCCTCATCTACAAGGTCTCTCAGATGGCCTTGCCTCACCAAATCTTCTAAGTGTGCTTTAAGGGCTCTGCAGCCCTGAGTTGGGTGCCCCTCCTCGTTGTGGTAAGCACAATGCTTACCAAGATTTCTTCCCATAAATTCTCCTGGTGCCCTTGCCGGCGCTCTGAAGTAGGGCTGGTTTCGAATTTGATCAAGGACTTGGTGGACCGAAATTCGGAACACCGTTGTCACTGCCTGCTTAGCCCTTAACTCTGTCTCCTGTTTGTTGGGCCCATTGGTACCTCGGCTTCGTTTCGGCGAGCCGTTGCCTTTTTCTGATTTTGTCTCCTTATTTCCCGATGTATCTTCCTCGGCTCTGGCATACTTCTCGATTCTTGCCATGAGCTCTTCCATGCTCTTTGGCAATGTCTTTGCCAAAGACTTTCGCAGTGGACAGTCATCCTTCAGGCCGTTCTTGAAAGACACGACCGCCACCTCCTGGTTGCATTCAGGTATTCGATTGAACACCTCATAGTACCTCTTTGCATAGGTCCTAAGGCTTTCATCTTTGCCGATCTTCAGAGCCATCAATGCATCCACCCATAATGGCTGCAGTTTGTTTGTTATGAACCTGGCCACAAACATCTCGGCCAGGCCTTCCCAAGTCTTCACGCTTCCCTTTGGTAGTTTGTGGAACCAAGCCGATGCAATCTCCCCGAAGGATGAAGGGAACACTTTGCAGAGCAACGGCTCGTTTCCGCTATATAATGCCATTGAATTCAAAAATAGTCCAACATGGAAATTAGGGTCCGACTTACCATCATATATTTGGAACCTCGACATACTGAATCTTTTCGGCGCGACGAATCTGTCCAATTCTACCGAGAATGGTGTCCTCGGCTTAACCGAGGAGGTTACTTCGACTCCGGCATTCTCTTGCTTCCTCTTGAGGTAATCTCTCAAGTCTTCTTTACTTCTCCCTGGAGCCCGGCTGTCCTTGGACTTCAGCCTTTTCGGCGCACTACTCTCGGCCTCATGGTGGCCTCTTTCCGATCCTTCCCCGCAGGATGCATCGAAACACAATACCCGCCCCTGAACATGCCGATGTTCTTTGGGGTCTGCCTCCTTCTCGTGATATGTCCTTCGGGACTCTTCTCTTCTCGGTTCTTCTCGGCCGACTTCCTTGGAAGGTCGGTGAGAGTGTCTTCCACTCCTCGTGTGCTGAGGGGCTTCGGGGATTACTTTCTGCCCCTTCTTCTGGGTGTTTGCTGCTGGCATTGGTGTGTCCTGCAGCGGGTATGGCGGCTGCATGACATTATTTTGCATCATGAAATTGACAACTGATTGAAGGTCTGCCAATTTGTTTGCCATCTCCTTTACTTCCTCATCCCTCCGTAGGCACCTATCCCTCCATACCCGGAGGCTATCTTCATTGTAGTATCTGCCTTGGTCTGTCTTCTTTGAAGTGTCGCCCTCCTTGCCGACGTTTTTCTCTGCGTGATTCTGATCACGAGTTTCTTCGTTGTGGTTGTCTCCTTCGGTGTCAAGGTTGATAGGCCTGTTGCTCCCTGTGGGAGCGTCGTCCCCAACCTTTTCTTGTTGTGCGTTACTGGCCATCTATTCGTCTTTCGTTCCCACAGACGGCGCCAAATTGTGTGAGTGAGTTTCCGATCACACTGCCTTCCTTAGTAATTCAGCGGTAAAGCACAGGCAGAACAGATGACACCCTGTTGTCCTGCACAGAAAGAAAAGGCTCCGGCGGTGGTTCTTCCACCCGGGGACTCTCCGACGATCAAGTCAGTATCTCTCGAAGATAATTCAAGTGCTTAAATTACTGTTCAAAGCTCAAAATTGCGTACCTTAGACCCGCCGGGGGTGCCCTTCTTTTATAGTTTAACTCCATCCCAGTCCCACTAGAAGTCTGACTTCTATGGACTCTAATTCCGGATTTACCTTGGACTCTTCAAGAGATAAGGATAGACTCCCTAAGAGTATTACCTATATCCATCTTGCAGTCTTTCTTCATTCCAGGACTCCTGTCCCTTATCTGCTTATCCCGGATTCCTGTATTCTCGCAGATAACCTCGGCCTTGCCGAGATCATTCTGGTATCTTGCCCAGGACACGTGACATCTCGGCTGACACTTCGGTGTCACCTCGGCCACGTGTTGGTACTCAGAAAATACATCCCCACAGTTCATTAACAATTAGCTCATCAAAATGCCTTGTAATGAACAAGAAACAATCAACTCAATAACTAACCAACCTAAGAAAGAAAATTAACAATAAAATAAAAAACTATTGATAGAAGTGTACAATGGTAGCCAACTGAGTTGATTTTGCTTTCTTTGCTTGAACGGTTTAAGTTAATATGTATACTAAAAAAGTAAAAGATGGTGGATAGATTTATTGTGATTGTGGTCTACACTATACCAAAATTGAAATTACATCATATACTTCATTTTTTAAAAGGAAATTTTATATAATGGTCACATGACGTTATCACCATCATATCATATCACTAATTAATCATAAAACAACACATATAAGATGATAAATTCTATTATACAAACGAAAAATGTTTGAAATTCCTAAAATTACTCTTACGATTTAACTTAGAATGATATGACATGATAGTTATCTACTTTTAATTTGACACACTCAATTATATAGACCTCAACTCTCTTACTGTATGATTGTATTTGCAAGTGAATTTGTGGGTCTCTATATTTCTCTATTCAAGATAATTCAACAAGTATCACATTTTCATAGTAGCACTATATTTACATGAGAATTTTTTGATATATATTCATGTGGTTTTTTTTTTCTTTTTTTGGTGTGTATTTTAAGGTATTTGTTCAGGACACACAACTTTTTATTAGAGTAATTAATATACTAAAATAAAATTATCCTGATTAAAAAAAAAAAAAAAAACAGGTACCCATCTCCAAGGTCTACAATATGTGCTTGCTCAGAGTGTGGCGGTCGGTTGGCATAGCTCATTTTCGGCCTTTTCCTGTCTGTTTTTTCTTTAAATAAACTTGAACCCCTCATTTTCCCCACCTAGGCGTGATATTTGTTGTTGCGGGGGTCGTCCGGTTTTGTCTCCAGGGGCCGTTGGGTTTGCGATTCAACCTTGCTACGGGGGTCGCTCAGGACTTTCATTCGAGCGCTTTCTGGCGAGTAGGAGCTTGAGGGGTGCTTTCTAGTTAAGATTGGTGGAGAAGTGGGTGTCATAGGAGCCGTAGGCGATCCAGTTTTTGTCCGGGTGGCACTCGAGCGCTCCTTCTCGTGAGTGAGTTTGAGGGGTGAACTTCCATTTGTATGGAGGTGTCTATGGAGTAAAAGATCTGTAGCTTGGTTTTGTGCAGCAGCTTGGTATATTTTTCAGGTGTTGGCTATGGAGTTGGGCAGCCGAGTGGGTGGTGTTTTTGTTGGCTATGGAGTTGGGCAGCCGAGTAGAAGATCTGTAGCATGTTGTATATTTCGGGTGTGTGCAAGAAGAAGACTTGGTGGGCACTGATCAGTGGGTGATGTTTTGTTGTCAGCAGGGGAGTTGCCGCAGGTGGTGGCTATGGAGTTTTCAGCAGGGGAGTTGCCGCAGGTGGTGGTTATGGAGTTTTCTTGGCCTGTGTGGTTTGTTTGTTTAGCAGTTCGGGCGTGGGCTTTGGGAGGTGGGAGCTGCAGCAGCTAGGGTGGCATGGGCAGCAGCTAAGGAGTGGGTGTAGCAGTAGAGGCTGCAGCAGAGGCGTGAGGGGTGGGACTTGGCAGAGGAGTTGTCTGATCAGCAGAGGAATGGGCCTTGGCAGAGGAGTTGTTTTTTATTAGATGTTATTTTAGTTTGGTTCGGTCTGCTTTGGTTGTCTTGGTTTAATTTATTTAGTTTGGTTTGGGTGCTTTGGTGGGTGAATTATGTGTGGGTTCATGTATTTTAAGTTTTTTTAGTTAAGTTCTTCTTAACTTTTCTGTTTAAAAAATCGAGAGGCTTAGGGGTTGGTTGTATGGGTGCGTATAGCAGTAGTAGGGGTATTTTTTATACTTCCGAAACTCTTTCGATGCATACCATCTTCTTGTACCTTTAATTTCATGCTGTTAAATGAAATTTTTCTTTACTGATCAAAAAAAAAAAAAAAAAAAAAAAAAAAGATTGAAAGCTTGGAGCTTCATCAAGCAATTAGGCATGCTGGTATGTATTTTTGTCTATTCTCTTTCTTTCTCCAAACTAATATCTATTTTCATCTTTCAATTTAGATATTTATTTTTTAACTGAACTTTTTTATTTATTTATATACAAGTATGAGCGTTCCTACTTCAATATTTGTTTCCTTACCTTTTTTTCCCCTTATTTTCAATTGGGAAAATTACATATACCTCCATCGAGGTTTAGTTAAATTACAGATATCCCCTTGAGGTTTCAGAAATTACAGATACCCCCTGAGGTTTATATTTTTATAACAAATTGCCCCATGAGATTTATATTTTCATAATAATTTGTCCCCTCATTTGTTATGCAAATATAACCTTCAAGGTGGTATTTGTAATTTCTCAAACCTCAGAAGGGTATCTATAATTTTACTAAACCTCGAGGGGGTTATATGTAATTTGCCCTTTTCAATTCTATTAGTATTCAAATCCAAAAATTAGACCAAGCTTTTAGCCCCAAGGATGTGGCACTATATGAAAATATTTAAGTCAACTCTCCCTCTCTCATTTATTCTTTAATTATCGACCAGTTATCTTATTGATAATATCACTGGATCTACAAAATGGATTTACATATCATTTTCTTTTCAGTAATTGTGCTCAATATTTTGGTCAACAATACCTCATTGATTCCTCTAATTTGTCCAACGTATTGCATATATAAATACTTTTCACTCCAACTTTCTTTATTTTTTTTTCTATATGTTTAAGAAAATAGATCTAAGTTCTAATAGCTAATAGAGAATGAAATAATAAGAGTAGGTCTTAGTTATACTCCAATGATGCTAGTAGACTACTGGAATTAACTTTATTAAATTTATGTGTGAAATTTAGATACCACCTAATGTAACATTAATGGATTTGTTTAAAGGGTCTCAATTTGGGTGTCTTATTAAATGAAATTTGATCATATCAGGGTTAAGAATCCTGTACATCAAAATATATGTTTTCATGTATCAATGAAATTCAAGCATAAGATGTGAAAACAAGTGTAATTTTTTTAATTTTTTTTTTATAAAATTATAAAAAAAAAATTAGTTGACATTTTAACTATTTTAAGCAATTCACAAACATGACTTATTATCCTTGCCTTATGTATTAACAGAAAATTCAGTCACATCAATGTAATATTGACCAATGGTTAAGTGGGTGTTTAGCTTTCAATATTTTCTTGTCCATTTTTTGGGGCGAAATTAATGTACATCGTAACCAAATCCATCTCTTTTTTGTCTCCCACAAATCGTGTTGCCCCACTTGACTCCTTTCCCACTTCACTTTATGTGGACCATGATGTACCCGATTACAGATGTACCTTTGGTACAAGGAAGCACCCTCCACTATGAAGTGACGTGTCCCAATCATGTGGGTCAAACCGCATTCATCGGACGGTAGTCCTTGATCATACAAGATCCCACCTACAAAAGGAACAAACATCCAAAGAATTTTCTAGCCAAACATCCTTTAAATACACAATTGTGGCATGATAGTTATTTTTTTGGTAGTTAAAGGAAAAAAAAAAGTATAATCTTTTTTTTTTTTTTTTATAATTTTAGTTGTAATTTACTTTGTAATTACTGTAATGCTACTTTTTGGCCCTATTTGATATAATTTTGTTTAAGTTAAAAGTTGATAATCAGAAAGTAAAAACTAAAATTATCACTATCTCAACTTTTAAATAATCAATTTTTTTCACACTACAACATATAAGACTTTTGGCGACCAATTATTTTGGTCCCTAAAGCTATTATTTTGGTCTCTAAATAGTTTTTGTGAAAAAATTAATTCCGTCACTAAAACAGTCACTAAAAGTGCATCTAGAAAAGTCTTTAACGACAAATTTTTAAAAATGTCACTAAAAATGACAATTAGCGACCAATTTTATATTGTCACAAAATGTTTAATTTTACAAGACTAAACATTTGGTCGTTAATACTTTGTTATAAAATGTCCCAATTTGGCCACAAAAAACAAAATAATGACATTTTAAACGACAATGATATTTGGTCGCTAAAAGACATATAGCTTTCTCTACAACACAGTTTCGTCGCTAAAAATCAAAATTAAAATTTTGTAATCATTTAATCTCATAGCTTAAAATGCACAAAATTAAATGTCATCCAATCATATTAAAAAAAAATTGACATTCACATATCAAACGCACTCTATTCCCAAACCATAATGAGTATATAGAAAGTACAATTTTACAAAAATTAAAACTGAAAGTTTCCAAATTCAAATCAAAGTAGTAACAGTTTAAATGAAGAATAGCAATAGTTTCTTCAAAGAGAATCTCTAAAAAAACATTTTCTCAACATCAATATCAGGCTTTTTATCAGACAGCCTTGGCACAAGAGGCTTCAAACCGTACTTAGGTGTGACACCCTTTGGACATCCCTGCAACCCAAAATTCAAAAAGAAAATCAAATAATAAGAATCAACACAACATAACCTCATTAAATAATCAATAGTCATTCATAATCAAATAAGTTACAAATAATGAAAAAACACATTATCTCAGTGTACTTGGAGTAGTAGTGAGCTATAATAAGAATCAACACAACAAGAAAGTGAGTCATCTAGAATCAACACAATAAGATTATCATAATCTAAGCACGTTATCATAATAAAATGTTCTAAATAACAAACACTAAATTGATAAATATGACAGATCTATCTAGAGCAAAAGGTACTTACTATGATGGTAAATCAGAAGTAAAATCTCCCCGACTAATCTGTTGCAGCCCCAAATCAATCTTGGCATTGACCTCCACACTATTAGACTCCAAGTTGTGCACTCTTGCATTCAGTTCCTCATTGATTCTCCGTTGCTCTTCAAGCTCCCTTCAGTTTCCTCATTTTCTATCTCAAGAGCAGCACGAGTGCGTCGACCGGATGCTGTTATACTAGGTTTAGGACCACGTCCTAAACCACTTATGTAGCCAAACTTACGCCCAAACACCTCAATGGAAAGCTGCTCATCAGATAGTGGGCCAGATCCATCTTCTATAACTTCATTTTTCCGCTTTTTAAGTTTTCTCTACAATTGTTCATGAAATTAAATATAGTCATTTTATATATACATTGTAACAGAGCAACTGAAGACATTGATTTTCCTATGTACTTATTCATCTAGCTAATTCTATAGGTAATATCCCTCGTACACTTCAGAGCAGCAAACACTACAAATAATTAACACAAACAAACCAAGATTTCCATATCCCACAAGATTTACTAACAAGTGATAATGATCCATAGAAGCAACACTATCTACTAAGAGAGCTAATTGAAATGTTTAAGTGTGAAACAATAGCAAGGAGTGAACCCAAAAGTTGAATTCTCAAACCATTTCCTAACAAGGAAGCAAATCAATCATACAAATCATACAAACCATTTCCCAAAAGCTGAATTTTCTAACTTTAAAGTATTAACAGGTTTAATATTCTCTTCAAACATGGGTTTTTAGATGCCATGCCATCCTTGTTTCTAGGTACCAGACAACCTACAGAAGCATATCAATCATAAGTTTCATTATTCACGCTTAGCAAACATTAATTAACAATACCCAGTTTATTTGAGTTAGTATAAGTTGCCAAATACCAAATACACAGCCAGCGCAGCAAGGACATAGTCTAGTAGCCACTTGAGCCAGCTGTATGGAGGACTTTAAGCTCAAACCGATTTTCCTTGTTTTTCTGACATTTCTCCTGCATGAAGTGTAAAAATATATTCAAAAGAAATCAAGTCCATGTGCCCAAATGCTTAGTAACAACAACAGCTACATGCATAGCAGCAACCGCCGCCATAGCAGCAGCTGTAGCATCATCAGCAGCCCAAGTACAAGCAGCCTACACAAGAGTTGCAGCCTCACCACAAGTGTGTGCAAGTGCATTACAAGTGTGTTCAACAATTACCTGGTACGTCTTATCATCCCACACCTCTTTTTTGATATCTTCATGTGGGTTTGCAAGGGCTGATTCCATCGTAGTGAAACTTCTAAAATGTTGGCGCAGATTAAAGCGGTAGGTCTTGTACCAGAGTTTCATCATTCCAAGGATAGAAGCAATAGCATAAGGTTCATTACTAAAAATGAAACCTTCCTGCCATACCAATAAAATTAAACACTTCAAAATATTAAGCAACATAATTCATAAACTAAAAGGGAATATTAAACTAGACTAAAAAAAAACTATCAAGAAGACAGAGCAGTTTGGAAAGCATCTTCATCTGGTATTTTTAGCACTGCTTCAATGTACAATTGGCTTGAGTCAGCTAATGGTCCTATAAGCAAGATTCAAGGCTGCTATGGCAAAACATTGCTCCACCTAAAGTTCAGTTCTTCGGTTGGGGTGCGTGGAAAGGAAAGGTCAAGACCTCTGTGTTCCTAAAGCGAATTGGCATCCTCAATGATTTCCTGTATAATTTGTAGCAGATTCCATTTTGTTAAAATTCTGGATTTGGACTGGTAGTGTTGTTACTGGTTTTTTCTTTCTGTTTCTTGGGCCCTTACTAATGCTATAAAGGGTTGCTTGCTTTAGTGTTTATTCTGAGGTGCTGAGTTGGAATCTTTCCAACTCTTGGGTGTTTGTGGCTGGGAAGTTGCACATTGGGACGTAGGGTTTCTAAACAATGATGCAATTCTATTCCCTTGCCTTGTTTGCACTTCATTTTCAGTTTCTTAATAAAATCTTTTATTTCGCTGATCAAAAAAAATATCATAGTGTTATAAATAATAACTACAACATTTTGAAGAAATTTTAAGTAGTAAAAACATATATACACTAACCGAATTATATATCTTCCAATATCAGTGAGCCTTGCTTCTTCAAGACGTTGATTGCCTAAATACGCACCCGTACCAGATACTCATACCCAAGTCCGTGTAACTTAGGGGCCAATCCCGGAACATTCCGAATGTCTTTGTTGTGTGGATTCACAAGCTAGAAATTCAAATATTCAAAAATATATCAGCACATAATACAAGCTAACTTATTTAGGAATTATATTTGGAAGCATTAAACCTACAAGAGTTGTTCACTGTCAAAATGTTCTTCCAGAATGTTCAAAATGCAAACAGGATCTGAACTTCAAAGATGTAAATAGTTTGTACATTTTGTACAAAGTATTAGGGACATGATGTCCAACAAGATTAAATAATGTAATTTAAATGTATCTGAACAAAATTAATATACTTGCTTTAATGCTACGCTTGGATTTTTACTTATAAAAAAAATGCTATGTTTGGATCTTGGAATTACTAAGGGAAAGAAAGATGATAGGAAAACGAAATATTTTGTGCAGATTCATTATTTTATAGGTAACTAAACAAAAACAAAACTAATTTTTTTATGACAAATGTCTTCTTGTGTTTCTTCTTATTTTGTAACCCAACAAAAGAGGAGCTTATTCCACTTCATTTTTTTTTTTTTTTTTGATTGGCACAGGGTGTCCACATCAAAGTCCAACTAATCCCCACACTTCATTATAAACTTGTCTATTACTTTTCCTTTTCCTTCTCCATTCCCTCCACAATTTCAAGATCCAAACATAGAGTAGGAGAAATGTCAAAGGGATTTGGAAATGAGGTGCAGAAAGAAAGGACTCCATTGCTATTGCTATGATAAATTTCAATGGAAAAGGGATGTCATATGAACTACACAAATAAGAATTGACTCAACAATGTGGAAATGTTGTCCAAAAATGAACCGACTAAAGATAAACTAGATGCCATGTTGCAAAGGAGGAAAGAATAACTGAATTTGACTCCTATTTACATTATGAAAGCATCATCATGTGTACACGCCGCAGCTACCATAAACTATGGATACAACCTTCACCTAATCACATTTTGGTCAAGCTTTTACCTACCCGAATCCAATCCCCTAATTTTGCTATCCCTGTTATTTTCAATGTCTGAAATAGTTTGAAATGGAAAATATATGAATTATTTCAAATAATTTTAAATAAACTAAAAATTAGACACCAGATTAATATTGCAGTTACATTAAGTTATACTAATTAGGTTTGCAATTTCTAGGCCAAAATCCTAACCCAAATCCGAAGGGGCAAAAAACTATAGTTTACATCACAAGTAAAGAATTCAAATTGATGCACCAGGGATAATTCTTTTATATCAAAGAAACAGACTAGTATTGTTGAAGTAACATGAACCATTGAAGGAATATCAGAATACATAAATTGACCAAACAAAAGTTGCATCTTACTTCTGTCATAGCAAGCAATAAAAAGAAATAAATAAGCACACATCTAACCTTCACGATAATGATCGCTATGACTCCAAGCACAACAATAAAGAGCAAAGCCATAATGCACCTATCAGTTGCAACCTAATCAAGGAATTCGAGTAAGTATCATAAAATAACAACATATATTCAGTAATCAAGGAAGAAGGGTGTTAATATTTTAGACATTGACCTGCTTACCAATTTAATGATATCATATAATAGGAATCAAAACTAGAGCCATGAATTTTCTTCAAGCACAAAAAATGTCAATAATAATAATAATAATAATTGATAAGCAATTTATGACCTTATTTATCACAATTTGAGTGTTGGTAACAGTTTTTAATTAATGTTGTAGCATCTAAGAACATGTTTTACAAATTATACTGAATTTTATATTACTTTTAAGGCCAAAAAAGTGGAACATTTCATCTGGTAAGTGGTAAGAGAATTTCACAATCTAGAATAATTCAAATTAAGAAGCTTCTTTAAGGATCAAACCTATGAAAGGAGTTGAGCATCAAATCAAGCCAAGTTCAAGCCCAAATCCTTAAACTACCACTGTGGCAGAAAGACTTGAGCCAAATCCATCTCAACTCAATAAACTCAAAAAAAAAGTAACAAATAAACTGACACAGGTATAACATCATTTCCTTGGCAAAAGAACCATACACAAATGACATTCAGCGGAACAAAGCAGGAGAGACTTTCCAAATAGATAATAAAATTGGCTCGTTTGTTCTAGAAAGTTTAAACGATCAATACATTATCTCAATTCTCCGAATTTCCTCTTAAGCCTTGCCAATCAAGTTTGAGGATAAGGTTGAGGCAATTAAGATTTTTCAATAATAACTTCCTCAGAGATGGTGTCTCGGCCCAACCATAAGGAAACTGCCCGTAAAAATATTAAAATGGATTGTTGTGATCTCACAAATAACTACCATGAAAAACTCAAGCATTAGTAGTAGAGTACAGAGGAATACAGAATTTCAAATTCAAGCAATTTGAATGAATACAGAGGAGTATACATATAGATATGTACATGTATATATGATGTGTCTGTGCAGAGAGAGAGATTGAAAACACCAAATCGCTATTTACATTCGGATTGAAGCCAAAGAACTCAGATCGATTCTGAAATGAGGTGAAGATCGATTCTGATACGAGGTGGCACAAAGATCGATTCGGATTGAAGCTGAAGATCGATTGAGTCCTAGCTGAGATCAATCGAAGCTGAAGATTGATTGAGTCCTAACTGTTTTGAGCACAAAGATCGATCGAAGCTCAAGATCGATTGAGTCCTAGACAGAGGAAATAGCTGAGATTGATTGAGCCCTAGCTGAGACCGATTGTAGTGAAGGAAGAAATCCAACTTAAGAATGCACGTATTTGACAACTGAAGGAGGGATCGATCGAGTGAAGCGCGTATTTGAGGACCTTTAGCAACCAAATTAATTCGTCTCTAGCTTTTTTGCCTACCTCACACATGGGGTCAAGTGCTCAAACCAACATAAACTCTAATTTTTTTGGTCCCTAAAAGTCTTTAAATGATTTTTTTTGGACTATCATAAAAGAATATATGGTGTTTATATAATTTTCTCTTAAAATTTATTTTGGTCTCTAAATAATGATTTTTAGAGACTAAATTCAATTGGTCTCTAAATATTAGTCCCTAAATCACTAATTTCTTGTAGTGTCAGCTTATTTAAGTTATTTCTACTTAATAAGTTATAAGCAAAAATTGCACCAAATAGTTTGACATAGACTCCCAAATTAAAATAAATTATAATCACCCCTCAAAAACTATAATAAACAGTACCTCTATCTAGTTTTCTATCCAAACTAACTATGATAGTATTTTATAATATACCACATCAGTGTTAGAGATGAAGAGAAACAAGATAGAGTGCGTTTTTTAGAGTTTGAAGAGTCTTCAATGACTCTCTAAATGTAAAGAACGAAAAACAAAAAAAAAAAAATAAATAAATAAAAACAAAAAACAAAAAAAAAAAAAAAAAAACAAAACAAAAGAGAATTAAATTAATATTTAGAGAGTCCATTAGAGGCATAATAAATAAAAAATAATTAGTTATTTTACCTAACAAGTCTCATAAGAGAAAGAAAATATTAAAAAAAAAAAATATTTAAAGAGTCCATTGAAGTTGCTATTTGTCCCTTTTATAGGGGTAATTTTGGTTTGGTAATTAAATATTTTATTGATGGTATAGTGTCGGAGCTGGGTCCGGAAGATTCGGGTCGGAACATAGTGGAAATAATCTTCAAATCAAGCTGGCTCAAGAAGGACATCCCAATCTGCAAGATCGAACGAATACTAAAGGTTCACAAAACCCAGCGCACCATTCAACGGTTTGAGGACTGCCGAGACACAGTAAAGATCCATGCAAACGCCAACACCAAGAAAAACCCCAGGTGCGCCGCTGATGGCAACGAGCTGTTACGCTTCCATTGCACAACTCTAGCTTGCTCACTCGGTGCGCGCGGCTCAATACCAAGCTGCGAAGTATGCACCATCATCAGGCACGGATTCCATGGGAAAGCATCGGACGGCAAGGGAGTGCGCACCACGGAAAGCAGTGGTAGGGCCCACGACTGCCTTGCGTGTAGATCCTCTAGAGTAACTCTGTAGAGTGATCTCCTAAAGTGGATGATTGGACGGCTGTGCTTACTTTTCATCAAAACGACGTCGTTTTGGTAAGGAATTTCAAAAAAAAATATATATATATATATATTTTTTCGATTTCAAAATTCTCCCCAGGCTGAAGAGGAATATCAGACGAGCGGGAAGAAGCAGAGCTGCGAAAGAAGGAGAGAGGGAAGAAGAGTTAGAGAGGCTGCTCCGTCGTGCATCCCGTCGGCCCACCGTCGCAGTCGCCCGGCTGTCGCCGCGGTCCCGCAGTCGTCCCGTCGCCCCACCGTCGCAGTCGCCACTGTTCTGCCGTAAGCTTCGGTCTCTCATCTCATTCCCTATTCCTCTCTTTCTCTCTCTGTTCTATTCTTGTCTACCAACAAGTTAGGGTTTTCTATTTCATGTATTGCTTGAATCATTGATTTGCACCCTTTATACACATATATGTGTGTAGATATGTATGTATTTCAATCGTATTTCAGTTTTGCTTGTAGATTTTACACTCAATAATATGTCGAAAATTGGTATATGAGTTTGTTCTTTGTTTCGTTACCCTCTGTTTGGTTACCTGGAAAACGAAGAAAAAGAAGGGAAACACCAACATTGTTGTCTTACTCACTCAGTTGGAATGCTCACACACCAACTGTTTGATAATTTGCTCCTTCGAACTCTACACACATCACGCCCAATCCTACCTCAGTTTCACTATTTGTTCTAGTCCATTAGCTGTTAAATGAACTCTTCATAGCTCTGCTCAACTTTCGTACCTGACCCAAATGACACTAGTGTTCTTTAGAAAAGGTAGCACCTCCTTCCATTATGTTTTGCCCCTTTCTCTTTATAGAAGAACGAATAGTTTTTATGCAATACAGCTATAGTCCTACTCTCTTTCTATTTTCTTGCATTGGAATTGTCAAGTTTGGGTATCTGAAAAGATAAAAAAAAAAAAAAAAGAAAAAGAAAAACCAGATTCAGATTCCCTTTTCCTTCAAAATTGTCCTTTTCCTTTTCCTTCAAATTGATGTGAAATATTACAAAAATACGAATGATAAATCTAATTAATCACTTAGTGATATGATTTGTTATAATTAACGATTATGCTTGACATAAATGAATGCATATTTGGCCATGATATGATATGATATGAAAATTTATTTTATCTTGTAAGGATCATGTGATAGGTCCTACATGTTTGAGTATGCTGGCTTATCTTCATGGTTGAAAAGGCAAAGTGATTCCCAATGTGAAAATACAACAACAAATAATAAAAAACAAAATAATGTCCAATTATTAAATAAAGCTTTCCTCCAAAAGGATGTGAGAACTGTGAATTTAGAGTGTAATTAAGGACTCTCACTTTTAACTTTTTGTAGATGACTATGTTTAACCAGGTGTTTATATGACTATGGAGGTATTAAAATTACATAATTTTAGTAGTGGCTTGAGTGCATTATTTATTATCATTCTTTTCTTTTCTTATCTTATCTTTTTTTTTTTTTTTTTTTTTTCCTCCTATTTTGCCGAAAAGTCTAGATCAGTTTGATTGTCAATCATGCTTTCCAATAACCATGCTAGAAATGGAAATGGTATTATTGTTTTTCCTGTGAATATTGAAATGGAAATGGTATCCCTTTAATTTTCCAGCTATTGATCTACTTGTAGAAATGGAGGTTTCAACTATTCTCAAGGAGTAATAATGTCAACTAGAGCAAAAATCAACTTCAGTAAGTTGAGAGTGCTTACCCACAGCTATAGACAACATTTCGAATCATATTGATCCCACTAAGTCCATTCAGCAACCATTACATAGAAAACAGGAGATACACAACTCAACTCATAAAATCTATATCCAATCATTGGGGATTGACTACCTAACACTTTGAAGACAAAGTACAATAAACATTGTTATTTATTTAAATTGGCAGAAGCCAAATACACTGTCAAATGAAAATAGAAGAGAAATGTAGTATATAAAGAAATGTCACAGATCCAGATGAATGAGGTGGTTAATATATGGTGTCAAAAAACTGCTGGTCATGTGAACTCTATCTCAGGTTAGGAAGCTTGTTTAATGCTTCAAAAGTGCAGCAATATAGTCCAATAAAATTTGTCTAAGCTATGCATCATTCAATACTTATTAGTAATATCTTCTTCACAGATCACTTATCAAGTTGGATTCACTTGCAACCAAACTGGATTAATCTAACAAACTGCAAACAGAAGATCCTTCGATTAATGAAATAAATCAGCAGCCTTTAATTCTTGAGAAAAAAAATCTGTTTTGATTTTTTATGCAGACAAATCAGCAGCCTTTAATTCTTGTCCATTGTAGAGTACAAATCAGACAAAATCCGTGCGTACTGTACAAACCAATGCGAATGGAAATCAAGGACGTATCTATTTTGTTTGCCCAAGAAAATATGTAAGTACCTGTTATACATTTCATCTTTTTTACAAATTTCATTTGTCCTTTATTGATTAACTGATTCTTGTCCATTGTAGAGTACGAACAACCACTGCAATTACTTCAAGTGGTTCGAAGATGATGATGACGACGACGACGACATTACCTCATCAATCCGTGCCAATGTTGGACCTCCGACAAATTCAAGAATAGAAGAAATTAACGATCTAAGGAGAAGGGTTGAAAGGATTGAGAAGATTTTCAAGGCAATGACTTATGTCATTGTATTTTCTGTATTTTTGTACTTTATCATGTAAATGACTCAGTTCTTAGCTTTTGGAATTTTTTTTTGGTGCTTAAAAATCTGATGGTTTGCAAAAACAAGTGTGTAACATGTTTGATTGAGATGAAATGTTGAATGAACAGTTTGTATGGCCATGTTGTACTTTAGTTGAATGGCCATGTTGTACTTTAGTTGAATGAACAGTTTGTATGAAATGTTGAATGGCCATGTTGTACTTTAGTTGAAATGTTGAATGTTGAATGTTGTATAACAGTGTGTATTATATGTGATGCTTTGAAAAAAACAAGTATATTCATTAACAGGTTGAATTACCATGGGAAGGTTTCTGACAGTTACTGAAATGGAATTTGTACAGGCAGAATTCTATTTCAACATTTGACATGTTAAGACAGCAATTGTATCCAGGAAGTTCGGCAAAATTCTCAAATTCAATGATATGTTGACAATTTGGATTGCTAATCATCACAGGAATGAATCTTTTACTATCTGTTGATTCGTATCTCAGGTCCATATTTCTTTCACAGGCCAAAATCAGAGTATAGTCGGCAAATCTTTTACTATATGTTGATGGTTTTGGCAAATCTGCTCCTGCTTTTTCATCTGAGATAAATAACAAGGTGAAGGACGGGAACCCTTCAAGGTCAGGATCAAGCATGGGTAAAAATCCATCTAGGGCCATACCTCCCATCACAGCATACATTAACATGGCTTCATTACTTCAGTGGTTAAGTGTAAACTCGCAATCAACAACTAAAGTACAACATGGCCATGGAGTTCAGCCCAAGAAGCCAATTGACAGTCTGATTTCATTATGATGTATTTCTCCACAACTTTGACCAAGGAGTTCCATAAACGACTTCTAAATCTAATATATAGACCCTTCCTAGCAAATTGAAGCTCCCTTCAAACAGTCAATGAACACCAAACAAGATGAATACAGGTTCCACTAGTCCTAAAGTGCCTTAAACGGAAAAAAAAAGATCGATCTATAATTTCAGCATTCCCTCTCACATGCAAATACATTTTTTTAACTCAATAATCTAATTAGTTAAGTTGCATATATTCAGACACAAAGGAAGGGGGTACAAAAACAAAAAATAAATAAAATTGAATCCATCACTGTAGAACCTGTGGACCAAAAATAAATAAAATTGAATCCACCATACACACCTCATGTAGATTGGACAGAATAACTTTGCAAATGAACATCTCCCAAAAGTTTCTTCTACTATCTCACTTCTATTTCTCATGCCAACTTTGATAATCCCCCAAATCAGAATTCCAGTCAACAATTCGCATAAGTTCATTCCACCAAACGTAAAGTAACCTCAATTATAAAATAACTTGAAAGTAGGTAAATGGCACATGTAAAAGAAGATAATTAGCAGTACCACCTCACAAGTAATTCAATACAATATCAAGAGCATAACTGCAAGAAACATGACAAATTCCCAAGAACCCAAGTTTTGAGTATTACATATCCAACAAAAATTTCACAAAAATTCCCAAAACAAAATATCGCTAAAATGTTGGCGTGTGATCCACATCCCCATGCCCACGGCCACGGCCACGACCACGACCATATAGTAGCTACAAAAAAAATAAAATAATATTACATCAAAGGAACCATAAAATAAAATGGAACTTTAAATGAATTAATGACAAAATAAAAGAGGAAAGGTGAAAAATAAATTACTTCACTACATGCGGGACTATTTGAAGCTTGCAAGTGATAACTACTGGCATTGTTAAGCAATGCTTGATAGGTTCCATGGCCGGAATACATTGATGGCATTGTTAAGCAGTGCTCAATATTAGCATAAAAACTGTATACAAACTGAATAAGATGTATAAAGAAACAATGAACATTATTGATCAGGAAATGGTTTAGAAAATGCAATTAAAAGTGCATGGAAACAAAAATATGTCACCTAAATTTAATTAAAAATATCTAAATATGTTTTCAATTAAAAATATGTTACCATCTTATTGCTCCAGTGATTTCTGAACTCAAATTAATGTGCTCTTAATTTCATGTGTTCTTAATTTCATTTCAATCCAACATTCAACTGAACAGAATGAATAATTTTGATCAAATTTTAAAACCCAGATTAAGGGAGCTAATTTACATGCTAATAAAATCGATCCATTTTGTTTAGCACCAGTAATTACAATCATGCTTCCCAATAAATCAAATCAAATTTGAATAATTTTGTTAAAATTTTAAAATCCAGATAAAGTGAGCTACTTCACATGCTAATAAAATCAACCCAATTCGTTTAGCATCAGTAATTACAATCATGCTTCCTAATAAATCAAATTTGAATAATTTTGCTCAAATTTTAAAACCCAGATAAAGTGAGCTACTTTACACGCAAATAAAATCAACCCATTTCGTTCAGCACACCAGTAATTACAATCAAGCTTCCCAAAAAATCAAATTTGAAGAAAAATATAAACATGAATCTGTGTAGAGCTTCAGACATGAATCTGTGGGTTTGGTCTCTTCTAAAACATGAATTTATAAA
Organism: Camellia granthamiana; assembly: GCA_036172215.1. Classification (NCBI taxonomy): domain Eukaryota; kingdom Viridiplantae; phylum Streptophyta; class Magnoliopsida; order Ericales; family Theaceae; genus Camellia; species Camellia granthamiana. Next base: position 97,089,160 of record CM069905.1, read on the forward strand.
TTTAAAAACAATCCTTGTTCATATATGTATAAGAGAAACTTCGATTCAGACACAAACCCACAGATTCAGAAACTTCGATTTAGAAGAGACCAAAAAAAACAAAATCGAACTTAAAACATATATTTAAACATTGTATGTAAGAACTATACCTATATACGTTTCAATCGGTTGGAGCAGAGCAGGGGCGACGGCGACGGCGACGGCGGCTGCAGGACAGTGGCGACGGCACGACGGCGGCGACAGCGGGGCGACGGGGATGCAGGTATCGGCCTCTCTAACTCTTCTTCTTCTTCGCTCTCTCGTTTCGCTCGCTTCTTCCCGCCGTCTGCACAGTTCTTCATATGGGGGGAAGCTTGAAATCCCCAAATCTGTATTTTTTTTTATTTTTTTGAAATTCCTCACCAAAACGACGTCGTTTTAGTGAGGAGTAAGCACAGCCGTCCGATCATCCACTTTAGGAGATCACTCTAGAGAGTTACTCTAGAGGATCCGCACGCATGTTGGTTTGTCGAGTGATCGCAGGAAGGGTGAGGCGCATGGCGGATCATGCGCCGCCAGAGGAGGATAGCTTGTCAGCTGGCTCATAAGATACTGTAGCCGGAAGCTCAGTGATCTACACGAATCTCGAGGAGTTGTATGTTTTTAATCCAAAGGCTATCCTTCCTTGTTTCGTAGTGATATACAAAGCTCTCGAATCTTACTCGTTTAATTAAATAATTTTTTAGCCTGTACTACTTTTAGTAATGTAATCTCAGATATATTTTCGTAGTTTTTTTTAAAAAAAATAAATTGCTTCACTATACTTTGAGAGGTAAGCATTAATATTTTTGTACATGTTATATATTTTTAACATAAATATTGTAGTTTTTTAATATAACTATGATAATTTATGATTAAAAAAAGAAATTACAAATTTTTGTAATAATAAATTATAAAAATAATTAATTTAATTTTTTAAATCATAAATGTCTTAATTCTATTTAAAATTTAGGTGATATTTAACAAAAAAGGGAAAAAATTTTACCAAAAAAAAAAAAGAAAGAATAAGTACACATCACTACACTACACAAGGAGTTCCCTTTTTTAAAGGAGTTAGATTTCCCCGATCCATAATTTAGATTGGAATGTGCTGATCGAACCCATAAGGCCAATTATGGATTCTGTTTCGATAAATAAAATCGTTCATTTTGTATATAATATCTATATAAAAAATTAGATCGATCCAGTAATCATAAGTTATTCAATTTATCGCATTTATCATAAAAAATAGATAACAATTGTGTTTTAAAAAATATACAAATTTTTTTATGACAAACATGATATCTCCAATAGACTGCGATTATCACGTCCACTTAATTTATTTTTTTTTATAAATGATAAAATACTTAACAAAATAAATGATTCAAGTCATTAAAATGAAACTCATAATAAACTCCACGAGCCCAAACAAACTCTCCAATCCAAATTATATACATAAGGGAATCCACTTCCTTTTTTAAAATATGTTTTTCACATGGTAGCACAAAGTTTCATTTGGTGGTCTACCTCAACTGCTCAAGTGTGTCAAGGAGTGTTTGTAAAATTAATTAAATTAATCCATAAAACAGTAATATAAAATAAAAATAATATTTTGTGAAATTAAAAACACATCTACACTGAAAAACAACAGCGACTTCGAAGGTGCAGAAGTAAAAATGGGGTCATTGACGTTGGAGAGAACACCTACTCTGCATTCGAAATACATCGACTTCCCTCCCATCTTGGAAAACACCTACAAATATCCCATGCAAGTTACATAATCTTACATAGGTTTATAGACTGACTTCCTATCTTAAAAAACACCTACAAATATATTATTGGTTAAATTACAGTGGTAGTTGTTGTATTTTATTTCTTATTATCAATTCAATCTCTTTAATTTTGATTTTTAATTTTTAATTTTATGTTAATTTAATTTAATTGATAATGTAAATTAAGGTTTTTGAAGGAAAGTGGTTGTTGAGTTGATTGAGATTAGCTGCTAAGTTAAATAAATTTATAATTTTAGTTATAAAGACATAATACATGTTGCTCATGTGCTTATTTTTCATCAAAAAAATGTTAACAATTGTAACAATTTGATCAAATTAAAATAAAATTATAAATTTTTGGTCAAAATAAACCAATTGAAATTATGAAAATAAAAATGACACCAAAGTCAAAATATAAAAAGTATCAATATAATTTACCATATATTGGATGCAACAATTACATCATCTTACATACGTTTATTGGTTAGACTTGTATGAACATTTCTTATATCTCCTTATTAATTTAATTATGCAATTTTTATTAGGAGAACTTACTCTAGGTTAGGTGTTTTATTGTCCGATAGGTTTTGTAATAATTAATAGGATTTTTCATCAAATATTATTAAAAATGTTATTAATTGTTAATTTTCAGCGATAATTTAAAAATTCTGTTATAAAAAATATCACTAATTATAAATTTTAGCGACAGTTTAAAAAAATCATCACAAAATAACGGTACTAATTTTTGATTTTTAGCGACATTTTTACTAATTGTAAGTTTTAGAGACAATTTATAAAAGCTGTGACAAAAAAAAAAGTCACTAATTATCAATTTTTAGCTTTATATGTAAAAAATCATCACAAAAATTATTTTTAATGACGATTTTATTAAAACTTATTCTCAATAAAATTTGATAGGAATTAAATCAAACTATGAGAATTTATTAATAGTTTACGTTTTTTATTATTGCAATGTAAGATTTTTTCTTAATTGATAATATTGTAGCTCTACGCAAGATTTACTTTTGAAATAGATGCACAACTCTCTTTTTGGTTGGTGTGTTGCCTTACGCATATGAGTAGCTATTAGTCTAACAAGTAATGGCTCTATGATTATAATATTTTTGTTTTGTAATTTTTTAAAATAGATTATATTAATTAATATTTTTGAAATTAAATATAGCAAAATTATATGACTGAAATTATTGAATAAATAATATATTAAATGATTTACAAGTGCGAATCTAAAATATGAATATTATCACCGAAAAAATTTGTTATATAAATTAATAAATTTTAAAAAAAATTCTAATTAATTAATGTATTATGCAATACTAAAAATTTAAAATTTTAGTGTCATATTAATAAGAAAGTTTATAACAAGTTTATTAGTTTGTAGGATATTATTTTTATCAAAATAAGTCAATTATCAGACATACATTTTTTTAATGATCAAATTTTCGGATCAACTTATGTTGTGAAATAATCTTGCTTCACTATAATAATAAAATAAAATAATTTCCACCGGCTTAAGAATAGAGGCTGCAAATCAAGTTTGTCAAAAGTAGTTGCAACCGTTTGAAATTCTTAGCCTCAGCCGTATTTGCATTTAATGTTTTCACATTGTTAGTTTTATCTATACATATAGCTATTGTATGTTGGGAATTCAGAGTATGGGAGAAAAAAAATAAAAGAGAGAAAATTGTATTCATGCTCTGTATTTTCAGAATTATTTTGAGTGAATTTAATTTCAGTTTGGTTTAGTTTTAAACCTCTCATTGTGAATCACTAACAGTGGTTTGCATCTCACTCACCAACAATGGTATCAGAGCTGATTTTGTGCGTTTTCGGAAAAACATGGTGTGTTTTTCAAAAATTGCCCAGAAATCAAAGTGGTCAAAATTCGTTTTTGATCACATCAGCTTGAAGCTCCCAACAAGACGAGCACAACCATGAAAACTGCGTCGAAAACGGATCTCGGACGACTCCGCACGCGCCGCACGCGCCATTGACGCCGTTCTCACGCGCGCCCATGCTCTCATGCACTACCAAAAGAAGAAGACGCATGATCCCACATGCAAGCATGCGCCACACGTGCACGCACCAGACGACTTGACGTCATTCGCTGACGTCAGCTGAGCTGTTGACCAAGCCACGTTGACCAAGCCGAGCTCAGGCCGTTGACTAGAGTTGCGCCGCTGTCTAAGCCTCGTTGACCAGAGCCGCTGACCAAACTGTGCCGTCAGCCACTGAGCTGCTGACACCAGTCGTACCGGAGAAATTGGTGCTGTTTGGTGTAGCTGTTAAAACAGATTATAGCTTATAGCTTAATAGATTATAGATTATGACTTTAATCAGAAGCTGTTAACATGTTTGGTATAGCTGTTGGATTATAGATTTAAGTTGCTGAGTAGTGTTTGTTAAATAAGCTGTGAAGTAGTTTTTTCAATTAATTTTTATTTTTTATTATTCACTATTTATCTACATTTTTTTATAAAAAATAATAATAATATTTTATAGTCCATTTGGGTCTTTTTCTATTTTTAAAAAAATAAAAAATAAAAAAATCTAAGAGTATAAGCGTGAATTAATATGTCAACAGCAGAAGCTGATAATCAGAAGCAAGGGGTGAGCAGCTTCTCAGAATCAGCTTTTTTGACTTAAAATAAGCTGTTAGAATCAGAAGCTGTTTGAAATAAGTTTAACCAAACAGTCCAAAATAACTTTTTAAAAGCCAGAAGCTATAAGCTGGCTCAAAAAAGCCCTACCAAACACCCCCATTATCCGCTGCTTCTCAGTCGCACCAGATTTCACCAATCTGAACCGTTCAACTTGTTTTGGCTTGATCTAAGCCGTTTGAAGTCCGTTTTTAGTAATCCAATAGTGCTTTCCAACTATTTAGAATATTCTGGACACATTTGTATGGTCAGAATTTGCAAATTCCATCTTGAAAATTTGCAGTTTTTTTTAAAGACAACCAATGGCCAATACAAACAACTTCTCTCAACCCTAGTTTCCAAAACTCAACAAGGAGAACTATGAAAATTGGAGTATTCAAATGCAAGTCCTACTAGCCTCACAAGATTTGTGGGAGTTAGTGAATCGAGGATATGACGAGGCAGCTACTCTCGAAGATGAAGGAAATTTAAATGAAGCTCAGAAGACGGCATTAAAAGATTCAAGGAAGAGAGATAAAAAGGCCTTGTATCTGCTCTATCATGGCATTGATCAGTCAAGCTTTGAGAAGATTTCAACAGCAGCAACCTTTAAAGAGGCATGGAGTATTCTTCGCAATTTACACCGTGGAATTGAGAAGACGATCAGAGTTCGACTCCAGGTGTTACGTGGCGAATTCAAGATGTTGCGCATGAATGAGAATGAGTCAATTTCTGAGTACTTTAACAAAACATTGACCATTGTTAATCAGATAAGAAGATATAGAGAGAAGATGGAATCTCTTCAAGTGATAGAGAAGATTCTCTAATCACTCAGTCCTAAGTTCGACCATGTGGTTGTAACAATAGAAGAGTCTAGGATCTCAGTGCCATGACCACTGATGAGTTGATGGGCACACTTGAGATTCATGGACAAAGGATCAACAAGAAGACTCCCTCAAGTTCCCTAGAGCAAGCTCTTCAATCAAGGTTGGCTTTCAGAGATGACAGAAACGAACAAAGGGGGACATCACAAAGAAGTTGATGAAGAGGTCGTGGTTACAATAACCGAAGTTCTGGTTTTCAAGAAAGAAGCGGAAGAGGTCCAACCAGAGGAGGAAGAAGTCAACCACACTTTGCTCCAAGAAGAAGAGGAAGTAGTTACAACAACTGAACAAGAGTTGACAAAAGCAATGTTCAGTGCTACTAGTGCCACAAGTTCGGGCATTACAGCAATGAATGCCGAAGTAGAGCAACAATAGAAGCCGGAGAGCAAGCAAATTTTGCTGAGCAGGAAACAAACAAAGTTGGACCTACAGTCTTGTTTGTCCACCATGGAGATACTGAAAACCAAAACAATGTTTGGTATCTAGATCCGGGAGCCAGTAATCACATGTGTGGTAAAAGAGAGTTGTTCGTTGAGCTTTACGAGACTGTACAAGCACAAGCCTCATTTGGTGATTCTTCAAAGACTCCAGTGAAAGGAAGAGGTAATATTATGATCAAGCTCAAGAATGGAGATCATTCCTGCCATGAAGAACAATATTTTGAGTATGGGACAACTCCTAGAGAAATGATACGACATCAGCATGAAAGATTGTCATCTTACCATCAAAGACAATCATGGTAATTTGATCGCTCGGGTGAGAATGTCCAAGAATCGGATGTTTGCGTTGAACATCCAACATGATGCTGCGAAGTATTTAAGTGCCATCATCAAAGACAAAGACTGGCTATGGCATTTGAGGTTTGGACATCTCAACTTTGGAAGCTTGAAGTTGTTGTCAAGCAAGAATATGGTGAAAGGGCTCCCTTATATTGCTCATACTAATAAGGTCTATGAAAGCTGCATTCTTGGCAAGCATTACAAAACTAGCTTTGCCAAAGAAGTGAAGTGGAGAGTAACAAAGCCGCTGGAGCTAGTGTACACTGATGTGTGTGGTCCATTGAAGCCAATGTCAAATGGACAGAATAGATATTTTCTCACCTTCATTGATGATTAGAGCTGGAAGACATGGGTGTATTTTCTTAAAAGAAAGTCGGAGGTGTTCAGTATCTTGAAAGAATTCAAAAGCTTTTGTAGAGAAGCAAAGCGGCTATTACATCAAGACATTGCAGTCAGATCAAGGTAGAGAATATACATCAGATGCTTTTGAGAATTATTGCAAAGAGCATGGAATCAAGCATCAAACAACACCATCATATACGCCACAACTGAATGGTGTTGCTGAAAGGAAGAATCGCACAATCTTGGATATGGCAAGGAGCATGTTAAAAGGAAAGGGACTACCCAAGCAATTTTGGGCTGAATCCGTATCATGTGCTGTGTATCTACTAAATAGATGCCCAACCAGGAGCCTTCACTCTATGACTCCAGAAGAACCTTGGAGTTCACATAAGCCAAGTGTCAACCATCTCAGAATATTTGGGTGTGTTGCATATACCAAGATTCCAGAAGCAAGAAGAACCAAGCTCGATGATAAGGGAGAAAAATGTATACTTGTCGAATATGGAGATAGAACAATGGGATACAAGTTGTATAATCCCATTACCAAAAAGGTGATCATGAGTAGAGATGTGATATTTGAAGAAGAAGAAGCTTGGAATTGGAATCAAGATAAAGTTGTTAAAGATACATAACTCATTCTTGAAGATGAAACATCAAAAGCTCCGGTTGAAATCACAAGAGAAGTTCAAGATGAGCCACAAACTCCTCCACGTAGAATACCGGCACCTAGATCGCCAGTTTCTTACAGAAGTGATGCATCATCATCATCATCATCATCAGATGATAGTCTTTTCAAACAACCAAGACTAATGAGAAATTTGCAGGAGATATATGAAGCTACAGAAGAAGCAGATCTGAATTTGTTCTGCCTACTCGCAGATAGTGATCCACTTACTTTCTCAAAAGCCATCCAAGAAGATAAATGGAAGAAAGCAATGGATGAAGAAATTCATGCCATTGAGAAAAATGACACATGGAAGCTTACCAGTCTATCGGAGGGGCACAAACCCATTGGAGTGAAATGGGTATACAAGACAAAGAGGAATGCATAAGGCGAAGTGCAACGCTATAAGGCAAGGTTAGTGGCAAAAGGTTACAAGCAGAGAGCTGAAATTGATTATGGAGAGGTGTTTGCTCCAGTTGCCCGATTGGAGACTATCAGGCTAATGATTTCTTTGGCTACCCAGCATAAGTGGCAGATTTATCAACTTGATGTAAAATCTGCATTTCTTAATGGTTTCCTTGAAGAAGAAATCTATATTGAACAACTTTCGGGGTATGTTCAGAATAGGCATGAAGACAAAGTGTACAAATTGAAGAAAACACTTTATGGATTGAAGTAAGCTCTGCATGCATGGAATACTAGAATTGATCAGTATTTTCATGACAATGGTTTTAAAAAATGTCCATATGAGCACGCATTATATTTGAAGAAGGAAGCTGATGGAAGCATGTTGCTTGATTGTCTTTATGTTGATGATCTAATTTTCACCGGAAATAATCTAGCCATGTTCAAAGACTTTAAAAGAAGCATGGTCCAAGAATTTGAAATGACAGATATTGGATTGATGGCTCATTTTCTCGGCATTGAAGTGGCACAAAGAAAAGACGGAATTTTTATTTCCCAAAGTGGCTGTGTCAAGGAAATTCTCAAGAGATATGGAATGGAGAATTGCAATCCAGTGAACGCTCCTGTAGACAGTGGAGTGGAGCTTTAAAAAGGTACAAATGCGGGTGATGTGGATCCAACTTATTTCAAGAGCTTAGTTGGAAGTCTTCGCTATCTTACTTGCACCAGGCCAGACATACTCTATGGAGTAGGACTGATTAGCAGATATATGGAAATACCGGATCAGTCACACCTTTATGCAACAAAGAGGATTCTTCGCTACATCAAAGGTATAATCGATGATGGTTTATTCTATAAACCAATTGATAATTTCAGTCTTGTTGGCTACTCAGATAGCGATTGGGGACGTAACTTGGATGAGCGGAAAAGTACTACTGGGTTTGCTTTCTTTATGGGAGACACAGCCTTCACATGGTCGTCCAAGAAGTAAGCTATTGTGACACTGTCAACCAGCGAAGCCGAGTACGTTGCAGCCAACTCAGCTGTGTGTCATGCAATTTGGTTAAGAAATGTGCTGAAGCATTTAGGATTTCCACAAGAAAATCCTACTGAGATCTATGTTGATAATCACTCAGCAATTACATTAGCAAAAAACCCAGTTTATCATGAAAGAAGTAAGCATATTGACACCCGCTATCATTTCATTCGAGAGCATGTGAAAAATAAATAGGTGGAATTATTTCCTTGCAAATCTCAAGATCAGCTTGTAGATATTTTCACGAAGCCATTGAAAAATGATCTGTTCAACAGAATGAAGATAATGCTCGAGATGAAGCCGCATGGAGAATCAAGATTAAGGGAGGATGTTGTGAAATAATCTTGTTTCACCATAATAATAAAATAAAACAATTTCCACCGGCCTAAGAACCGGCCTAAGAATAGAGGCTACAATGAAGATTGTCAAAAGTGGAGGCTGCAAATCAAGTTTGTCAGAAGTAGTTGCAACCATTTGAAATTCATAGCCTTAGCCATATTTGCATTTAATGTTTTTACATTGTTAGTTTTATCTATATATATAGCTATTGTATGTTGGGAATTCAGAGTGTAGGAGAAAGAAAATAAAAGAGAGAAAATTGTATTCATGTTCTGTATTTTCAGAATTATTTTGAGTGAATTTAATTTCAGTTTGGTTCAGTTTTAAACCTCTCATTATGAATCACCAACAGTGGTTTGCACCCCACTCCCACCAACAACTTACATATATTTGGACTAATCTCAAGATCTATGCAAAGCGCATGCTCCACCAATCAGACATACATAACCTAATTAAACAATCCAATTGAGTAAAAAAACTGGATTCTATGCATAATGCAAAGAAGTTAAGTTTCGTTTGTTTGAGCGGAAAATATTTTTAAAAAAATATTTTTTGTATTTTCTCATTTTTAATACAATGAAAAATGAAAGTCAACCAGAAAATATTTTTTATGGTTAATGGAAAACAAACTTGTTAGAAAATTGAGCCGAGTATTGGACCCAGATTTGGGTGCCCATGTGGTATGACCCATGATCCATTCAAATTACATTTACCCATGTAATTTGAATTTGAATTTTCATGACTATCTTATTTGGATAACCCACTATCACTATCTATATCCATCATATCTTATCAAGATATGGATAGATGGTTAGATAGTCAGCCTATATATCAGATACGGTATATAGGATGTGGGATGAATCGAATAATAAATTAATTTTTTCCCAGGCTCTCTCTCTAACTCTCTTCCATTAGAATAATGATCAAGCATTTGCACTATGACTAGAGTGGGTGATACTCATACTGTGGTATCACTCTATTGCTGGGTGTTCTTAGTTCGTGGTTGTGAAGCACGTGATTCACCTAGAAGGTTCTTCATTTCGGATTCTATCACATAAGGTGTGGTTTGAATCTTTTTACCCACTGCGTTATCTGTATCTTACATTGGTATCAGAGCTACTTGTAGGGTATTTTTGTACTTATTTTATGCATTAAATATTTATATAATTATTGATATATGTGTACATGATATATGCATGAAAATTAATGTTTTTTCGAACTTTCTCTGATCAACCTGAAATTCACATATGTTATAGTACATTTCATGTAAAACATATTTGCAAAGTTTCATGAAAATTCAACAGTTAGATTTCAAGAAAAATGGAGACTCATTTTGTATTCTCGAAACTTTGTTCACATGATGGTTTTACATGCTTTAATTTCAGTCTACAAATCTTACATATTTAGAATCCTTATTTTGAGACCTTCGAAATTATATATTATCTGTTAGATTGGACTTATGGTTGATAAGAAAAATCAAACCTTAAATTGGATTTGTTTTGAGTTTTTTGTAGCTTAAGGAAGAAGATGAAATGCAGAGTTTCTGTACTTTCACTCTCATTAGAGAGAGAGTGTAATACACCTCATCATAATACATGTCATTTTTTAGACCACCATTATTTTTATTTTGAAAAATACAGTCCGACAGTACCAAAATTGGACCAGAAAACACCCCGAAAGGCGGCGCATGAGCCACAAGCGCCAGATGACACCGTCTGCATCGGCCAAGCGCACCACATGTCATCACCAACCCACACCCGCCAGGCGTGCTTCCCACGTGCGCACTGTCCACTCTGTCCACGTGTGCGCCATGTGCGCTGCCACGCACACGCCATGCGCCGCGCCAAGCTGAGCCGAGTCGCGCTGCTGGCTTCGTTGCTGGATGCTATGGCTCTGTTTTTTTTTTTTTTTTTTTTTTAAGCTGAAATTGCTTTAAATGGTCATAAGTAATTCGTTATAGGTTTATTTTAAGCGTGATTGGTACTGTTGGACTTAGAATTAATTTTTTTATCTACTGTAAAATTTTTAAAATTTTATGAAAATAAAAATATATTTTTTTTGAGATAGTAATTCATTATTTCTGCTTTAAAATGCTTTTGTTGTTGAATGACTAAGTTTCTGATGCTGAAATTTTTACTGTAGACTACTGTAATCGTTTACTATTTACTGGTGTGATTGTTGTATTTTCCCATATTCTGAAATATTTATTTCTGATTTTATGTGTGTTTAATAATTATTTAAAATTTCAGAAAATTCCAGAAAAATTTCAGAAGTGATATACTTTATGTTATGGCATAATCTAAACATTAAACACAACATATTGTTGTTTTTGCCTAGAGTTTGCAATATGTTGTGATTAAAGAAGCATGATTAGTTTTATTTATTTATTTATTTAAATTCCATTAGTAAATGAAATATAGCATGAGTTGATTGTAAATTTACATTAAGATACTATTATATAGAATCAAATTAATTTTCATATTTTGTACATCACATAAGTAGTGGGAGGTTGTTTTTTGCACATGAAATTAAATTAAGTTTTGATAATTGTCACTAGAGGCGCAGGAGATGAATACGAGTATAGAAACTTTTTGATCTTGAGACGTGTGTATTATTATCATTATTTAATTTAGATTCTTTTGTTGCAAAATAATTTTGTGTTGCTATCAGTAATATCTCCTGCGCATTTGTTCTTCCTTTACTCTGTATGTAGAAATGGCAGCTATGACAGTGTGGCAAACTTAACTAAGGGAGAGAAATTGGATGACGATAACTATGATATATGGCATCGTAAGATCCAATACCTCCTCAATGAGCAAGAAGTTTTGAACACACCTGAACAAGTGATGGTTGAGCCTGAGCAGGGCAATACAGCTCAACATCGTCGTGATCTTGAAGTCTATCAAACTTGGAGTAACAAAGATCTATGTGCGCGCTTTACCATGTTGAGTAGCATGCACAACAACTTGATTAGTGAGTTTGGGCATTGTCCGACTGCATTTGAGATGTGGGAAGCTCTCAAGCAAAAGTTTGGTGTCACCTCTTTGGAAAAGCTACGTGGGCTGACTATGAAGTTTGACTCTTATCAGAAAAAGGTGTTTCACTCTATGAAGCAGTATTTGAGGGTCATGTCAGCCATGATATGTGAGCTTGCGGCCGCTGGGCACAATTTGACTCGAGCAACAAGTACAAGCTATGATTCGCTCTATGCCAAATTCTTGGGAGTAGATAAAGCAGAACATGATGCATAATGAGAGTGTGAAAACATTCGAGAACATATTGCATCATTTGAAGCAAGAGGTTGAGTGCTTAGAGACGGCTAAGTCTGGTGGTTCTGCTATAGTGGTTGAGTCAAGCTCACGTAGGACTTCTCAGTTCAAGCATGGAAAAGCAAAATGTGCTCCTAAGAAGCAAGCCGCAACTGCACTAAAGCCCAATGGTGCTAGAAATTTCAAGCGTAGGGGCAATAGAGGTGGCAAGAAGGTAAAGACTAAACTGACATGCTTTAACTGTAACAAAGAAGAACACTTTGCTCAGGATTGCCCTGAGCAGAAGAAGGTACTCCCTTACTTAATTTCTCGTGCTCAATGCTTTGTTTTAGTTAAGCATTAATTGCTCATTCTCCTCATTTTTGGGTTTTAGACTCAGGAGCAACAAACCATATCGCGAGGAACAGAGTAGGGTTCATTGAGTATCATTGAGTACCTACTGGGAGCAAAAAAGTTTACATGGGAAACGAGTCCAGTGTGGAGGTGCTTGGCATTGGCACATACAAGCTGGAAATACGACGATGGTGCACCTTGTATCTTCATGATGTTCTTTATGATCCGGATATTCGACGAAACTTAGTTTTAGTTATTAGCATGATGAGCCTTGGTTTTAGCTTTTGTTTTGAGAATAATGGTATTAGTATTTATTTGGGAACAATTTTTTATGGTTTTGGCTAGCTTTTAGATGGTTTCTTAGTTTTGGATGTGGATGATTCTAGTTTTAATAAAAATGCTAATGGCTATGTTCCTTATATTGCATCTATTTGTGATAATGATTCTATGAGATGGCATGCTAGATTAGGCCACATAGAGCAAGACAAGATGACTAGAGTGGCTAGAAAAGGCCTTTTAGGCCTACTCAGGCCCACTCGCTAAAGTCATTTTGCCTACTTGTGAGCACTGTCTTGCTGGAAAGGCAACAAGAAAACCATTTGGGAAACAAAAAAGGGCATCTGTCCCATTACAGCTTATTCATTCTGATATATGTTGACCAATTAATGTGAGAGCAAGGCATGGAGCCCCTTATTTTATCACATTTATAGATGACTACACGCGTTTTTGGCCATGTCTATTTGATTTCTCACAAGTTAGAAGCATTGGATTGTTTTAGATGGTATGTTAATGAGGTTGAGAATCAATTAGACAAGAGCATTAAGGCTCTAAAGACTAACCAGGGACGTGAGTATCTATTTGAGCAATTTAAAGTGCTCTGTGAGGAAAAATGAATTATCAGACAATTGACAATTCCTAGGACTCCGCAGCAAAATGGTTTGGTAGAGAGAAGGAATCACAGATTGCTTGACATGGTTAGATCTATGATGGCGCAAGCTAATCTTCCCATTTCATATTGGGGAGATGCTTTGTTGTCTGCTGCCTACATCCTTAATCGTGTGCCTTCCAAATCAGTTCATTCCAACCCATATGAGATGTGGACTAGCGAAAAGCCTAATATGGGCAATTTGCGGCCTTGGGGTTCAATAGCTTACATACACAATGCTTCTCATAAGTTTGGGAAGTTGGGCCCTAGAGGAAAGAAATGTATCTTCATTTGCTATAGTAAGCATTTTAAGGGCTATGTGTTTATTTGGGGAGCATCCAAATGGAAGTGTGACTGAAATTGAGTCACGTGACGTGGATTTCCTAGATGAGGATTTCCCTAGAAAATGTGAGGTAACTAGAGATATAGAGCTCTGTGAGATAGAGGATCTACTTGAAAGCGCACCTAGTAGCCTAGTAGAGAATGAGGAAATAATCCCTCAAGCTCCTAGGGACAGTGGGAGCGATTTACCTACCCATGGATTAGATCAAATGGATGAGGATTCTCAAGACTCTCAATTACGTAGAAGCAAACGTGGAGCTATACCCCGTCATCATTTTGAGATTGAAGGGGAAGCAGTCATGATTGCTTCGAGTGATGAGATGGAGCCTAAGAATCTCAAAGAGGCTCTCATCCCCTGTTAGTAAAGAATGGAGTGCAGTAATGGATGAAGAAATAGAGTCTACGAAGAAAAATCATGTCTGGAACTTGGTTGATTTGCCACTAGGGTGCAAGACTATTGGGAACAAATAGGTTCTCAAAATCAAGCGCAAGGCAGATGGTTCCATAGAAAGGTATAAGGCTTGCCTAGTGGCGAAAGGCTACACCCAATTAGAGGGTGTGGACTATGAAGAAACCTTTTCAACAGTTGTGAGGTTTGCCTCTATTCGCCTAATTCTGGCCATAGTAGTTCAGTTGGACTTAGAGCTATATCAGATGGACGTTAAGACTACATTTCTCAATGGAGAATTGGATGAAGAGATCTTATAACTAAAAGGCTTTTGTGGCAATAGGTCAGGAGTGCAAAGTTTGCTAGCTTCAACGATCTATTTATGGCATAAAGCAATCATCCAGACAGTGAAACTTGAGATTTCATCGAGCCATTGTTTCAAATGGGTTTACGATGGTCTATGAAGATCACTCTGTGTACGTCAAGCAGTCCAAGGACATTTTCTGATATTGTCATTATATGTGGATGACATATTATTGGCTAGAAATGAAAAGGAGATGATTGTCACCACTAAAAAGTGGTTGTTCTCTACATTTGAGGCAAAAGACATGGGTGAAGCAAGCTATGTGCTTGGTATTAAGATCCTTAAGGATCGCTCTAGGAGACTTCTCGGTTTGTCTCAAGAGACTTATATTAAGACTATCCTAGAGCGATTCCAGATGCAGAGCTACAAACCCATTGACACTTCTGTTGTGAGAGGCGAGAGCTTAAGCCTTGATATGGGTCCTACGACTCTAGAAGAGAATGAAAAGATGGCATGTGTGCCCTACACGAATGATGTTGGAAGCTTGATGTATGCTATGATGTGTACACTCCCTGACATTTGTTATGCAGTCGGATTGGTGAGTCATTACCAATCCAACCCAGGACCAGCTCATTGGAAAATAGTTAAGAGAATATTACGATATCTTAGAGGGACTGTAGATTACACACTTTGCTACCAAAGTTCAGATTTACATCTAGTTGGCTATTGTGATGCTAACTAGGAAGGAGAGTTAGGCCTCATTTGGAAACAGACTTTTTTAGTAACTTTTTGACTTTTTAGCTAAAATATAATGTAAAAAAAACTAGTATATTTGGGATGACTTTTTGATTTTTTTACGAAAAGATGTGCAAAAAGTAGAGAGAAAGGGGAATCTTTGACTTTTTGGTATAGGTTGTTGGCTTTTTGGTTTTTTTAGTGACGTTTTGGTTTTTTAGCTTAAAAAAGCCACTTGCTAAACGAGGCTTTAGATGAGCGTAAGTCCACTTCAGGATATACTTTCATGCTTAGTGATGGTGCTATTTTTTGGAGCAGTAAAAAGCAATCCTGTATCGCCTTATCGACTACAAAAGCTGAGTTTGTGGCTTGTTCATCTGCCGTTCAGGAAGTCGTTTGGTTGAGGAGATTCCTTCAATATTTGGATATTGTCACACACACTTAAGACCCTGTGACTATCCATTGTGACAACATGGCTACACTCGCTTATGCTAAGGATCCTAAGTACCACGGAAGAACCAAACACATTGATGTGAGGTTCAACTTTATCAGAGACATTGTGGCGCAAAAAGAAGTGATCCTGGAGCACATCCCCACGAGTCGCATGGTTGCGGACCCTTTGACTAAGCCCATTGCTAGATATGTTTATCTTACTCATGTTAGGGTTTTAAGACTACGTAGGTGGTGATATATGTGTATTCAGTTGAACTCTTATTTTTTTTTTTGGGGATATTTATACCATAAGTATTCATATTTGTTTATATTACACATTTATGTTTACTACTTTTTTGCATGGTTTGTGAATTAGCACATACAGAATAACTAAATTTGATGTTAGCAGGCAAGATTGGCTCACTCACACGAGCAATCGCCTTTAGCGCTAGGTAGCAAGCAAGGATAAGACTAGTAGCTTATTGTATTTGGAGCCAATAGAGAGGCTAAAATTATCCAGTAGTTATGTCGCCTTGGTTGGAGCCAAGATAATGTATTGTTAGAGACCAACCATGGATATGAGAGTACCCACTTTTCCATGACGTGCCTGCTATGGATAGCCAGATGCGAGATCTCATTTGATGCCTGGGAGGCGAGTAAATAGAGAATTCGAGTTAGACGCTAGGAAGTGACTTTTGCATTTAAGAACGATTAGACTAAGATCTGTATGGTGTATGAGTTTAACATCACTCTTTGGAAGAGTTACTCCACCATAGCATGCATTCGTACTGCATGTGCTTATTGACCTGTTAGCGAGGTGAATGGATCCCTACTTCTTCACTGTGTGAGTCCTAAAACTCATTTTTTCCAATGACTTCACTTTGTGCCTTTTGTGACCTTTGACTATGTTATAAGACGAGGAGTTGATGTTCGACTACTTTGGTATGTAGTCTGTGGTTATGTATAATTCAGCTTTAAGGGACATTACTAGGAAAGCGGTCAATTCCAAGTTAAATGATATGAGGCTGAAGGAAAGATCATCTAGCTCTACATCTTTGCTTTATATTCATTGTCGACAACTCACATCGCTCTGTATGGGGTGCTGATTGAGTGTGAATATAATGCGGGACCTAGGAGGGTCAAACATGCTCTTTGAGAGATTAGAGATGTTTTGGACCGATGTAACTAGATGGGTCTGGGTACATGAGACACTATTTCTATTCTTTCTGGGTTGATGACTTTATGTTGGCTCATTTTGAGTTTCTAGTATAGAGCTCCCACATGCAGGTGTTCTCAACGGTCGCACGGTTCATTGGCTAGTATGAGATTGTTTAATATTTGGGAAGATTGAGATAGAGATATGGCAGTGTCATGCCAACTCATGTGCGAGTGGAAGATGTTGGAAATTGGACAGGGTATTGGACCCAGATTTGGGCGCCCATGTGGCATAACCTATGACCCATTCAAATTGCCCATGTAATTTGAATTTGAATTTTCCTTGACTATCTTATTTGGAAAACCTACTATCACTATCTATATCTATCATATCTTATCAAGAGATATGGATAGATGGTTAGATGGTCAGCCTATATATCAGATACGATATATGGGATGTGGGATGAATCAAATAACGAATTAATTTTTCCCATGCTCTCTCTCTAACTCTCTCCCATTAGAATAACGATCAAGCATTTGCACTGTGACTAGAGTGGGTTATACTCATATTGTGATATCACTCCATTGTTTGGTGTTCTTAGTTCGTGGTTGTGAAGCACGTGATTTACCCACAAGATTCTTTTTTCAAATTCTATCACGTAAGGTATGGTTTGAATCTTTTTACCCCGTTGTGTTATCTGTATCTTATAAAACTTATTTGGACAAAAAATATTTCACTTTTGAAAGGCAAAAAAACGTTTTCCGGACTAAAATTTCACCATTGTCACTACACCACCACTCTCACCTCTACCACCACACCACAGCCACCTCCATCATTACTGTTGCCATTATTGTTGTCGTCGCCCCACCACCACCATACCATCACCTCTACCTCCACCTTCGTTCCACCACTATTACTATCACCAAATATAAAAAAATATTTTCTCTAAAAAATATTTTCCAAAAAAATTTTCCTTTAAAAAATATATTCTATTACAAAAATATTTTTCGCCTAATCAAACCCAACAATAGTGATTAAATCGTATTACATAGAATGTTCTCAGTACCCTTTGCTAGTTCAACCTCATTCAATTAATAGTCTCAATAAATTTACAAGATTTAAGCACAATTATGGAGGGGCACATGTGATTATCTTGGAACAATTGCAAAGGAGAGAGAGAGAGAGAGAGAGAGAGAGAGAGAGAGAGAGAGAGAGGGGGAGGGAGGGGGGGGTGTAGTCTTGTTTTAGTTTGACAAAGTCGAATTAGCAAGAGGCTAGAGGCCTAGACAACGGGCTTCTGTAAATTATAATTGCCAACACATGCAAGTTCATTTTGTTTTCAAGTACTTGATATATATATATGCTAACCTAGAGATTAGTAATTAACCAAGAATAGTGTTAGAAGTGTATTAAAATTTTTAAATGGGCAGTGGGTTCCAAGATGGTATATATATATATTTCAGTAAAATCTCAACTGAGATCTCTGCCCGCACCCTAAATATCCTACAGTCCTAATTATATATATAAAAAAATTAATATATATATATAATGAC
Source organism: Camellia granthamiana (assembly GCA_036172215.1). Lineage (NCBI taxonomy): Eukaryota > Viridiplantae > Streptophyta > Magnoliopsida > Ericales > Theaceae > Camellia > Camellia granthamiana. The sequence goes on from CM069905.1 coordinate 97,107,493, forward strand.
GTATCAAAATTAGGGAATTCCTATGCATTATATCACAAAAATGTATAATTTTAGCATAAATTTTGTATTATCAATCACAAAATACGTATTCTTATCATAAATTGACATAAAAAAATCTTCAAAAATTTGTGGTTGATATTGCAAAAATTGTAACTTGATTATAATTGATATTACAAAATTTTATAATAAAATTACATATTTTTTTGGTAGGGTGCATATGATATATATTCCTAAAGGGGTGTACACCATAGCATTTCCTCCATAATTATAGATCTATCACTTTAAAATTTAAATAAATATATATATATATATTACAATATCAAAATTGAAATATCATTCAATTGAATAATTTTGGAAGGATAACAATTTAAATTTAAAAAAAAAAAAAATTTGATAAAGGGCCCTAATAATATAAGGGTAATACCAATATGTCTTACTTTTGGGACTTATTACTTATTAAATTTTATTGCTAAATTTATCAATCTTTATAATTAATAAAACTCGTTAGGACCCTTTGTTGTCAAATTTCATGGCACAAACCCAAGGTTGTAACTTTTTAGTTTTTTTCCAAATTTTCAAGTTTTGGTCTTCCCGCTCGAGCGGGGAAAGTGACGCTCGAGCGGGGTTTGGACCCTTACAGCATCTCTGCTACGCCTGCAAAATATACTGGATGTTGTGATTCCACGCTCGAGCGTGGAAACTTCCGCTCGAGCGTGAACCATATATGAATCATGGAATATGAAGTCTCCACTCGAGCGGGCATTCCCACGCTCGAGCGGACCACGCGATTTCAAACTCTATATATTCACGTGTTGGGTCAATTTTAGGATTACTTCTCCTAGATCTTGTTTAAGGTTTTTTAGGGTTTTGTTTGAGGTTTTCATCTGGAGTTTTTTGTGAGTTTTCCTTGATAAAATTGAATAAGCATTACACTCATGAATTGAGAAGCACATATCAAGGAGGTTGATCGAATACATACAAGAGTGTTAATCATCGGTGGATTCTGAAGATTCAAACGTAGAGTTTCAAAGGCGTTTGATTCTGTACGTAGTCATTTATTCGACAAACAAAGTTCTAGATTCAACTTCAGATTGATCAGTTCCGAGACGAAGGCTTGGTGAAAGAATTACAGAAGGTGTGAAGACAAATTGACTGAGTTGGGAAATTTGTGTATTATCTTTGTAATATTTCTTTCTTCAGTAGTGGATTGATTAGTGGCGTTTCACCCGTGGTTTTTTATTACAATTGAAGGTTCTTCAATTGTGGTTTTTCCACGTAAAAATCATTTGTGTCGATTTATTGTTTATTCAGAAAAACAACAATCTAAATCACTTTCGTAAGTGCTTGATGATTTAGATTGCATGTTTTGAATAATTGGGATATGGAATATTTTAATCTTGATATAATCACGAATCACTTAGGATTTTCAATTGGTATCAGAGCGGGTCACTCATTGTTTTTATCAAAACCATAGGAGTGTGATTTTGTCTGACTAATGATATGGATTCTATTCGTGAAGGTAACTCGACCCATAGACCTCATTTACTCGATGGTACAAATTATTGGAAAGCTCGTATAAGAGCGCTTTTAAAATCCATCGATGAGAAAGTTTGGCACTGCGTGATATATGGGTGGAGTGAACCCACTGTCACCATTGATGGTGTTGATATTCCTAAACCCCTTGATAAATGGGACACAACTGATTACCAGAACTCGGGTTACAACAGTAAGGCTCTCAATTTCCTGTTTTGCTCCGTCACACCTGAAGAGTTTCGTCGTATCTGCACGTGTGAGGTAGCAAAAGAGGCTTGGGACATTCTGGAAACGATTCACGAAGGTACTACTTCTGTCAAAAGGTCAAAACTTCAACGTCTCACCTCCGCTTTTGAAACCCTTTTTATGTGCGATAATGAGATGTTTGATGATTTCTATGCAAAACTCAGTGATATTGTGAATTCCTATTTCACACTCGGTGAAAAAATCCCAGAAGCTAAAGTTGTTGGAAAAATTTTGAGGTCTTTACCTGAGAGGTTTCAATCAAAAGTGACAGCCATTGAGGAGGCTCAGAATGTTGATACCCTCAAGCTTGATCAATTGGTTGGAAACTTGCAGACTTATGAAGCCCACCAGATTTCAAAGAAAAAACAAAAAGATAGTGTGACTTTCACTAGTGCTCGTGAGACTGCAAAAACTCTGGAGACTGAATTTGATTTAGAGTCTGAGATGACGGCTATGTTTACTAAACAGTTTAAAAAAAATTTGAAGAAAAAGAAGCCTAATTTCAGAGACCCTATTTCAAAAGACAAGAATAATGAAAAACCCAAAATTTTTCCACCAAAACTTACTCAAAAAACTTAAAAGAAGATTGTAAAGGGGCAAGGGGTCAAGTGCTATGAATGTCAAGGGTTTGGCCATATTGCCCTTGAATGTCCTTCGAAAAAGAATTGAAAGAAAGTCTACACTGTGGCTTGGGATTATGAAAGCAGGTCGGAGCAAGAACCCGAAGAATCTGAATCCGGCGAAGATGGGGATAGTGCTTTCATGGCATTTTGGTCCACTTTCACTCAACCTTTTTCAAAGCCAGCAGAATTAGCTCGTGGTCAGAACCTGCATCATGCTCCCACCTTTGACGGGAGTAACTACCTGTATTGGAAGAACAGAATGAGGGCGTTTCTGAGAGCTTTTGACCCAGAAGGCTGGCAAGCCATTGAAGAAGATACTGAAAGTGCTGACAATCCGAGCAATCAGAGAACCCTGATTACTATTTATGGAGCAATTTCTGATGAAGAACAGCAACGGGTTGCTCACTGCACAAAGGCTAAAGATGCATAGGAAATTCTGAGCCAATTCCATGAAAGAGGAGATTCACCTTCACCACCATCAAGCTACTTTTCTGCCTTAGTTGCCCGACTGGATGACGTCAAGAAGAATGAGGAGCAAAAAGATGATAATGAAACATTTACATTTGAAGACAATGATGACATTACCGGTGATGATCTACAACAAGCTTACGAAAAGCTTTATGATGAATCTCTGAATCTGTCTAAAATCAATGACAAACTCACTCTCAAGCTCAAAGCATGTGAAAGTGAGAATGTCAAGCTGAATGGAGAACTTGTAGCACCAAAGCAGAATATCATCAAGATCTCAAGTGACAGGCAACACTTATGTGGAAAACTTCTGTCTTGTGAAACTAAAAAGAATGAACTTCTGAAGGTGTATTCCACATATGAAGAGAAGCTTGAAAGCCTTGAGATGTCACAAGCTACATTGGAAGAGATAGTCTATCAGAAAGATGAAGAACTCCATATTGCTAGAGCCACTATTGCGATGTGGAACAAAGGTTCCAAATCTTTAGAAGACATCCTCGGGTCTCAACAAATGGGTTGTGGCAAAAGTGGGCTAGGCTATGGTGCGACAGCTCACAAGGGACAGGCCTCTACTTCACATGACCTGAAGACTCAAGCAAAGGGAAAGCTGAAGGTAGACCAGGGTGATCCCTCTCTTCATCTACCTAAAGGGGGTAAGATCAACAAAAGGGAGGTAAAACCTGTTTATATTTGTCATCACTGTGGTAGGTATGGCCACATTCATCCTTATTGCTATGAATTATTTGGTAAGGTGTCTCAAAAGGGTAGAAATTCGAATACTTTTTGGATTAGGAGACAACCTTACATGTCTAGGCGGAATACCAAGATTCATGAGGGTGTTCACAACGCCAAGACATTTACCAAGACCAAAAAGATTTGGATGAGAAAAGATGATTTGACTTGTTTAGTTGCTCACACTGCCCTAAAAGCACGTGACTCACACATGTGGTATCTTGATAGTGGGTGCTCTCGTCACATGTTCGGTAACAAATCTTACTTCACCTCCCTTGAAAAATATGAAGGAGGAATTGTTACCTTCGGAGATGGCGGCACTTCTAGAGTCATTGGTAAGGCCTCCATAAGTGTTGCTGGTCTTCCCAAGCTTGAAAATGCCTTACTTGTTGATGGTCTTAAAGCAAATCTTTTGAGCATTAGTCAAATGTGTGATTCCCATCATGAAGTATTGTTTTCAAAAAATAAATGTGAAATTTTGGATAAAAAAAGGAAATACTGTCTTGCATGGGGTTCGCACATCTGATAACTGCTATGGGATTGTTATTACTAATGATCTCACTTGTCACTCAGCCGTCATGAGTAACATTGACTTGTGGCATCAAGATTAGGTCACATGAATTTCAAAGACCTAACTAAGATAGCCAACAAAGAGCTTATGAGAGGAGTACCTAAATTGGGTAAGAATCTGGACCATGTGTGTAGACCATGTCAACTTAGGAAACAAACCTGTGCCCCTCATAAGAAGGTGAACAGTTTTACAACCAAACGTCCTCTTGAATTGGTTCACATGGACTTAATGGGACCTACTCGCACTGAAAGCATCGGAGGTAAAAGATATATTTTTTTAACTGTTAATGATTTTACTCGATTTTCGTGGATAAATTTTTTAAGGGAAAAATCTGATACGTTTGATGCTTTCCAAGCCTTGGTCCTTAAAATCCAAAATGAACAGGGTGTTTCCATTAGACGTATCATAAGAATCCGAACTGATCATGGTTGTGAGTTTGAAAATAGTTTGTTTTCAGATTTTTGTGATATGTATGGAATTAAGCATGAATTTTTTGCACCTATTACTCCACAACAAAATGGAGTGGTTGAGAGGAAGAACAGAGTTGTTCAAGAAATGGCTAGGGTTATGCTCCTTAGTAAGAAACTTCCTCCAAAGTTTTGGGCTGAAACCCTAAATACTGTTGTTCATGTCATAAATCGTGTGTATTTAAGGCCCGGCACTTTACAAACTTCATATGAATTGTGGAAGGGATTGAAACCTAATGTAAAATACTTCAAAACTTTTGGGAGTAAGTGTTACATTTTCAAAGACAGAGAGCCTTTGGGCAAATTTGACTCCCGAAGTGATGAAGGTATTTTTCTAGGGTATTCAACCACTAGTAGGGCTTTTCGAGTCTATAACCTGTGCACTTCTTCTTTAATGGAATCAATCAATGTGGTTATAGATGACACAGGTTCACCTACTCCAGCAACAAATGAGGATGACAATGGTGAGTCTCCAATCCTGGATAATGAACCACAAAGTCAAAGAGAAGTTGAGGTCCTAGCACAAGATGTTGAGACAGCCCCATCCTCACAGGTAAGTCAAAGTCCAAAGAGTGCACAAAGAGATATCACTCCTGATGCTTCTGTCACCATAAGTCCTGAGTTCAAACCATCAGCAAGGATGAAACTGAATCATTCAGCTCAACAGGTGATTGGAAGTGTATCGGATCGAATGAAAACCCGAAGACAAATTCGAGATGAGGTATCACATATGTGTTATGTATCATTAATTGAACCTAAGAATTTCAAAGAGGCCTTGCTAGATGATAGTTGGGTCAATGCTATGCATGAAGAATTAGGTCAATTTGAATGTAACAATGTTTGGACTCTAGTTCCTAGACCTAGAGACATGAATGTGATAGGTACCAAGTGGATCTTTAAAAATAAATCTGATGAGAATGGTACTGTGGTTAGGAATAAAGCTAGGTTGGTTGCTCAAGGATACACTCAAGTAGAAGGTGTTGACTATGATGAGACGTTTGCCCCAGTTGCACGTCTCGAATCTATTCGTATTTTACTTGGTGTTGCTTGTTATCTTGGTTTCAAATTGTTTCAAATGGATGTGAAAAGTGTCTTTCTGAATGGGTACTTGAAAGAAGAGGCATATGTTGAGCAATCAAAAAGGTTTGAGGACCCTAAATGTCCTAATCATGTCTACAAGTTAGACAAGGCTTTGTATGGGTTGAAACAAGCCCCTCGGGCTTGGTATGATAAACTTACTACCTTTCTTCTTGATAATGATTTTCAAAGGGGTAGTGTGGATAAGACTCTATTTGTGAAACATACGAAGTCTCATAGTCTTGTTGCTCAGATTTATGTTGATGATATTGTGTTTGGATCCACTGCTGATCATCTTGTGAAATATTTTTCGGATTGCATGACACATGAGTTTGAGATGAGCATGATGAGAGAGTTGTCTTATTTTTTGGGTCTTCAAATTAAACAGTCTCCTTCAGGTATGTTTGTCTCTCAGTCTAAGTATGCCAAAAATCTTATGTCAAAGTTTGGTCTTGAGTCTGCCAAACATGCACGTACTCCCATGAGCACCAGTCTTCACCTTTCCAAAGATTCCTCTGGTATTGATGTTGATCCTACCCTTTATAGGAGTATGATAGGGAGTATTCTTTACCTCACAGCCAGTCGTCCTGATATTGCATTCAGTGTAGGTGTCTGTGCCCGTTACCAAGCCAGTCCTAAAGAGTCTCATCTTCTTGCGGTCAAACGCATCATCAAATATGTTAATGGGACATTGGGGTATGGGGTTTGGTTCTTTACTGATACTACAGCTGGAATTACTGGTTTTTCTGATGCCGACTGGGCAGGGTGTGCTGATGATAGGAAAAGCACATCCGGGGGGTGTTTCTACCTTGGGAATAATCTTGTTTCCTGGCATAGTAAAAAGAAAAATACCATCTCCCTTTCGACTGCTGAGGCTGAGTACATTGCTGCAGGGAGTTGTTGTGCTCAAATGCTGTGGATGAAGCAAATGCTTCATGATTATGGGATAGAACAGAACACTCTCACTCTTTTCTGTGATAGCACAAGCGCCATAAACATTTCAAAAAATCCTGTCCAACACTCTCGCACCAAACACATTGACATTCGTCATCATTTTATTCGAGAGTTAGTGGAAGAAGGCCTTGTTGTTCTAGAACATGTACCCACTGAGCGTCAAAAAGCTAATATTTTTACAAAATCCCTTGATCTTCTTCGATTTGAGTTTCTTAGAAAGACCTTGGGTGTAGTGCTCAGTAACTAGGGTGTTTCCTGTTTTCTAAAATGGGTGTGAGTGGTTGGCTTTTTGTACACTTGGATGTGATAATGTCATTGTCATTGAGTCCTGATATTTTTGCATCAAATTTATATGAACACTGCTCATGTTACTTACAAGATCTCATTCGTCTTTGTTCATAGCTCATTCTGAATGCCCATACTCATTTACTTCATGATCTCATTCTGTACACATTCTTGAGATAAACTGTTGCAGGGGTTTCCACACAAGTGATCAAAATTCTCTATGGACCACTAACAGTGTTTCTGGTACTTTTTCAGGGAAATTGACCTAGAGTAGTATATCATGGGTGATGTTGAGTCTCTTAACCATCTACCATCTTTTTCACTTCCATGGTTTCTCTTTCAGTTCATTGAATTTCGGTCATTAGGAAAAGGCTACCTCAGAGGCACCAACCAGGCCATCCTTTTTGATTTCATTCTTCTCTGGTTTGGTCTCCATACTCTTGAGCGTGCATGCCACCAGTGAGTGCCCACAAGAAAGAAAAGTTTCAAAACATAAAAAAAAAAATGAAATCATTGATTGAGGGGGAGCCTCCGCGTTTACTCAACAAATACCCCGTGATTCCTAGTGGTTTGACTTTTCTCTGTGATGGTCCATTACTCTTGTCGGAGGTCCAACCATTCGATCACTACGAGGATTAACTCTAGCTCTGTGGCTGTCAAGGATTGCACACACACTGTCTATTTGTGAGCTCTTATGTGTGCTTTTGAGTTATGCATTCTTATGTTGCTTATGGCTTTCATTAAATTCTATATGTCTTGTTCATGACTTGGTGTTTCGAATTTTTTCTATAAGTTTTCAGGTCTCATGATTGATGGATTCTTTTATCCTAATGGTATAGTCATCCACTTGGAATCCCTACAGGACATCTTAGTTGTTTTTTTTTTTTTTTCTGTTTATAAAAAAAAATAAAAAAATAAAAATAAATAAATTTGTTTTGTCCTCGCTCGAGCGGACATTCCCACGCTCGAGCGTGGTTTTGAGCCTTGTAGCATTTTGCTCTTCACTTTACAGTTTTGTGAGGGATGATTGGCGCTCGATCATCCGTTTTAGCGCTCGAGCGAGTCTCCGCGTGCTTTGGCTCATGCTCGAGCGTTAAAACCTACGCTCGAGCGGACTGGTTTTGTATACATCTCCCTCCTTCAACCCTTTAATTCATTTTTTGCACATTGGTCTCTCTCTCCTGGGGCATCCTTTGCCATTCCCATCAATTGTTCTTCCTTGGTGACTTCTTGGTGCTCTACGAGTGTTTAGACACCCCATTTTTGACTGCCCTTAAGACTTGGGCGTTACTGATGGTTTGCTTGGTGTTGAGAGATGTGCAGGACAAAGATTCAATTCCTTCGGCAAAGAGAGAGGCAAATCCTTCAAAACACTTTGTTTAGGGGTTTGGAGTTGAAGAAAAGAGGAGAGGAGGGGAGAAAATAGGTTGGGAGAAGTTCAGCATAAATCCGGGTAGGAGAGAATCGAGCAACCCTCGCTGAATCGGGCTTATTCAATTGCATACTTGGAGTTGAGCTATGAGGCCACCACCATCGGAAAGAAGACTTCCGGGGCTTCACTTTGCACTCAAGAATCTCCTAGAGCCAAGTCCGGGTGGAGGAGATATGATTGGTTGAAGCTGGGCATCATCCCGGTTGGATCGAGTCTGCGCGGCTTCACGGAAAAGGGCATAACTTTTTTCACAGGAGGAATTTTGATGCAAGGTTTGCACCATTGGAAAGCTAACTTCCGGGGCTTCAATTTCCATACCCACCGGCACTTTTTTGACCACGGAATCATCTATCGGCACTATATTTTGCCGACCGGCACTATATAGTGCCGACCGGCACTTTATTTTGGCCGATGATCAAATTTTCTGGCCGGTTTGCACCCTTTGCACCCTCCAAGCCTGGTGCATACCAGCTGTGCCAGCTGGGATGCACAGAACCAGATCCACGTGCATACATGTGCATATTTTGCACCCTTTAAACACCTTTGGACCCCTTTTGTGCACCCTTTGCTCATGGCTTCTTGAGGAAGCCTTGACCCCTTGTCTTGGCTTCCTCAAGAAGCCTACCAGCTGTCCAAGCTTCTTAAACAAGCCTTGACCCCCCTTGACCCTTTTTGGATTGCTTAGCCTCTAAGCTTGGCCTTTACATTGCCTATATAAGAGAGGCCTTCTTCTCCATTGCTAAGGTTGGTGGTTTTAGAACAAAAAACTAGAGGATATACATATATTCTGATATAGATACATATATCCCACCTCCCTCTCTATATCTATCCCATCCAAGCCTCCAAATACCCTTGTTCTTGGGCCATTCCTTCACCAACCCATAGAACAACACCACCACTTCCATTTCCAGCAACTTGGAGGTCATTTGCAGAGGCTAGGAGCTCATTTTCTTGGATCAAGAGGTGCTGGTTTGTTGGTCTACAAGGGTAAGCACACTTTTCCCCAAAACTAGCATTTTCTTGGTTCATATCTAAGCCATAGTTGCATGTATTTTTGAGCTTCGATGTAAACTACAAAGAGGCTTATTTTGAGGCCTTCTTCAACATTGAAGAAGGGCTCAACCCTATTTGAGCCCTTCATGATGCACTTGCTTCAATGTCATCTTGTATGTCAATATCTTGCATGCTATTTCTAGCTCACGTGTGATCTGTTTCTGAGCCTGATGTAAACTGTGAGTGGGCCTATTTTGAGCCCCTCTTCAATATTGAAGAAGGGCTCAACCATGTTTGGCCTCTCTATCATGCACTTGCTTTGTAATCTCTCATATTTACCGTAAAATTGCATGATTTGTTTGGCCTACTTGAAGTCTGTTTTGGAGCATGTCATTAACTGTGAATAGGCTTATTTTAAGTCCCTCTACAACATTGTAGAAGGGATCAACTTTGTTGGGGGTCTCCATGTTGTGCTTGTCCTTATACCCCTCTATGACCCCCATTTTTGCATGCTTTGTTAAGCCTGTCTAGCTTCTGTTTTCGGCCATCATCAGGTCTGGAAATATCCATATTTTGGCCTTCTTGTCATATTTTGTTAAGGGTCTTTGACTTTTTGGTGCACCCTTTATATACCTCATGTTGTGGCCTCATTTTGCCCTTGTTTTGCATGACATTTTGAGCCCATTTGTATACTGATTTTGGCTCGGCCATCTGCTGTAAATAGCCATATTTTGGGCCCCTCTACAACATTGTAGAAGGGCCCTCACTTGTTTGAAGCCTCCATGTGTCGGTTACCTCTTTGCCCTCCTTGTGGCCCTTTCCTTGCGTAGGATTTTCCCCATACTTGTATGTGTTTTTGTGGCCATGTAATAAACTGAAAAATGCTTGTTTTGGGACTGTCTAGCTGCTGTCTTCATACTTCATGTTCATATCTTGCATGTTTGGCATAGCTATAGGCCTTTTCGGGTGCCAAAATTCATGTTTCGGGATTATTCCGTGCATCGGATGTACTTTGGCCATGATTCGGGACTGTTTTCCCCCACATTTCAGTGCTGAAATGCCATTAGCATGTTTGCATATCATTTGCCATGCCATTTCATGCCTTAGGGCCATCGCCTCGGTTTGCGTGCCCGTGTGCACGCATTTCGAGGCACTTCATTTTCATCTCATGGCCTCTTATGTGACTGTGGCTGAGGTCCACTCATGTTAGTGTAAGCCCATATTGCATTGTTTATGCCATTTTAGTCATATTGCATTGTGTATGCCGTTTTCTCGGTTTGCGTACCCGTGTGCACGCATTTCGAGGCATCTCATTTTCGTCTTATGGCCGCTGATTTTGGCATGCTTGCAAGCTACCCATGTTAGTTTAAGTCCATCGTTGCATGTTTGTTGCATGCCATGCTTGTTAGTTTAGGTTGTGTGCCTAATACATGTTGCATGTTTGTATACTTGCCTCTATGCTCATATTGCATACTTAGCTCACATGTTTAGGTTGCATTTGGCATGCATGTCTTGCCTCTTGAATCACCCTGATAGAGGTTGGGCCTCTTGTTTGTTTGTATGCATTTCATTCCATTGAAAGTTGCTAACTTGGCTTTCGGGCCATCATGCATTGAAATGCGTGATTGATGGCCCGGGGGTCGAGGGCCATGCTCCCTTGAGTCCATTACATGATAGGGAGCGTGTCCATGCACACATTTGCCTAGAAATTCTATGCCTTGCACTGCTGGTCTGCTGTTGCTGTCAAAACTGTCTTCTGCAGGAATTCTGTGCCGACCGGCAGTATAGAGTGCCGACCGGCAATGTATTTATTGCCGATAGCTTCATTTTCAGCCGGTGGACTTTATACACGGCCGGTGGACATTCTATCCAGCCGATAATGATCCTTAGGATGCAGGGAGCCTGTTCCAGGACTTTGGCAATTTTTGGAGAGACAGGGCAGCAAGAACAGAGGCAACAGTGCTGTGGTGTGGGCTTTCTGGGCAAGTCGGACTGAAGCATACATCATTCGCGCATCCCGAGGCAGGGCTGCGGCCATCTCTATTCTGCATTTTTTTATTTAATTAAGGGTCTGTAATAATTAATTAGCTAGGATAGTTGATTTATTATTTGGCCTGTATATTCTTTTGGTCCTTCCGAGTGAGGGTGCAATTTTGTAATAAGTGTGCGTGGGTATGTGTATGTCTTCCAACCCCCACTTCTTTCTCCCTTTTATTTACCTACTTCGATGGTAGATTAGGGCATGTTTATTTTAGCATACCTTATGCAATGCATGCGTGCATCCATGCATTTGTTGACATACATTGGGCTCGGCACATCATACAAACTGCATTGTACTTTCAATTCCAAATTGAATCCGTGTTATTTGTAGCATTCCACATGCCATGTTTAGGATAGCCGAGCCTGCCTAGATTACATCTTTGCATGTGTTGCATTAGACATTTCAGTATGCTTAGGTCCATGCATGGATTTCTAATAAGCTTCTGTTTTGGCTTGGAGTACTAGGTGAGCTTTTATGCTTTAGCATATCGCATGTGTGTGAATGTTGCCATGATAGCATGCTTACCATGAGGCTAAGTGCTTATGTGATATAACTGCATGAATGCCTGTGGATGGAGGTTGAATTACCTAAACTGGGACAACACATTAAAACTGTGAGTTTTAAAGCCCACTAGATAGTGGCAAAACTGTCTTTTCTAAAAAGCCCGCTTGAGAGTGGCAAAACCTGCATTTTAGCCTACTTGTGAGTAGCAAATCATTTTTAAAACAAATATGTGATGTTTTGTTCCAACTTAGGCGATTTGGTCTATACTTGTTTGCTGTGCGCATAACATAGTAATTCTAGGCTTATAACCGGTATAAGAACACATAAGGTTTTCAAAATTGGATATCATGGTTAGTAGAGGCCGGTCTTCGGACCGGGCGAAAGGGGGTGCTCATAGCTGACCTTCCCCGATCGTACCCAAGCTCCCGAGCCAAGATCACTTTGGTGATGACGGACACGTCGCCTTCGGCATCGAGTCAGGGTTTCCTAAATTTCCCAAAAATAAAATATTTAGGTGGCGACTCTGTAATCTGGCAAAGCAGTCCATGTTTGGCACTTCTTTTCAAAAATCTGTTTTTCTCAAAACGATTTGCCGGATTTGGACTCTTTTGTTCAAGATTAAGAACCGTGACATTTTGAGTCCTTCGAACTGTAGTGACCCAATATCGAACCAGAACGGGGGGGGGGGGGGAGTCGCACTCCTTTCCTCGGGATGCGTTCGGGGACGTCTACAGAGTGTGTACACACCTCAGGTATGTCTCTCCTCTCATTCTCCTCTGTTCTTGTGTCGGATTTCTATCCCTTTGATCTTTTAGTATTTGTTTTTACTTGAGTTGGTTTTACAATGTGTCGATGGGTTTATTTTGTTTTTGTTCATCATGTTTAGGGTTCGTAAATGTTGTTTTTCATTGTTTCACAGTAGTTTAGTTTCTCTCTCGTCCATCTAGGGTTATTACTTTGGGCATTTTACTAGTTTTTTATTTAGGTTCCATTTGGGGATTTTTTTTGTTCCATCTATTGCTCTATGGTGCTGTGTTTTTTTTTTTTTTTTTCTTACATTGCTAATTGAGTCTCTACCCATGTGGGATTCATGTGTGTTCGATAGATGTTTTTCTAGCACCGATTCACATTTCATTTATCTTATGATATTTTCATGTTGATGCCTTATTTACCATGCTTCATATTTGCAATATTTGGTTCTCTTAAGCCTACATTTTTGCATCATAGATTTATATCCTTGCCTCCTGATCTTATATCAAACTGTGATACTAATGTTTTGGGTTGTCTCTTTTGGTTTCTTTTTGGTTTTGGGTTGGGGGTTATTTGTGTTGGTTTTCTGTATTTCTCTCTTTGTCTTGATTTAGTCATGTCAACCTTTAAACGACGAAAGTCTACTACCTCTCGCCCTTCATATAACACTGACCACTTTCCCTTGGCCAAGAAAGCCACGTTGTACCGCGAGTCTTATCCCGCCCGCTCCATTCACCTTGAACGTAATGTTCAACCCTCCACATTTGAGTCTATCCCTATCTACTCACTGTTTGATCCCTTGGGAGAGGATAATGCTCTTTTATTTTTTGGTTCTCAAAACCTCACTTGGGTGCGAGAATTCTATTGCAACATGGATAGTCTTAACAATATTGGGCCCTCCTTCAAAACTTGGGTTAGGTCAAAATCCGTTCTTGTCACCACCAACCTTATTCGCGAGCTATTAGGGATTAGTGAAAGATTTCCCATCTTCTATCCTTTTCCAGTACGCCTTACTAGTGACTTCGATGAGGTAGCCCATGCTCTGTGTGGTTTTCCTTGTTCTTGGCCTACCGGTTCTTTAATCAAACAGAATGAGCTACTTCCCCAATTTAGGTTGCTCAACCTAATTGTATGTGCCAATATCATTCTTACTACCCATAGCTCCGAAATTACTCAAGACCAAGGGTTTGTCCTTCAGTGCCTTGCTCAAAATCGTTCCATCGATCTTGCCACATTGATCATTCAAAAGATGGTTGCTGCTTTTGAGCGCAACAATCTTGGTTTACCCTATGGGTGCCTCATAAACCGGCTTCTCGCCAAGCTTGAGGTCCCTACTTGCGATGAGGATGAGTTTACCTCTCCTTCCCGGCCTTTCACCAAGAAGACTGTCTCCCAGAGTCAGTCTCATATTCGGGGGGTTTCTTCTGGTTCAGGTCGATCTAGTGCAGGTACTTGTGATGCTGCAGCCATGGCAGAGGAGGCGGAGTATGATGCTGGTGCTGGTGGCGGAGATATTGGTGAGGGGGAGGCGCATCCTCCAGTTTGTACGGTTCGTGGTCAGCTTCAGTCCTTTGAGAGATCTGTTGCTTCCTGATTTGACCATCTCGAGGAGAGGATGGATATCTTTGAGGCCAGGCTCACAGATCTGGAGACCACGTCTGATGCTCGCTTCAGTGCCTTGGAGGCTTCTTCCCAGTGTATTGAGGCGTCCATGGTTTAGTCGTCTTCTCAGCTGGATCAGATTTTGTCTATGCTTCAGATGCAGTTTCCACCACCAGCTCCATGATCTTTGTTCTTATGTTCTGTTTCTCTTATTTTTGCTCCCGGACAAAAAGGGGGAGTGGTATAGTTTGGTACAGTTGTTTTTGGTATAGTTAGTTTGGTACAGTTGTTTTGTCCTATATTGATGGTACAGTACAGTAGTTACTTTTGTTTATATCCTTCTTTGGTACAGTTGGATCGTGATTTGGTTTTGTGGTTATTTTGTTATTTGGTGGATAGTATATTTGGATAGTATATTTTTTTATGGATGGATTTATATTTTGTTATTTAATACAATTCCATAGATTTTGGTTGGCTTGTGTGGGTGTTTTTTCTTTCAGGGTGATTGTTCAAAAGCATGGATTTCAAAAGCATGGTTTCAGATTTTCATGGTGTTAGTGTTGGCTCATGGTTTTCATGGTTGTTAGTGTTGGCTCATAGTTGTTGGTGTTGTTAGTATTGGTTTAGTGATTTTTGTTAGGAAACTTGTTTTAGAATGGCTTTGTCCGGGATTTGACAAAGGGGGAGATTGTTAGGACCCTTTGTTGTCAAATTCCATGGCACAAACCCAAGGTTGTAACTTTTAAATTTTTTCCAAATTTTCAAGTTTTGGTCTTCTCGCTCGACGGGGTTTGGACCCTCACAGCATCTCTGCTACACCTGCAAAATATACTGGATGTTGTGATTCCACGCTCGAGCCTGGAAACTTCCGCTCGAGCGTGAACCGTATATGAATCACGGAATATTAAGTCACTGCTCGAGCGGGCATTCCAACTCTCGAGCGGACCACGCGATTTCAGACTCTATATATTCGCGTGTTAGGTCAATTTTAGGATTACTTCTCCTAGATCTTGTTTAAGGTTTTTTAGGGTTTTGTTTGAGGTTTTCACCTGGAGTTTTTTGTGAGTTTTCCTTGATAAAATGGAATGAGTATTACACTCATGAATTGAGAAGCACGTATCAAGGAGGTTGATCGAATACATACAAGAGTGTTAATCTTCGGTGGATTCTGAAGATTCAAACATAGAGTTTCAAAGGCGTTTGATACGTAGTCGTTTATTCGACAAACAAGGTTGTGGATTCAACTTCAGATTGATCAGTTCCGAGACGAAGGCTTGGTGAAAGAATTACAGAAGGTGTGAAGACAAATTGACTGAGTTGGGTAATTTGTGTATTATCTTTGTAATCTTTCTTTCTTCAGTAGTGGATTGATTAGTGGCATTTCGCCCGTGGTTTTTTATTACAATTGAAGGTTCTTCAATTGTGGTTTTTCCACGTAAAAATCGTTTGTGTCGATTTATTGTTTATTCAGAAAAATAACAATCTAAATCACTTTCGTAAATGCTTGATGATTTAGATTGCGTGTTTTGAATAATTGGGATTTGGAATATTTTAATGTTGATCTAATCACGAATCACTTAGGATTTTCAATGATTAGTAAGTAAATTTGATGAGAAACTTGGTGGTTGTCAGCAAACTAATCTCTAGTTTTGGGTTATGGTGATAAACTGAGATTCGCGTGGGGGTTTTGGCAACAGCACGCGTTGACAGTTTGATCATTGGCCTTTTACTTCTATTTATTAATTTATTAATTTTTATTTATTTATGAAAAAACACCAATATTTTATGTCGAGGTGACTAGGTGGATGACGTTATGATTGTTAAATTTTTGTATGCTTGTGGAGGTGTATTGTTGAATATTTTTATATAGTTAGATACTAAGTTCAATATAATTGTTTACTTATAAATTATCTCATTCGGACAGAGATGGATAAAGGGATTAGCATGGGTGATTGTCATCTAAAAGTTAAAAAAAATCTTAAATATAGTAGTTATAGTTATGAATATTTTTAAAGTGATATTTTTAAGAAGGATAAATTACGACGATAGTCTCTATATTTTTAATTTGTTCGATTTTGATTATGAATTTATGATTTTATTTCAATTTGGTCCAATTAATTATAACTTACAGCATTTTTTATGAAAAATACGCACATAAATGCCACGTGTCATATTTTGAAGGGATTTTTATTGATAAATCCATTCTAGAGTTGTTATAACCCATTAGGTCTACTAAGGAATATTATAACCTGATTAGTTCCATAAACTTTTCCTTTTATTCCATAAGGTCCATTTTTCTAATTTAATATGCTTTCTTGGACTATTTTGCCCCCGTTTATATATATGTACAGTGTTAATACGTATTACGTGCCTGTTTCTTCACTGATTCAATTTGACAGTTTCTATTTCACGCTTTTCATCATCAATCCAATTTTGAGAGATACGTTTATGTTTTGCATGGTTGTTCCAAGGATTGGTTGTGCTAGGGTTTCATTCTTGCTATTATAGTCTGGTTCTGTGGTTTGCGAGTGAAGACGAGGAAAAGGAAGGTGCTCGGTTGTCACATTTTCTGGACTATAACTAGTTGAAATCAATTTTTTTCGACTTTGTGGACGATTGTAGGATTGCATGATTAAGGTTACTATCAATTTGGTTATGAATACATGTTCAGTTTATGGTTTCATTCGTATAATGGATCAGATGCTCTGTTTTTGGATTGATATGGATTGGATGCTCTGTTTTTTCAATTATATGCATTTTACGTGGTCCTGTGGAGGGGAGTTCATTCATATTATGTAAAGAATGTGTAGTTCTCATTTTACTTTGATGTATGCGTAATGAGGCTCTTTGTGGATGATTTGATTATCAGTATATATATCAATGTGAATGTTCACATTTTGTTAATGTGGAATATGTGAAGAATGTGGATGTTCTCATTTTAAATTGATGTTTGCTTAATGAGGCTCTGTGAAGATTGTTAATATTATGTGAAGATTGTTGATGTTCTTATTTTACTTTGATGTTTGCTTAATGTTGACATCTTGTTAATATCAATGTGAATGTTCACATCTTCGTATTGTGAATTATGGATTTAGCACTTGAGCTGTACACGTAGTCATCTATTTTTTGCACAATGTGAATTTTCATGTTGATTTTGATTAAATGTGTAGTTCTCATTTTACTTTGATGTATACATAATGAGGCTCTCTGTGGATGATTTGATTATCAGTATATGTATCAATGTGAATGTTCACATTTTGTTAATGTGGAATATGTGAAGAATGTGGATGTTCTCATTTTAAATTGATGTTTGCATAATGAGGCTCTGTGTGTGTGATATAATTCAGAGTGTATGTGTCAATGTAAATGTTGACATCTTGTTTATATTATGTGAAGATTGTTGATGTTCTCATTTTACTTTGATGTTTGCTTAATGTTAACATCTTGTTAATATCAATGTGAATGTTCACATCTTCGTATTGTGAATTATGGATTTAGTACTTGAACTGTACACGTAGTCATCTATTATTTGCACAATGTGAATTTTCATATCGATTTTGATTACTGTTCATTGTTGTGTTTTTGTGTTTTTACAGGAGATGGATACCTTTATGCTGTTGGTGTGTACATATGGTTGTAGTACAACTGTAATAAATGTTGCCCGCGCAATGTGTTATTCTCGTTTGGTGGAGTGTTTGTGTGAGAAATGGGATGAGTTGTCTGCTGGTTCTATTTCATTGTTCTGTAAACTACCTGGGATTAATAAGTGTGATTTGGACAATGAGAAAGAATTTCAGAACATGTTACTACTTGCTAAGTCAATGGGGGTACAACATGTAGAAGTTATGGTTGAGTTGAAAAGTGATATTGGTCAGTCAAGTAGTTTGGGATTGCTGCGTGTGGGGGTTGAGGAAGAAATTGATGCACTACGGAGATTTTGCCACCATAAGGAGAAAGTGTTGTTGTCAACTCCTTGGGCAAATGGTATTACGCATGTGGGACAACGGTTTGTTGGAGGTGCACAAGAATTTCGTGACGTTTTATGTAAGTATGCCATCCAATGTGGGTTTAAGTTTACATATGTGAAGAACGAGACAACAAGAGTTACTGCTGTGTGTGCGATGCGAGAGGAGAGGGGCTGCTTGTGGGCTATACATTGTAGAGCACAACGAGCAAGTGATTTTTTCTACATCAAGAGGTTTAGTGATATGCATACTTGTGGTATGGATGTCCGAACATTGAAGAATCCGCGAGTTAGTTCGGATTTGGTATCGAGTACCATATCTGAAATTGTGAGGGACAAGCCATTGACTCGGCCGTGTGAGGTGGTGACTATTTTGAAGAGGGATTATGGGCTAGATGTGAGTTACCATGTCGTATGGTTAGGTGTGGAGAAAGCAAAGGCTGGTATTCATGGAGATCACTCGTTATCGTTTGACCAGCTGCGGTGGTATTCAGATGTCGTGATGCGGTACAATCCGGGGAGTTATGTCAATATTGACTATGATGCGAGTAGTCAACAGTTTTGTCGCTTCTTTGTGTCATTCGCTGCGTGTATTTCTGGGTTCAATGCTTGTCGGCCTTTATTATTCCTGGATGGAACATTCCTCAAAGGAAAGTACAAAGGTCAGCTACTTGCGGCAACGGCGAAAGACGGAAACAATGGTTAGTAGTTTTTTTTAGCTGTCTATTCATGTCAATATTCACCCTGAGCAGCATAGTCTGGACAAAAGAGTGATTGGTAAATTATAAGTAATGTGAACATTGACATTAGTATGCACTGATGTGAA
Source organism: Camellia granthamiana (assembly GCA_036172215.1). Taxonomy (NCBI): domain Eukaryota; kingdom Viridiplantae; phylum Streptophyta; class Magnoliopsida; order Ericales; family Theaceae; genus Camellia; species Camellia granthamiana. The sequence continues at coordinate 97,126,561 of CM069905.1, forward strand.
TGTTCACATCTGTGTATGCTAATGACAGTAATGTGAACATTCACATTATTACACACTGATGTGAATGTTCACATCAGTGTATACTAATGTTAGTTGATCCATTAATGAACAGTACTGTGAATGTTAACGTTGTCAGTGACTCAACAATCAACAATGAATTATTAATGGTCGTTAATGTGAATGTTCACATCGTTGATGTTTACGAACCTGAATCCAAAAATAACAATAGTAAATAGGGCAATGTAGATATGAACATTCACATGACCTGTTTTGTTTATACTGTTTTCTATTCACTTTGGAATATTGTGAACAGTTATGTATTGGTGTTGTGTTGTAGATCTGTTTCCTGTTGCATTTGCGATTGTTGATTCAGAGACCACGGCCAATTGGTCGTGGTTCTTGTATGAACTTGGGAAGGTTGTTGATGGGAAGTGCCATATTACTTTTATTTCGGATTGTAATCTTGGTCTGTTAGAAGCTATGCCAAAGGTGTTCCCATTGGCTCATCACGGTTATTGCTTACAACACTTGAAGAGCAATTTAAGAGACCGGATGAAAGGAATTGATAATGGATTCAGGGATCACCTAGTAAGTAGTTTGGGTGACTGTGCCTACGAGCCAACTGTGGTAGGGTTCCATGAAAAGCTTGCAAAATTAAAAGAGGAGGGTAAACAACGAGCTCATAATTTTTTCAAGGACTTGGCACCTGAGCACTAGGCAAATTCATACTTCAGGTAATAATAGTTTCCTAAGGTGTTCCATTGTGAAGTTTAGAATGGTAGCGATGTGAATTTTCAGTTTAGAATGGTAACAATCTTCGAATTGTGTTTCATGTTCAATGTAAATGATGTGAATGTTCACATCTGCTAATGATGACTGATGTGAATGTTCACATCTGTTAATTTGTCAAATAGTCATGCAATGTATTACAGATTTGAATGTTGACATGTGTCATATTTTGTTGTTGTTGTTAACATTCACATCTGTCTATCATTTAAGTTGACAACATAATAAGCATATAATGTGAACATTCACATTATTATAAACTGGTAGTAGATGTGAACATTCACATTATTATACCCTGATGTGAATGTTCACATCAGTGTATACTAATGTCAGTAATGTGAATGTTCACATCTGTCAACGTGAATGGTCAGACCTGTTAAATTCTGTATTGTACAATGTTTGTGATATTGTGCAGGGGCATGCGTTATGGGGGGATGACATCCAATGTGGCGGAGTCATTTAATAAGTGGATTAAAGAAGCACGTAATCTTCCTATCACTCAAATGGTGGACACAATTCGTACTCAGTTGATGCGGCAAATATCTGCATGACGTGACCAAGCAAACAAATGGAATGAGCTTATTTGTCCGACATTCGAAACAAGGCTTATGGATTCGTTCAATGACAGTAGGTCTTGGCAAGTTAGCAAAGCCAACGAGGATGTGTTTGAATTTCATTCGATACCATCTATTACAGTTGATGTTGTGAGGCGTACATGTTCTTGTTTCAAATGGCAAATCAACGGATTCCCATGTGACCATGCTGTTATTACCATTCAAAAGAGCCGCTACAATCTCAATGATTGTGTGGAACATTACTTTCATGTAGAAACATATCGTGCAGCCTATTCGGGAGCCATATTCCCTATACCATCGGTGGAAAAGCCGCTTTTTGATCCCACGGACTTCATTATATACCCGCCAGCCGTGAAAAGACCACCCAGAAGGCCGAAGAAGAATAGGATCCCATCAAGGGGTGAGAAACTGAAGCAAATAAGGTGCGGGAGAGGTGATAAGTTGGGGAGCCATAATCGGAAATCATGCACGGAGTCGATATAGGATGTACCTTTTTTCATTTCAACATTGTATTTTACATTGGATTCTTATATTCATTTTTGAAATAAGATTGTGTTGTGTTGGCAAACATTGGGTTGCAATAAGATTACGTTGCGTTGGCAAACATAATAATGCATTAGTATTTGATTTGTGTTTTACTTTCACTTTTTTAAGGTACCAATCTGACATTTATGTTGGTTGTGTTTTGAATGAATGCATGATGTTAACATTCACACTTGTGCAATATAATCACATTATGTGAATGCTCACATTGTTGAACTTTCAAACATTTCTGTGGTGGGAATGTTCACATTGTTGTTACTGTTAACAGCATCAAAGTAGATGACATGAATGTTTACATCAATGTAACCATTCGCATCATCAACTCATAAGATGTGAATATTCATGACATCATTGTTGCCATTCGGATAATCAGAAGTTATGATGTGAATATTCACATCATCAAATTATTAGATGTGAATATTGACTTGTATTAAGAAATATCATACTCACACCTGTCATATTGTGTTACAGGAACACTTTAAGCAATATTCACATCCATGTAGTATGGTTTAAAACAGAAGAAAGTGTACGATCATTCTGTGATGTGAACATTCACATCATGTCATGTGTATCCAAAAAAAAAGAAAAAGAAAAAGAAAATACAATCTCAATGTGCATGACCAACGCAAAATAGGCCTGAAAATGCATATACATATATTGACTGAAAAATATCTGTACAAGCAGTGATATAGACTTGATTTACAATTAAGCTAGTCTGCTCCAATATGAAAAATCTATTGACACTAAATTGTCTTAAATGTGGATAACAGATTTGGGTAACAGTGATAGGTGGACAACCCCTACCTATAGGTTTTCACATTGCACTGTCTTTCTGTGGTTCAGGAAAAGGTGTACTAATGAGTCTCTTATTTGGCACCATTCATAACGAGCTAGGCTAGCAACAATGTCTTCACGTTATACATGTGCCCTCATGATGTAACAAACTGTAGGCTCGCAATCCACCCTGAAAATGCAAACTTGTTGTTAGATTTTGAAATTTAGGTGGGTAATGGTTGTGGAACATGTGTAGAAATCGATTTTAGGCTTACGAATTTGATGCTTGCTGAGGACAGATGTCCACTAATATGATTGTTTTTGAAGTATTTTGGCTTGATAAGTTAGTCCATAATGGTGATGATGGTCCAATGTTGTGCACCAAAGCTGTGATGTAGTCCCTCTGCCAACAATGAAATTTCATATTAGGTACCAACCAACATAGGGCATACGTCCAAGTTCAAATATTACACATCACGACAAGTATTATTTGTATCAGCCACTTACCAGTATTTGTGCTTTGTTAATATGTGGGTCATGTATGCCTTCTCTTGGGCACAGTGAGTTATAATGCCTCCATACATTCTCTTTCACGTCGTACACAACAATTGTCCAATGGAAGTTGTCGTGTATTGGGAAGATTAAGAATCTTTGGCCTTGATACTCCTTGATGTGTACATCAATCAGTTTATTCCTCTTGTGGGGGGGTATTCTTGCATGATTTTCTGCACACAAAGGGCATACAATGATGTACCAAGTATTTATATCAATGTTTGATGTTACTGATGTGAATGTTCACATCTGCTAATGGGGAGTCATGTTACTGATGTGAATGTTCACATCTGCTAATGGTGAGTGATACTACTGATGTGAATGTTCACATTTCGTAATGGTGAGTGATACTACTGATGTGAATGTTCACATTTCGTAATGGTGAGTGATACTACTGATGTGAATGTTCACATTTCCTAATGGTGAGTGATACTACTGATGTGAATGTTCACATCTGTTAATGTCAGTGATATTTACTGATGTGAATGTTTATATCTGTTAATGTCAGTGCTATTACTGATGTGAATGTTCCCATTTGCTAATGGTGAGTGTTGTTACTGATGTGAATGTTCCCATTTGCTAATGGTGAGTGATGTTACTGATGTGACTGTTCACATATGTTAATGTGAGTGATACTACTGATGTGAATGTTCACATCTGTTAATGTGAGTTATATTACTGATGTGAATGTTCACATGTGTGTATCATTTAAGTTTAACAACATAATAAGCATATAATCTTCAATGCGAATGATGTTAATGTTCACATCTGTCAATGTGAATCTTCTCAAAGGTCATTTTATGTTGTTGTTAACATTCACATCTGCCTATTATTTAAGTTAACAATATAAGCATATAATGCTGAGATGAACATTCATATCTATTGAAACATAATCAAAATTAAAGTCTAGTGGTTACCAAACATGTGCTTGTAAAGATGAATGATGAATCCTCCAAACTTGGGTTGACTAGCCCTTGTAGTTCAAGTAGAATTTCACCATAAGCATCTATCACCTGCAGAACCAGAGGGGTGGCAGTACATTATTTGCAGTGTTTTTACTCTGTGTGTGTGTGTGTGTGTGTGTGTGTGTGTGTGTGTGTGTTTTGTACACATTTACAGTTGCCATACGTTGTTGGTTATTGATTCTTCCTTGATGATGTGTATGATGTCATCAAAATACACATCTTTAGTCTTTGAGTCCCCTCGCCACACTAGCAACCTGTGCATTGTGATTACAGAAAACGTTAATGTCAACATTGCACATTTATGAAATGATCTAATTTATTAAGTATGTATGTGAACTGAACATGAGCAAAAAAAAAAACAGTTGGGGATATGTAAGATCACTTACTCATCACCGCCGTTCTTGTGCAAATTTTGGACTTTTTGCTTGTTGAATTTGTTCATGTTAGCCCAGACCTTCAGTTTGTTGTTCAAGGTTAACTTCTTGGACTTTGTTGGCTGCTTTTTTGGTGGTTGCTTGTCTAAATCTTGTGCAATTTGGACTGCGTGTGATTGCTCTTTGGCTCCCTCTTTCCCTTTCTTCTGACCAGGCAGGTTGGGGTATTCAAACTCGTCCAACCTGTGTTCTTTCCTTACCTTCTGCTTTATGTGCTTTACCCTCGATGGGGGGCTGATAATGTGTTCTAATGCTGCAGTGGGATGCTTGTTAAGGCTGTTATGAGCCTTTTGTGCTTCAACTTGAGTGATGATGTGGACGGACTGATCGTCAAAAAGGTCTTGAAGTATTGTTTTTTCACATTCCAAGTTGATGACCAACTTTGTCAGCCGCTGAATTTCTGTATCTTTCCACTCCATGCAAGTCTTCATGTCCATGTCCACATTGGATGGGCCCGATTGGTCAAATAGTTTGACTTCAAGGGCAACAATCACCCTTGCCCTCAACTCCCATGATTCTTCCAACTGTTTGTATTTCGCTTCCCATTGCCGTACAAGACCCCAAGCTTTTTGGTTTTCTTTTATGAGTACTTCCACAATGTCGGGCTCAGTTGGTTGTGCTATGATTATTCCTTTCTCAGCATTGAGGGTGCTACAGCTGGGGTTGATATAATGTCCAACTTCATTCAGGTCCATTGCATCGACAGAAAATGCATCCTTGTCATCACTGCATTGACTGTCTTTGCTTTGATCCTCATTGCTTTCATCTTTCTTTGTTATTGCACTTGACAAAATCTCAGGTTTGGGCTCCACATTCAATTTTGTATGACGGTACATCTTCGCTTCAGTTGGTGATGCCATTAGCTCGCCGCCATATACCTGCATTTGGAGACAGTATGTTATTTAGATAGTTCCTCGTCTCACTATGTGAATAGGCACAATATATTTGGTTCTACTTCTACCTCATTTAAACCCAGCTTAGCCAAAGATATGGACTTCATGTTGCTATGTAAGGCTGTGAGGTCCCACTTTACGCATCGCGGAATGGCATTGAGGTTGCGGGGTTGTAAGATTGTTGTATGCTTACACAGATAGTACTGAAACAAATAACAAATATCAATAATTTGAATGTTCACATCAATTAACACTGATGTGAATGTTTACACCACTGGGCAGTAATGTGAATGTTCACATCAATTAACATTAATGTGAATGTTTACACCACTGTGGCAGTAATGTGAATGTTTACATCAATTAACACTGATGTGAATGTTCACACATCTGTTGATGTGAATGTTCACATCTGCTAATGGGGAGTCATGTTACTGATGTGAATGTTCATATGTCCTAATGGTGAGTGATACTACTGATATGAATGTTCACATCTGTTAATGTGAGTGATATTACTGATGTGAATATTCACAACTGTTAATGTCAGTGCTATTACTGATGTGAATGTTCACATTTTGCTGATGTGAATGTTCACATCTGTTAATGTGAGTGATACTACTGATGTGAATGTTCATATCTGTTAATGTCAGTGCTATTACTGATGTGAATGTTCACATTTTGCTAATGGTGAGTGATGTTATTGATGTGAATATTTACATCTGTTAATGTGAGTGGTACTACCGATGTGAATGTTCACATCTGTTAATGTGAATGTTTACACCAGCATCTACTAATGTGTGTTTGTACATTACTGAAACAGTAATGTGAATGTTTACATCAATGTTGTCAACTTCCACACCAATGCTGAGAAATGTGAACATCCACATCAGAGTGTCCAGAGCCCGTAACTGTTCATATTAAACATGGAATAAGTTTTATGAGATTTACCATTAACAACATCACACATCCGGTGACTCGTCCTGGTTTCCACAGTTTTGGCCCAATGAACCCATCAAGGTTGCCTGGATGCTCTCAGCCCAATCATACTTGATCATCTTGTCTAATGGGTCCATGTATGAGTAGAAAGCCCATCCAATTGTTTCTCCGGATGTAGAAAAGAATAGCTTGACGCATGCATACATGCAAACTAATCTTGTGACCTCCTCATTGTCATGTTTTTTTGTGCCCTTCAATGTTTCGCTCAGAATTTTTCGTATTTTGGCAGCACTTAACCAACTAACATCCTTGCACATTCGGTGTATGATGCCGGTTGTTGGTTTTGCACCATAAGAGAGGTCCATCGACTTGGTGCCGCAGTCCACCCCAAAAATCAGTGATACGTCGCTTCTAAAAATCTGGATGTTCTTATCCCTAATGTAAAACCTCCCACTAGATTGCTTGAATGTTTGTACTATACGTACAATGACATCATCATATTTCATGCAGTGGTTGAGGTCGATTTCGTTACTGATCAAGCAATCAAATAATGGCCAGAATAGTGTTTTTCTAAGGCACTTCAATTGGCCACTTGTAAATTTTGTATCCTTTAACAGTTTGACCAATCCAGTTATGTTTGACCGGTAGTTAGCTTTTTTCATGTTCACTTCTTCAAGAACAGCTGTTTGATCAGGCTTGGTTTTGGCACTGGATTCCCCTCGCTTTCGCTTGCCATCAACTTTATGGGGAAGACCTGTGTGTTCAAATAAGCACATATAATTGGCTGAAACACAGAGGATGGAACCAGAAGCACCAAACAACATTCAACAACCAGCATTGACAGTAATGTGAACATTCACATCATTGTACACTGATGTGAATGTTCACATCAGTTTATACTATTGTAAGTTTACCCAGTAATCAACACTAATGTGAATATTCACATCATCCATGTTTGCAAAATAAATTCCGAAAACGACAACAGTTGCAGGGCAATGTAAATGTTTACATGGGTGATCACATTATGTTATAATTTGCTAAAAATCAAAAGGGGGAACCAACAGCGCCAAACAACACCCAATAACACAAACAACTTGGACATTGATGTCACAATGTGAATATTTACATCATATTCCATCACAGTGTTGAGTGAAGTTTGGGGGTTCTGACATTAATGTGAACATTCACATGATGTGAATGTTCACATCAGTGTCTACTACTGTAAGTTTACCTAGTAATCAACACTAATGTAAATGTTCACATCATCCATATTTGCAAAATAAATTCCGAAAACGACAACAGTTACTGGGCAATGTGAATGTTTACATGGGTGATCACATTATGTTATAATTTGCTAAAAATCAAAGGGGGGGACCAACAGCACCAAACTACACCCAATAACACAAACAAGTTGGACATTGATGTCGCAATGTGAATATTTACATCATATTGCATGACAGTGTTGAGTGAAGTTTGGGGGTTCTGACATTAATGTGAACATTCACATACTACTGTAAGTTTACCCAGTAAGGAACACTAATGTGAATGTTCACATTATCCATGTATGCAAAATAAATTCCGAAAACTACAACAGTTACAGGGCAATGTGAGAGTGAAGTTTGGGGGTTCTGTGGACATGAACAATGAACAATATCAACAGTGACAGTAATGTGAACATTCACATCATTATACACTGATGTGAATGTTTACATCAATATACATTTCTGTGAATATTCACATCAGTGTCTACTACTGTAAGTTTACCCAGTAATCAACACTAATGTGAATGTTCACATCATCTATTTTTACAAAATCAATTCCGAAAACATCTATGTTTACAAATTCAAATCCGAAAACCAGAAGGTGGATGTATACATCGGTGATGACATTATGATTGAAAAGCAGAAGGTGGAATGGTATTCCTTACTTTTGTTCGTCATGGTTGGTGGGTATGGATCACACTCAGTGGATGAAATAAACTCAATGGGACGACATGAATTTTCGAACGATGAAGCACCCTCCTTCCGATGTGAACCTTCGCAGTGGTGAGATGAAGAGGAATCTGGGGTCGATGGTCGACGGTGGACGACGAGGACGTTGGTGAGGCGATGTGAATCTAGGGTTACTGGAGGCGATGTGAGTATCGTTTCGTGGATTGAGTTTTTGTTTTGGAAATTTTGTGGATTGAATAGTTGGAATAGGAATGGGTTTTGCAGAATCGGTTACGCGCGGGAGAGGCGGAGAGGGTTATTTCGTCCTTTTACAATTAATGGACCTAATGGAATATTCAGAAATAGTTTGGGTTTTATGGAACAAAATAGTTATAAATGGGATTTATCAAAAAAGAGCCCTATTTTGAAGGATAAAATTATAAACTTAGTTAACTTAGTTAGTTAACCTCAACCAATTTAGTAATAAGTTTTCTTCAAAAACACTAACAACATTATTAATTGGACCAAATTGAAACAAAATCTAAAATTAAGGGTTAAAATTGAGCAAATTAAAAATGTAGAGACCAAAATGACACAAAGAATAAAACATACGGACTATCGGTGTAATTTGTCTTTTAAAGAAATTTAATACTCGTTTTGTTAAGATATTTTCATAACTGTAGTAACTGTTCTTGATTACTGACGTAGAGAAAATCAATTTAGGACAAACGTTTGAAAAAAAGAAAAAAAAAAAAGACAGGTGAAGCGATTTGCTTCGACTATAGTCTTCATAATGAACATTCGATCTGATGAAAACCCCTACTTTGGATTGTAGAGATAGTTATAGGTTTTTCAAAATTGAAAATATTTGTAAGTGTACAAATAAATTTAAAATTTCAATTGTAGAATTATGAGATTGATATCTTTCAACATCTCGAGTTTCAAAAATTGTGAATAATTTTAGAATTGTGCCAAGTATTGATAAAAACAAGATGTATGATGATTTTCTAATAAATTATTTAGTTACGTATCCTATTGTATTATGATCATATTTTTGTAATTAGAAGTGTTGGCATACATTACATGTGTATGAAAAGACTAGATTATCAATTACAAATTAAAACAATTAGATAGAGTAAGAAATTGTTCCAAGTGATTACCAGTGTGAGCCGGTTTCGTCTCCACCAACTTCACTATTGGCTTTATATAATTTAGATTATATATGTTAGAAGCTCTCCAAACCCTAGCCTCCCTCTCTCTAAGAAATCCCAGTTGTTCTCTCTATTTCTCTGTTCTTTATGGTGGCAGAGGGTAATGTTTCTAGCCTTCCTCTCCTTTCTATTTTTTCTCCCATGTTTTTTTTTTTCTTTTTCTTTTTTGCTTCTTTCTTGGTCATTACCATGCTAGCCACTACCAGTCCTCTTGTTTTCTTTGTAATGGCTCAAGTCAAGACCTGACTCTTACTCTTTTTCGTATAAAGATGGTTGTATTAAAAAGATTTTCTGTCAAAAACTGTACTTAGCCTAAAAAACTTTCTAAGTGTAAAAAAATTGGATTTTTTAAAACTTACGATTTAGAAAATAATTTTTGGCGATAATTGTTCCTTATATATTAAATAGTCTAATTTGATTTTAAGAAATTTTTCTACGAGGTATTAACCACTCTGTTTCAACGTCAAACTTAGAAATTTCGGTCGGAAAATTATTTTTGTACTAAAACTGGGGGAACAACTTTTTGATTTAATTAGATTTTTATTTTTTTGAATTTTCCTTTGAATCAAAATGGGGGGTATTTCCTTATTTACATTTTAAACTTAATTAAATAAAATGTAAATGTAAGGGGCTAAATGAAAATATTTACTTATAATAAGGTTGATGTACGAGGAATGCCTTAGGAATTGAGTATGTGTGACTAGTTGTTTCTAGTGTGATCGCTTGAGCGGTTGGTTTTACCGAACAAGTGGTGAAGAGGGGGCAACCAGTACCTTACTCTGCAGACCTAAATGCTGAGAGATTGAGTTCACTGCTTCAGTGGCCTACACGATCATTTCTCTCACTTTTTCTTTTCCTCCTTCTTTCCCATCCCCTAAGCTCCGAAAACCCTAACTTTCTCTCTCTAAAAATCTCGCCGTACACTAAGATTCAAGCCTAGATCCCTTGTGAAAACTGAAACCCGCATAGAGATCATCACCTTCACCTATTGGATTTCATTTTTGTGCGGATTTCTTGTTGGGTCTTGCCTTGTTTGCTCTTACTTTTGAGATAGAGTTACTTTTAACCTAGTATCTCTTTACTGAGGATGATTATGTGGTATTATTGTGACTATGATGCTTTATAAGATGTTTATATTCATATATTGAGTTTTATGCTTTAAAAATAGAGTTTTATTCAAATATTCCTGAAGATTCAAACAAACCCTTATGGATTATGGATATTGATCTTGAGAATTAGCATCTAATATAAAAAGGAGGTGAAAGCCTCAAATTTATTAAAACCCTAGTTTTGGATTGTGATAGAACATGATGTTTGAGTGAAATTGATCTTCAAATCTTGAAATTAGCTGGATGTTGGATACAAATGAGTGGATTATGAGATTTTGAATTACCTTAGAAATGTATGTTGAGTTGAGGCTGGTGGATTTTGGAAAGTTTTTAAGATTAGCTCGATTATAACTATTGTTCCCTTGATTCTCACAAACTAAATGAATTCAATTACTTTGGAAATTGTTAATTCATACATTGTGTGCTTTACCATTTTATCTCATAGATTGTCAATCCTTTGGAAGTTTGGAAAGGTTGTAAAAAGGGGAGGTAAACAGCATATGAGTCCAGGTAGTGAGTCAGTTTTGGGAACGAGTTGAGTATTGTATCGGTACTTGCGCAGGGAGGGTAGTGAGTCAGTTTTGGGAACGAGTTGAGTATTGTATTGGTACTCGCATAGAGAGTCAAAGTGCCCAATTGCCTTGTCTTGAGCTTATCGTCAGACGAATGTAGAAAAGTATTTGTGGGTGTTTACTGGCCTATAGTATTAATAGCCGATAAAAGTGAAAAAAACGGATGTTTTTAGGAGCCCATCACCCTGCCGTATTAATAGCCGGCAAATGTGGGGATATTTTCGGTTATAAATCTATGTATATGTATTATTGGGGCTCCTACGAGGGATGTCCTGGCATATTTACCACCCCAATGTTGAGAAGTGGTTTAAGTGGAACAATGATTGTAGTTGTTTCTTTTTTATTCTATGTGGATTTTCATGTAATTAGACTGTTAAATATATCTCTACTGGGCATATAACTCATCCCTATCCGACATTTTCAAGACCCGGTAATGTTCCACCACCCTAATGACCGAGAGGTGGATCTAGTGAATGGAGCACGAAGGCTTATGGATGTGACATGTATCTATTTAGGGACTGAGTGTCCATTTTATTGTACCAAGGCCTTGTCTTGAATATTTGTAAGCCATTAGGGTATTTTGATTGAAATCTCTAACTTCTTGAACTATGATAATACGGTTGTATCTATATCATGAACTTGAAATTGTAACTTTTTATTATAGTTCAATAGGAAAGAGAGTTTTTGTATTAAAGTCTTTTATGAATATTATTATTATTATTATTATTATTATTATAAATATTTTGGGGCGTTACATCCATCATCGACTTACCATCGAGGAAGTTTTTAAAATCTTGACTTAGATCTGATACATTACCGAGATCTGAAACTATTAAATGTGGTTTTATATGCTAGGTGACCACATTAAATCAAAAATATTTTATTTTGTAATGTAGATGTGGGGATTAAGGTTGTCACACCTCAAATTTACAAGATCTGAACCCAAAAGAATATTCTGAAAATATATCAAAGGACAATAATAAATAATAATCAAAAGCCACTCTTTGTGTATAAATAGTTCATTCATTTCATGTTTTATAGTCGTTACATATATCATATATTCATAAATTACATGACATTAATATATAGTACGTAAATTAAAATAGAATCAATGATCTTCATAAAATAAACGCCCACTACTTTACAACAATTTAAAAAGGGTACAATCCTTTACAAAAGAATTGCATTTGGCCTATAAAATAAAGGCCCTTTGACAACAATAAAAAGAGTTTTTCTAGCTTATGCTTACATTCCACACCAATTCATTGTCGTGATACATTATCAGTACCTATAAAGTTTTCAACAACGTGGGATGAATATGTAGTTTAGTAGAAAAAATTTGGACAAATTACATAGGTGGCCCTTACATTTTGTTCTTTGTTATTTTAGTCCCTACACTTTCAATCGATTCAATTTTGACCCTTAATTTTAGATTTTTCTAAATTTGGTTCAATTGATAATGCTGTTAGTATTTTTTGACGAAAAATTATCACTAAATTGGTTGAAGTTAACTCATTGAGTTAAGCAAATTTATAATTTCACTCGTAAAAATATAACACATACCATTTATGTGCGTATTTTTCAAAAAAAAAAAATGATAAGAATTTTAATCAATTAGATCAAATTAAGGCAAAGTCATAAATTTGTAGTCAAAATTGAGCCAATTGAAATTACAGGGACCAAAAGAACCCAAGAATTAAAGTACAAGGACAACTATCATATTTTGCTCAAAAGTTTTACATTTACTAATATAAATCTACACATGTATATGATTGTGATGGGATAATATATCCATACAATAAGTCTTATTCTCCATCATGACAATATTCATTTTCAAATATCATGATTTACTACAATATTTGATCAATATAATCAAATAACAATTTATTGGTGAATTCTCCCAATGTTAATGTATATGCTAGTGGCCATCGCTAAGTATCACCTAAACACTTCTATTGTAAGGACAAATAGGTACCTATTTCGTGCGGATTTTTGATCTTTTACCATAAACTCTCTCGCCAAATTAATCGTATCTTTGTACATTGTTTGAATTCACCATTAACATTCAATTTAAAACAGTGTTTTCAAATATCAATGCATCCCATGCAAATTCACGATTTTCCAAAATGTTTTCAACACCTCTATTCATCAACGAGTTTTTCATTTCAATTCAACAATTCAATTCATCCACATTTGAGTTTCAATTCACCCTAGATTGGTGATTTCTACAATAACAAAATTCTTCACCAATTGCCAACAATTTCAATCTCTACAATATGCAATAGTTCATAATTTAGGATACTTCATTTCAATTTTAATAATGGGGACAATAATTCAACAACTAAAGTAATTTCTCAAATTAGGGTTTTAAAGAAATCTCATGCTATAAAACATTAAGAAAATAGGTGCGGTAAAAAAATATAGAGAAATAACCAATATCCTCAAACCTTAACCCTATACAATGCACATTTCCAAAATCTCTACAAATTTCTTATATAAGTGTAAGGAAAATACCACACATCCACATTTACCCATATTAGATAGATAAAAGAAATCCCTACCTCAAGATGTGAACATGAGAAACCCAACTTTCAAAAGTTGGTGAAAATAAAATCGACACCGCTAGATGCGAAGCCCTCATTGAGCACTGCAATGTTACGACTCACATTTTAGATCAACACCTACTCTAAGGCCTTCAATCTCAAGGTTTAAATAGTAGAGTTATAATAGAGAGAGATGAGAGAAAAATAGATATAGAGAGACGGGATATATTTGAAATGAAGAACCTTAGGAAAATGAAAAAAATAAAATAAAAAAAGGGGTCCAAAACACTAGGTTGAGAGGCCGCCACGTTGCTCAAAGATTTTGATCACGGGACTCTACAATCATTATGAGCGGATAAACCTTTCCTTTTTACCTTTCGACTAAATCCTGTGCCAAAGTCTTCTTTTGTTACCTTTTCACTAGCTAAGGTACGAGAAAAGTATCTTCTTTATTTTACTTAATTACTTTAGTTATTGTGTTTTCTAACCACACTCTTTATTTAACTAATCATTTAAACTAACTTAATTAATTTTTAAAACAAAAAATACTAATTGTTGATATTTTACTAATATAAATTTGCAACAATAATCAATTTGTCCATACAAGCATACAAAACCTGTAGAATGAGGAGGAAAAAAAAATACAAAATACAAAATAAGTTATTCCGTAATTCATCAAACAAAATTGAAAGAACATATATACTTGCTACATACACATACATATATAAAATATATAAATCCCAAATCCAAGACATATACATACATATTTGTTTGGAGAGCCTATGGAGCTCTTTAATTGTAGCTAGCAAAAATGTAGGATGGTAAAGTATCTAGCCCAATAGCCAGCCCATTAGAGCCCAAAATTCGAGTTATATTGGCTAAAATACCTAACAAGTTTTTTTTAGCTATCCCCTTGGAGATGCTCGGCACCACCCCTTTACCATTCATCCCAACGTGTCCCTCATCTGATGATGCAGGAGATCCGAAATGCTAGCGCAGGTCAAGATAGGACACCTCCAGTATGTGGTATTAATTCTAGAGTTGGAAATGTTTGCCCAAGCAGCGAATTCCCAATCTTGCCACATTTTATTTTGTCTTACACATCTCGTCTTCCCTTCTTATGATCTTTGAAGGATCCCCACTGGCCAAGGTTTCGTAGATCATAGTAGTTTTAGTATTTTCTATGACCCTATGTGAAATTTTTGGGTCTCTCATGTGGATCTGCTCAATTAAATTTGCTCGCAAACTTTATAATCTACTTGTATGAAACAAATCTTTCGTAAGTGCGGATTGCCCCAGATGACTTTACTAAGTAAACTTCAAATAGATATATTTGTTTCTTCCGAAGTTAGGATTAGGTTTATTTTATGTCTAAATTGAAGCTTTGGAAGTAAGATTTTTAACGGTTCTGGCCTTCACATCAAAATTCAAAGTGTGAAGAGAGAAAAAAAGTAAAAGAATAAAAACTAGTCAAAAATAAAAATCTGAATTAAGGGCTTTTAGTCCAATCTTATCCGAACATCATGTTAACACATCAATAAAGGCTATCAATATTTAGAAGGATGTCTCATTTATAACGATTAAAAGATCAAATGGAAACCTATCATTATCAATTGTTTGGAAACAATATAAGTACAAGGTAATGAGTACCAATTAACATAAAAAAGTCGAGTTTAATAACCGAGACACTACAAAGGTTACCTGTTGCAATGATAAACAGATTGTGAAAGTGATTCATATTGTTTGTTTCATGGTGATTTTTTTTTTGGTGCCAGGGAGGGGGGGGGGGGGGACTGCAATAATACCGCTCTATGTACAGGTTTCCTCTTTTTATGGAGATTTTCTCTCCTTTGTGTGTATGTTTATTTTTTTCTCCCTATATAGAGATTCATATCCTCCCCATGTAGAGGTTTTTTCTCTTATTTATTTATTTATTTATTTTATAATCTCTTTTGGGATCTATATTGTATTTTTAGGACCTGGATTGTCTCCAGTCTGAATCTGGATTGGACCATCCGGTCTGGCCCAATAAACCGTTCACATTTTAGGGTTTGTCAAGTACATTATCCTTGCAAAAAATCAAGTCAATCGGATGACAAAAACCACGTGTTTGAGTCAATTTTGTATGACCGGTTGATTTTCTCACGATTCATTTTTGTCATATAAAACTTATCTGAACACATGGTTTCCATTATCCGATCAACTTGATTTTTTTGTGGGATGATGTACTCGATGAATTCTAAAATGTGAACGGTTTGGACCATAGAAACGAGACACAAAAGTGAGCCCAATAGGCCCAACAATAGCTCTCCAATCCGATTATTGGACTCAAGAGAAGCCAATCGGGTAATTCGATTATTTTATCAGACAAGTTATTACTGGATGTACAAGTTATTTTACATTTTATATTAATAGAAATTGGTATTACATTTTACATGTTCATCATAAATTTTTTTAATTATACATATGTTCGTCCCTAAAAGTTAAAATTCTGCATCCATCTCTCAATACAGATGAAATTTTTAGGCACATGATCCACAATTTTTATTTTTATTTTTTGCCAAAGTGAGCACTACATCTCTAATATCTAATAGTTGATATAAAAGAAGGCAATACTAAAATCCCATTTTTACAGGCTATAGTATTGACAATGTTAGAATTTGGTAATATTATTCTAATGTGAAAATATCATTTCTTCATAAGAAGTTAAATATTATTGTCACCTGTCGTCCCATATATGAGAAATTTTTTTGTCAAATTTTAACAGTTTTCTAAACTTTGTCATTTGAAATAAATTTGAAACAATTATTGTCAAACTTTGAACTTGGACATGAAGGATAGAATATTATTGGAGTTTTTCTTCTTTCTTTTTGTATTCATATATGTTATTATCATGAAGACCAATAAATATTCATAATAATAAAATTTAATACAATACATGAATAATATAAAATATTCTTAATGTAACAAATACATAAAGAATAAGATTCACATACAAATGGAAAATTAGAACCACTAACCTCTTAATAAAGTATATAGTAAGTGTTAAATACAAAGATAACTAATCGGGAAAATAAATAAAAATTTATTGGGTAAATTACACTCACCTCGCCTAAGATTATTGACAATTACAGGAATCTCTCATGTAGTTTCAATAGCTACAGAAATCACCCTTACTTTTGAAATTATTATTAAGATTCCCCTATCATTAATCTTCTGTTAATTTATTTAACAGATCATGCTGACATCATGTACTATGAGTAAAAAATTTCAAGATTGCCCTTATATATTCAAATAGTAAATCCTCCCACGCACGGGTCTATTTGAGCTATAGGGTGTTCTAGACTGACTTAGGAACATTGCATTGGCATGTGTGTGTGCGTGAACTGTCACGAACACGACCATGTGATTGTGAAGACATCTGAAATGAAATGAAGCAAATGCGAAAGGACAATTACTAGCCTATGATTATGAAACGTGCCGTTGAGAACGGTCAATGGAAGGATAAATGAGGTGGATTGTGTGAGCACATTTCAACGAAATAGGAGTGAAAACTACGAGAATGAAGGTAATGTGCATTCGTGTTATGCTAATGTTAATATTGAAATGAATGAGAGGGATGCACGTAGAGATATGAGTATCGTTTCAACATGTAACTGAAGGTTATAGAAGCACATGCAAGATTCTAAACTTGTCGTTGATATGAACATAAGATATAAATTGTTGTGTAAAAGTGTACAAGAAAGTGTTGTGTTAATATAATGCAAGTATGACCATGTGAATCATAAATTGTTGCTTCTGTACACTTCACAAAGAGGTGTATATAAAAACTATGAACTTGGTTAAGTGTGTAATTGTCTGATATGTATTCTGTATGATAAGTATGCAATCATTATTATGCATATGCTTGTAAGTGTCGTGATGATACATAAATTGTATACCCATGTGTATCTGTGTTCATTTTATGTAATATGAGTGTGACTAGATCATGGGAGAAATAAGAGAAAAGGAGATAGAAAGTTCCTTCACAACCCGACGCGACAAACTGGAAGGTATAGTACAAGAAATGGTGAAGATCCTAAGACAACAAAATCAGTTGTCGCTACGACAACGACAAAAATCTTTGCCGCCATCGGCGCGAGAGCACCAAGGGACTAGGTTGAAAGTCACCAGGAAGAGATCATTTAAAAAGCAAAATGTGGGAACATCACACACTCCAAACTCTACAAGGAATATAGCACCATTATGTAATGAATGTGGTAAGAAACACCGAGGAGTCTGTCACCGAATTTCTGGAGCTTGCTACAGATGTGGTAAAATGGACCATATGATAAGGAACTGATCTCAGATTGTTAATCAAGACAGAGTAATTACACTTGTGTCAAAAAACACCCAGAACACTGAACTTGTCGCTCCAGGTATTTATACGGTTTATAACTGAATGTCGATATGTTGATTGATTCTGGCCTGGTGTATGTGTACATTCGTACTTGGAATATTATTGGATACGAATATCTATAGCACATGTACTAGATTGGTTGGCCCCAAAGGATTGATCTCTTGTTTATGTAAAAAAAAAAAAAGAAAGAAAGAAAGAAAGAGATGCGTGTATTCCTTGGCATGAAATGTAATGGTAACAGGATGATTAATTTTACGTATGACATTTGATATTACTGATGCGAAATGGTATTAGAATTGTATACTCTTGAACCTTTACTGAGTGACAACTTTTATGTTTGACTTTGTGGATATGCAAAATAGGGTGAATAGCCCTCACACTGTCATTGGTAAGTTACTATGATGACTATTGATATGACTATGAGCATAATGAAATAATTGACCTAGATTACGGGCACCATGGTTACGTAATAACTAGGATGGAAGTTGAACATCCGACAAAATTTGGGGACGTACTGACTAAACCTAGAAGTTTGCTAGACTTATAACCATGACTCATGTAAGGTAGAATGCTCCATATGTAGAATTTTAAGAAGGGGTTTATGTGTTGAGTATGGTGCTGAGACTAAGGTTGGGGAAGGTGTGGAATATTGGTGATAACATATTAACTTGTTTGTAGGAACATAATGTGAAAGAGATTATAGGTTACATGCAAAATTAGAAATTGTGGGAAGTTAAGGCTACTACGAGACATTACGGCAATTGATATGAGATGAAGAAATTGTTCCACCTATATCTTTGTACTGTATGATTCTATGCTTTCTAATTAAAAATGAGATAGTATATACTATGTTGTAGTTAATAAAAGATACCCCATGTGTCATCGGCTCGTAACTTGTAACCTTAGAAGAAGAAGTTAAGTGTGAATTCAATAATGAATTAAAGAATGTGTTAGGAAGTATTATGGTACGAAGGGTCAATGACAAGAAATTTAGTGAATGTGCAACGTGTTATGTAGGAGTTAATATTTCTATATGTGCTCAAACGACTATTGGAGAATTACGACTTCTTTTGAGTAGAAAAAAAAAAATTAAAATTAAATTAATTAAAAATTTGAACTTAAGCCAAAACGATAAGATAACTAAGGATACCTCGATGTGTGAAAATTAGAGTTACATGTGTTGAGCCATTGTCAGCAAAATATTTGTTTAGAACCCATTCGTTTCTTTGATTCATTTAGTTATCGAATAGGTTGATTATCAGGCTAAGAATATATGCTAAAGATTTCTTTACTACTCGAAGGATCTATTTTGTGAGAAAAGTTATATTGATAAATAAATGATGAGCAAATGTTATTGGCTTACCCAAGTGGGTGATTGGTGACTTTTGGACTCACCTAATTGCTGTATTAATAAGGCATATAAGTTGTACGGGAACTACTATTTGGACTAATGTAGTGAAGAAATTTATAGACCAAGACTTGCGTCTGATATAAAGGGTATGTTAAACGTTTAACTTAAACATGGATAGCATTTGAAGATGAGTTATGATTATTGGAAATTATGTAACTTCGAAATGCGTAGGTAGTAACACAAAATATATGAGTTTATAGGCAACATGTTTTATGTTTTTCTAACATGAGGTTGATCTTATAATTAGTATAATATTGTAGAATAATTTTCAATGACTAAACCAATTTAGGTTAACAACTTATGCATATATGGTAATGAGTTAAATTCCGATGGTAAGAAATGTTTAGTGGATAAGCTGAGTCTGAAATTAGTAAGGACTGCGAAAGGAACTTCTATGGTGGCAGTAATCGATAAGTCTATGTATATCTATTGAGTGCAGGCAAGAGATATTAAATCAAAATTTGATTGGTAGGCAG
This sequence comes from Camellia granthamiana, assembly GCA_036172215.1. Lineage (NCBI taxonomy): Eukaryota > Viridiplantae > Streptophyta > Magnoliopsida > Ericales > Theaceae > Camellia > Camellia granthamiana. The sequence continues at coordinate 97,146,668 of CM069905.1, forward strand.
CTTAGACCTCATTTACCCCATGCAGTATGAAAATAACTAAACCATGCATAGCTTGAATTATCTAGAACTTGATTGATTAATTGACCTCATTTTCAGGTTGTAGAATGAATGTGCCGTGGGGAGCACGACCGAGTAACGAATATTTCTTATCCTCCTATTATGGAATTAAAGAATTTAAACTATGATTGATGGTTTATGAGTTGCATGAAAACGAGCATTTGAAGAAAATTGGATTATGAACACTTTCGGGTTAAGCTGTTACCATTTGGGGTATATGGCTTATGGATCAATAAATTAAAATGTATGAGGAATGTTGTACAGTTGAGACGAACTAGACTTGTAACAGGATAAACAAGTTTGGAGACCAAACTTATTTAAGGGGGGGGGGGGGAGAGTGTAATGACTCGACCCTTTTATATGCTTTATGTACCTGGTTCTATGAGAAATTACATGTTTAATATGAAATTCCATGCTAAGTTATGCTTATATGTGTGAATTGTTTGATTACATTTTCTATCTGTTGATTATTGACACACATCTGTTAAAATTAAGACGTTAACTTAAAAATTTAAGACCGTAGAGGCCTGATAAATTGAAAATGAGCATGTTAACATGCTAGTGACATGCTAATGGGAATTTTTATAGCTACTCGGGAAGTTTAATTGAAAATTTATTTAATTTGATTCGTTAAGGCTCGTTTGGCAAGCCTAGAAGCTAAAAGCTTACATAAGTGTTATATAACTCCCTTTTTGAACTCATCCCTTAACACAAGTTGAGTGGAAAAGTCTAGAGAAGCTTGAAAGGGAGAAGAAGGAGATCAACAAATTTGGGGATGCAGTCAAATGCTCTACCACTGAGCTATGGGAACGGACAACAGGACACCCTGGTGATCTCCTCATGGGGCGCTGCCTTGGACCTGCGGGAGGGTGGGAGGATTTCCCTGTAACAAAAAAAAAACAAATTTGGGGATTGAGAAAATTGCTAGGAGCAATTGAAGAATTCAACTTAAAGTGAGTATAGATTATCGGTACACTCTCACTTCCTCTAAAAGTGATTTGAATTAAGCTTTGAATTGATGTATTCTTCCTCCATAGAAACTAGGGTTTGATTGGATGCATGATCATGTACCTCTTGAATGTGAAAGGTAGTAACATAATCACTTGATTTCTTTATGCTTTGCCTAGTCTCACACTTTTATGTGGTTGAATTCACATCAATGAATAGCTAAAACAATTGTGCATGTATAACTACATAGTGGGAGTGAGGAAAGTATGGAAATTTGAAGTATAAAAGGCCAAAGAGCTAAATCACATGTTTATGTGTTTATATATCACGTTTTAGTGCAAATCTATCTTGATTTTGGTTGTAACAACTACCCCCTTGTGCCTTAGAATTGTTGAAGTTTCGGACTGAAAAACAGGGCAAATGACCGCACGTGCGGAAAACAGGGAAAGGAGTGAGGTGCATTCTACTAAAAGGCACGTGCGGCCCGCACGTGTGGCGCACCTTCCCGCACGTGCGGCGGGGACTTCTGCACGTGCGACCCAAGTTCGAAAATTCTATAACTTTCTTACGTCCTCCTCGACCCTCTGAATGTGTTATTATACCCGTTTGATGGTCATATAATGCGTTTAATTAACATGAAATATAGCGAATCGAATAATTGAGAATTGAAGGAAAACTAAAGATAACAGTGTGCTTATGATTTATGTACTCTGTGTAAGGCATCCGCAGGAGGGAACCAGCGTCCATCCGCATCAGTGAGTAATAATAGAGTAGCGATACACATATATTTTTTTTGTATTTCCGCATATGAATAACGTACTTTGATTGTACTTAGCACGTCCGAGATTATGGTTATGCATTAAAATGGTGAATGGTATATTTGGGATTAATGGTGCTATAACCCATGGATTTTGTTGGTAAGTATAGCATTGTGTAGATAAGTTCATTTGTATTTATTTGTATACATAATTGTTGTGACAACCTGGAGTTATATTTTACGTGAATGAATAGGTTACAAGACCTATAATAAGATATGATGGGCCTAAGGCCGTTTCGTTATATTGTGGCACGACATGAACTGTTCAGTCTTTAAGACTCATGAGTTTTGGGTATGGAACAAAGTGTTGTGCGGAACTAAGTACTACAATGGGAGTCACCTCTAGGGTCCGTACGAGTCACCTCTTGGGTCCATACATACATGCATTGGGCCCAAGGAGAGGTAGAGACATGTCGATGCTCCATCTACTCCATGATAAGATATAGTGATATGATTATGTATTATGTTGGGCCCGAGGCCGTTTTGTATTATGTTGGGCCCGAGGCCGTTATGTATTATGTTGGGCCCGAGGCCGTTATGTATTACATTGGGCCTGAGGCCGTTTTGTCGTATGTTGGGCTTTAGGCCATTCCCGTTTGGAATATGATGAAGGAGACATGTAACGTTTGTTAAATAATCTCTAAGACGTATGCTTATTCACTCGAATCTTTTACATTATTATTATTCACTGAGCCCTGCTCACTTCGTTTTGTTTTCATATGTTTATGTAGGTGAGCAACATGAGGGACAGCCTTAGGTCAGCTTCAGGAGCCTCGTTCACCCTGTAGTATCGAGCCTCCCCAAGTGGAAGCCTTTTTCCTTTTGTATCACATATTGTAGGGTCGTTGGTTTTGTTCATATCTTACTAGTATGTGTAATTGTTGATTTACTAACTTTTGTACATAACTGAGACTAGTTGATTGTGGACTGTGTATGACGTGTACATAGCTATATAGAATGTCACATGTTTACAATCCTGGCATATACACACTGCTCAATGGACGTTTTGTTACCATTAGCTTCCGCTTTAGGCCCCATTATTGTACGAATATTTTGTTGAAATTTTGCTTTGAGGCCAAGTGTTGGCCGGTCATGACCTAAACTTTTAGGGGCGGGTTTGGGTCGTGTCAGTTGGTATCAAAGCAACTGCCACGACCCAAACCTGCCCCTAAAGTTTAAGTCATGACCGGCCAACACTTGGCCTCAAAGCAAAATTTCAACAAAAATCACGTGTTTGAGTCAATTTTGTATGACTCATTTATTTTCTCACGATTCATTTTTTTCATACAAAACTTATCTGCACACGTGGTTTCCATTATCCGATCAGCTTGATTTTTTGGTGGGATGATGTACTCGACGAATTCTAAAATGTGAACGGTTTGGACCATAGAAACGGGACACAAAAGTGAGCCCAATAGGCCTAACAATAGCTCTCCAGTCCGATTATTGGACTAGAGAAAAGCCAATCGGGTAATTCGATTATTTTATTGGACAAGTTATTACCGGATGTACAATGTATGAAGTCTCATAACTTTTCATAAAAAAAAAAATATAAAATCAATATATATGATGTTAAATAGAAACATCTAATGATATAGTTTTGTGATATATTTTAAATTTTATATTAATAGAAATTGGTATTACATTTTACATGTTCATCATAATTTTTTTTAATTATACATATGTTCGTCCCTAAAAGTTAAAATTCTGCATCCATCTCTCAATACAGATGAAATTTTTAGGCACATGATCCACAATTTTTATTTTTATTTTTGGCCAAAGTGAGCACTGCATCTCTAATATCTAATAGTTGATATAAAAGAAGGCAATACTAAAATCCCATTTTGACAGGCTATAGTATTGAAAATGTCAGAATTTGATAATATTATTCTAATGTGAAAATATCATTTCTTCATAAGAAGTTAAATATTATTGTCACCTGTCGTCCCATTTATGAGAGAAATTTTTTTGTCAAATTTTAACAGTTTTCTAAACTGTCATTTGAAATAAATTTGAAACAATTATTGTCAACTTTTGAACTTGGACATGAAGGATAGAATATTATTGGAGTTTTTCTTCTTTCTTTTTGTATTCATATATGTTATTATCATGAAGACCAATAAATATTCATAATAATAAAATTTAATACAATACATAAATAATACAAAATATTCTTAATGTAACAAATACATAAAGAATAAGATTCACATACAAATGGAAAATTAGAACCACTAACCTCTTAATAAAGTATATAGTAAGTGTTAAATACAAAGATAACTAATCAGGAAAAAAATAAAAATTTATTGGGTAAATTACACTCACCTCGCCTAAGATTATTGACAATTACAGGAATCTCTCATGTAGTTTCAATAGCTACAGAAATCACCCTTACTTTTGAAATTATTATTAAGATTCCCCTATCATTAATCTTCTGTTAATTTATTTAACAGATCATGCTGGCATCATGTACTATGAGTAAAAAATTTCAAGATTGCCCTTATATATTCAAATAGTAAATCCTGCTATGAGGTTTTACAAAAAAAATTAATAAAGGCTCATACATTATTTTAATAATGTTAAACAAAATTATTAAATTCTATACAATATTTAAAAAAAAAATGCTAAATTGTTAAGACAAGCATATATATAGTAGAATAACCAAACATTACCTTATCTAAAAAAATAGCTAATAAATTGATCACCATTAAACCTTGTACTAGATTAAATACAATCATTTATTTGAAAATTACAAAACAAAGTATAAAAGATATTTTATTTTTTAAAAAGACCACCCATTTTATAAATAATTATTTTGGGAAATTAGAATTTGAAAAAAAAATAAAAATACATATAGGCATTTGATTTTTTTTTTTCCATATGAAAAATACATATTTGAAGAGATTACCACTCTCTTTCCATTTTCTTTATTTTATTTCTTTCATTTTTCTCTTTATTTATTTTCTTATTCATTTTTTCATAGTTTCACTACAACAAAAAGCAACACCATATAATTTTATTATTATTATTATTATTATTATTATTATTATTATTATTATTATTATCATTTTTTCTCTTTCATCAATGTTAGCTAGCATCACCCAATACCATATCAATTTACGAAACATGAATTTTTCTTTTGTTTTGTAAATATATTTCTGTATTAATTTTTTTTAAATAAACATAATAAAATTTCATATTTATAATAAAAAAAAAGGATTTTTATTGATACATCCCATTTAGAAGTGTTTTAACCTAAGAAGTCCATAAAGGAATTTTTTTTAACCCATTTAGTCCCATATATGTATAGTTTTATTCCATAAAGTCATTTTTCTTGATTTACACTATTTTCTTGGACACTTATGCCCTTATATTTAATTTTGATACCCTTATAAATATTTTTTGAATGGTTATCAATTTTATGATGTGAACATTCATATTTTAAAATTCACATTGGTAGGAATGTAAAATTAGCCCTTGGGCGGCCCGAAACCCGCCCTCAAGCCGGGGCGGGCCCGGCCCGTTGACAATGTGAATATTCACATTAACATGTTAACATTCACATTAATAGGAGTGTAAAATTGGCCCGCGTCTCGTGGCGGCGAGAAACCGGCCCGTAGCCCATGGGCGGCCCGGGGTAGGCCCGGTCCGGCCTATTGACAATGTGAATATTCACATTGACATGTTAACATTCACATTGATAAGAGTATAAAATTGGCCCGTGGCCCATGGGCGGCCAAAAGCCCACCCGCGGCCCGGGGCGGGCCCGACCCAGCCCGTTGACAATGTGAATATTCACATTGACATGTTAACATTCACATTGATAGGAGTGTAAAATTAGCCCGCGCCCCGTGGTTGTCCAAAACCTGCCCACAGCCCGTGGGCGGCCCGGGGTAGGCCCAGCCCGGCCTGTTGACAATGTGAATATTCACATTGACATGTTAACATTCACATTGATAAGAGTATAAAATTGGCCAGCGGCTCAAGGCGGGCCCGACCCGACCTGTTGACAATGTGAATATTCACATTGACATGTTAACATTCACATTGATAAGAGTGTAAAATTGACCCGCAGCCCGTGAGCGGCCCGAAGCCCGACCACAGCCCGAGGCGGGCTTGGCCCGACCCGTGACAATGTGAATATTCACATTGACATGTTAACATTAACATTGATAGGAGTGTAAAATTTGCCCGCTGCCCGAAGCTCGCCCTCAGCCCGGAGTAGGCCCGGCCCGGCCTGTTGACAATGTGAATGTTCACATTGACATGTTAACATGCACATTGATAGGAATGTAGAATTGGCCCGCGGCCCGTGAGCTGCGTGAAGCCTGCCCACGGCCCGGGGCAGGCTCGTTTGGGTCCGAGCCCGAGCATGTCCGAGACCTTAGGCTAGGGCCTAGGCCATCACTTTGAAGCCCGACCCGGCCCATCGACCCGCTTAAGGCCCATTCAAGGCTCGGTCCGATGCCCAGCCCGCTCGAGGCGCAATGTCTTTTTTTGTGAAAAATAATAAAATTTTGGTAGAAAAAGTTAAAAAGAATTAAAAAAAAATGTCCAGGCCCGCCCAAGCCTGACCTAGGCTCGATGCTAGGCCCAGGCCCACCAGCCCGACCCGAGGCTTGATCCATCAGCTCGTCCAAAACCCGAATACCCTTGTGCCAAGGCTAGGGCCTGGGCCTAATTTTTTGGCCCGTGGGCCGGTCTGGCCGGACCCAGATTTTTTTCGGACACCCACGAGGCTCGATATGGGCCGGCCCGCTCTACGCATTGATGATATGAATATTCACATTGATGATGTGAACATTCACATTATGGGTATTTTGGTAATTATGTTTCCCATAGGACTTATTGAAACATAAGAAAATAATGTGGACTAAATAGAATATAAGTAGATGAAAATGATATTTTGGTCTTCTTACCTCAAATAGGACATAATGGAATAGTCAAAAAGAACGTAGGCTGCCCGAAGCCCGCCTGCGGCCCGGGAAAGGCTCGTTTGGACCCAGGCTCGAGCCTAGTCCGGGACCCTAGGCTAGTGCCTGGGCCATCACTTTAAAGCCCGGCCTGGCCCATCAGCCCAGTTAAGGCCCATTCAAGGCTCGGTCCGAGACCCGGCCCACGCCGAGGCCTAGTGTCTTTTTTTGTGGAAAATAATAAAATTTTGATAGAAAAAATTAAAAAGAATTTAAAAAAATGGCCAGGCCCGCCCAAGCCCGACCCAAGCCTGAGGCTAGGCCCACGCCCATCGGCCCGACCCAAGGCTCGACCCACCGGCCCGCCCAAAATCCGAATACCCCTGTGCCAGGGCTAGGGCCTGGGCTTAATTTTTTGGTCCATGGGCCGGCCCAGCCCGACCCGAATTTTTTCGGATACCCACGAGACTCAACAGGGGTTGGGCCCCTACACATTGACGATATGAATATTCACATTGATAGTATGAACATTCACATTGACAGTATGAACATTCACATTAGGGGTATTTTGGTAATTATGTCACCCATAGGATTTATTGAAACATAAGAAAATAATGTGGACTACATAGAATACAAGTAGATGAAAAGGGTATTTTGGTCTTCTTACCTCAAATAAGACCTAATGGAATAGTCAAAATAAATGTGGGTTGCTCGAAGCTCGCACGCGGCCCAAGGCAGGCTCGTTTGGACCCGGGCACGAGCCCAGTCCGAGACCCTAGGCTAGGGCCTGGGCCATCACTTTGAAACCCAGCCTGGCCCATCGGTCCGTTTAAGGCCTATTCAAGGCTCGATTTGAGGCCCGGTCCGCCCGAGGCTTAGTGTCTTTTTTTGTGAAAAATAATAAAATTTTGCTAGAAAAAATCAAAAAGAATTAAAAAAAAAAAATGGCCAGGCCCGCCCAAGCCCGAGGTTAGTCCCAGGCCCACCGGCCCGACCCAAGGCTCGACCCACCGGCCCACCTAAAGTCCGAATAACCCTGTGCCAGGGTTAGGGCCTGGGCCTAATTTTTTGCCCCGTGAGTCGGCCCGGCCCAACTCTAATTTTTCTGGGCACCCACGAGGATCGACATGGGCAAGGCCCCTACACATTGACGATATGAACATTCACATTGACGGTGTGAATATTCACATTAGGGGTATTTTGGTAATTATGTCACCCATAGGACTTATTGAAACATAAGAAAATAATGTGAACTAAATGGAACATAAGTAGATGAAAATAGTATTTTGGTCTTCTTATCTCAAATAAGACCTAATGGAATAGTAAAAAAGAATATGGGTTGGATGGAATAAAACTCTTAGAAAGTGGATTTATCAAAAAAGCTCCCTAAAAAAAATTGACTTCTAAAATTACCAAATGTTACCTCATAAATATATATATAGAATTATCATTTTATCTTTTCACAATCCTATATTATTCTCAAATTTTAATTATCATTAAAAAAAAAAAAAGGTCAATATTTCTCACCTTAATAATAAAATCTTTAAACATAAATATAAAAGTAAAAAAAAAAATATCTAATTACATTATAATAAATTAAAAGTAGATGATTGGAAATGAAAGATAAATAAATTATTTGAGAATAATAAACTTTTAAATTTCTCACAAAAAAACAAAAACAAAAATACAATAAATTTAAATAACAAATAAATAAATAAAAATAAACAAACAAACAAACAAAACTTACATGTTGTCAATCTGATGACCATCATTGTAAGTTTTGCCTGAGGTAGTGAAATTAGAAAATAATCAAAACAAACCACTTAAAATTAAAATTTGAGGAATTAGAATTAAGACATGCTTCCTTTTTCTTTACTTTTTTTTGGTAAATTCATCATTGTATCATTGACTTTCTCTTACTTCCATATATCTAACAAAAAATAAATTTATAAATATAAATTGAAACTCTCAAATGCTACCATCAATAAATATTGTAATATCTCATGGGTTAATGTGGGTGTTAATTTCCGACCTCACAACCAAACAGGAAACTTAGTCAGAGAGCACGTAGCAAGATAGACTAAACCAACAACCTGCCAACAAGACAATGAGAATACCACGGTGGCTTGTCCACCCGGAGGTACTCCGACGATCAATTCAGTAGTTTTATCTCTCAAAGATATCTCAAAAGCACTAAACTTCACAAAATAAAACATACATTAGACCCATGGGGGTGCCTTTCTTTTATAGCCAACAGCGCCCAACTTTCCTAGAAATCTCACTTCATAGGACTCAAGCATAATGCTTATCTCGGACTTTCAGCAAGATAGGGATAAACTCCTTAAGAGCCTTATCCTTATTTGGACTAAGTCCCCTTTCTTATCTAGGACTCTTGTCCTCTATCCGAATATCTCAGAAATTCAGCATTACCGCATTAAACCCCGGCAATGCTGTAACCACCTCGGCAACATGACTTGCCTACATGGCATTAAGGCTGACACCTCGGCTGAACCTTGGCCACGATGCGTCATTCTCAAAATACTTCCCCACAACTGTCCCCTAGGTTCTATTACCTCGGCAACTTGAGGTGATGGAACCTACATCGTTTGAACTTCCAACACATTGGCTAAACGAAGGTACCACTCCAACTGAGATCATGACTCGTCAGCTTCAAGTAACCTGAACTCAAATGCCCACTACATGAATGTCACGACCCAAACCCGCCTCTATAGGTTTAGCATCGCAACCGGCCAGTAATCCTTAGATTACCAAAGGCCTCTGAACAGGTAAACAAAGTAAGGGGCTAGCAAAAGCAAATACATAAATATAATTGTCCAATGAGTTGTGCTAACTTATATGAACGGAAAAATTTAAAACTTTATATACATATCCAAAAGTCATTCTTACATTGTACCCACACACAAAGTAGCATTTTAAGTACAACCAACAAAAACAAACAATGTCTGATATACATAGATAACCAGAACTCATAATACATGACACTTCAGGAACCTCCACGAGAGGCACAATGGTTGGCTGACAACAGAACACGGATCCAAACAAAAGCCTTCAAGCTCGATCTCCAGAATGCCCACTTATACATATATATATACACAGTGAGTTAAAGCCTAGTGAATAACATTAAGGTAAAGGGGTTAGTGAACGAATTCCGAGCATTTCATAATCATAAGAGAAATCATAACATAATCATTCTCATATCTGAACATACTAATCGTACATCCCATAGAAAACATCACATATCATATTTTGACTAGAGTAATCAGTTTCGAATACCAATTAAACACATATCACCACAATGAAGTGGCTAACAAGATCCCGTAATTACATATATGTCATGGACCAGCATTAATGTGTCGTCCCCCATGACTTGGGACTATCTATGAATACCATGATAGATTTCAAACATGGGACATTCGTTCACGTAAACAGATATCATGTCAGAAATCGTAACTTAACATATAACATTTGGAACATAATTCATATAAACATATCTTTACAATAACGTTACTTACAGTGGGCTCCCGTAAACGGTCAATCAATCTACGGATGTTGACCTACAAACACAAAAGTACATAACACAAACATATCATATCATTACACATTCATATGGCCATCACGGCTTAGCTTTCTTTACATTGATTCTTGTTTTTTCTTATCACATTGCTCAAAATACACACTTGTCACCTCTTAACTTAGTAAATTCCTTTCTTAGTGTGTTTCTAATTCATAACCTCATTACTATGGCTAAACTAAGGCTTAAGAATGCTTAAGATGCAATGAGGATGCCAAAATGCATTGGAAAACACTTAGCCAAATTTCTGAAAATAGGGTCCCCGCTCGAGCGTAGCTTTCCTCGCTCAAGCGGACATGCAAAATGTGAATGGTCGCTCGAGCATAGCTTCCTTCGCTCGAGCGGTCTGCAAAGACATGAAACTTCTGGGAGCTTGCATTTCATGCTCGAGCGGACTTCAGGTCGCTCGAGCGGAAGTGTAAGATCACAGAGTGGTCGCTCGAGTGGAGAATCCATCGCTCGAGCGAGGAAGCAAAATCTGGGATTTCCATATTGCACTTCCAAGCTCAAAACTCGAATACAACTCTCCAAAACACATCTCTTGGGCCCCAAAACTTGAGATAACATTGTAAACTTGCAAAAATATAATGAATTAAGGATTATTTCATAAAATCATTGCCCAAGAGTTTGCCAATAGCTCACAATTCATCTTGAAACTTAAGAAGCAAAACGTGCATGTAAAATCTTTCAAGCTCTTTTCTTCAAAACTCATGAAATTAGCAAATTGAGCTCATAAGCTCCATGCATGTAAGAAATTCCTTTTCAAAACATGAAATCAAGGTTCAAAACATGATAATTCAAACATGCATGTACCAATCAATTCACAATAACACCTTGAATGCTCAAGCTCAACTCAACATGGTAAAACTCTATATATTCATGCATGCATGTGGACTTTTCTTCCAAATTCTTTGAAATTCAACATGGATGATATGAATCATGTTCAAAATGATGAAATTAAACTAAACTAAGCATGCATGTATGAATTAACTCTAACTTCATCATCTTTAGTTCAATTCTTGTACATAATTACAAATTCCTCTTGGATTGATCTGCTTGATGTCTTAAACTCATAATTAAGTCTTGAATTCTCACCTAGAGTCTTGAATAAGCCAAATTCTTGCAAATCTTAGAGTTTCTCTTCTAAATCTTCAAGAATCAAGCTTTAATCTTTCAAGTTCTTAGCTTTCTCTCACTAAAGTGAACTCACTCTCTCTAGAAAGTCTCACTAGATTTTTCCACTCAAAGAATAAAGGGTCTTGAGCTCAAAATGAGCTTATAACTCATATATATATATATATGTATATTGTTGTGATGATATAATACATTAATTGGAACATAAGGCTTGCCAAACGAAACTTAATTAATCAGACTGAATCAAATTTTGATAAAATTTTCCATATGGTTCTAAAAATTCCGAATAACATATTCTTGTAACCAATTCCGATTTCGAATGCCGATAATTTTCATATTAAAGCAGAATTCTAGACAGAGATTTCTACAAGTAACAGATAGAAAGCCAAAAATCATGCAAAATATATAATAAACATATAATTTATTTTATCCACTTAATTAACATCCTTAATTACGGATTAGTAATTTATTACAGATCGGGGTTGTTACAATCAAGAATCAAAAATCAAGAACTAAGGACCAAGTCCTTTCTACATCTCGACTGAGATCGCTTAGCTAGCCAAGGTCACTACCTTACTAGCTCAAGAATTTCAAGAGCCCCCACTGCGCACGTGTCCCCTTTTTTATTGGTTTGTACCTATCACACACCATCAAGTCACATCGAAGCTACCCACACCACTTGACAGGCACGTTATCCAAGGCAGTTCCATTATGTTTTGCCGCCGTTTCATTTTTTGACAAAATTTCCTTCCCTCTCTCTTTGTCTCTTCACTTTTGCTGTTACAACTCTCTCTCTTCTCAAGCTTTCTCTCTCTACGAAACCTCCATTGTTGTTCCTTCAAACTCTCTACAACCGTTGCTATTCATCATTTCCAGCAAGCATTCACCCGTTCCGTTCTGATTAAGGGCGTCGTCTGACTCCGGCAAATTTCATTCTGGCGTCTGACTCCTCGGCCTTACAAATCCCTTTCTACTTTGCTTCATTTTCTTATTGTTCTTTAGTACATTTCTTCATCGTACTGTTTATTCATATCTGTGCCTGCGTTTGTTTTGCTATTGCATTTGTACCTGCATTCAAATCCTTTGTTCTACAAGTTTTTTGCCCTGACGTATTCAATGTTCATCATGTTCTTGATTTTGTTCACATTTCTTGTACACTGCTCTGCACTCAATCACTTAGATATTAAGGCTCGATGTTTATAAATCTGTTAATGCCTCTGGTTGTGTTTCTGTGTCTTTGAATCACTTGTTCATACTTTGAACATCTTCTTGAATGCACGCCATTGTGTTGACCATAACTGTGCCCTTTCTTTGCTTTGTTTCGATTTTGAATCTTGTTTTTTTTTCTTTACTTATTTCTAGATTCCTACCTGCGATTCTTGCATTTCACCTTTACTCTTTCATAGATTTGGGATTGGGACTTGTTAGAAGCCATTCTTAGGAAAAACTAAAATGAGTATTGCCCAAAAACCTCCATTAGATCCCTAAAATCTCCACCCTAGCACTTTTTAGGGTTTTACAGAGATCCTTAAACCCATTCTCATCACTTTTCCATAGTTAATCGTGCCAAATTCGCCCTAGCCAAGATCATGGGCATGTTTAAGTGAAGAGTAGATTCCCCAAGTAAACTACAATACTTCCGTCAGGAGTTCGACATTCCAACCGATGTTCAGCTTAGGTTGGATGGAAAAGAGGACTCCATGATGCAATGAGAGACTTTCATGTCATTCCCAGTAGTGTCCATCATTGAGGATGGAATCAGATTCCACCTTGACATCTATTTTAGAGAGGTCCTCTACTTCTAAAAACTCAACCCCATATAACTAGCCATTAACACTTTTAGGGTCATCAAAGATTGTTGCCGAGTTGGCACGCCGACAAAAGGCTAGGATCACCCTGTCCAAACTCTAATATTGCTACACTATGTGTAGCCTCAAATCCAAAACGGCTACACTTACTATCTGAAACCCAAGTCCACCAAGTACAAATTGGTAGCCAATATTCTTGACTTTAATAAAGGCGCTGAGGATAACTATTTGATTGTCAAGGAAAACTAGGAGTCAATGATGATCTTCATCTCTTCTCATTGGGCCAAGGACTTTTTAGGGAAGATGAGGGTAAGGTCTTAGTCATCCCAAAGTCCCTATTCCTTTTAATGCTTATAAATTTACTTCTCTTTGATATTCTAATGCTTTTCTTGTTGTTCTTTGCAATGCTTCCTCAGCCACTAAAGAATTTTTGGCAGACATACATCCCTAGCCGAGATCTTATTCTGCTTTTCGGTTTGCCCATTGATGTTCACAAGGCCTCCATCCTCCTGAACTTCGTGCCAACATTCTGGTCTCTACTCCCTGACATCCTTAGAAGAAGAAAAACTCCACCATCTACTTCAACTCAACAAGCCACATCTTCACTAAGGCTAGATCAGGCATCAACGTCTGATCTAGTGAATGAGCCATCCACTTTTACTCCATTCCAATTAATTCCTCCATCACAACGCCAGTGCCACCGCCAACCTCCCAACGCTCCTGCTAGCAAAACGCACAACCGAAAGCGCCGAGGTTCAGTCGCGCAGACGTTTGATCCATCTAACCCTCTGCTAGCCCTTTCTATTTTCAGACTTGGCCCAGGGGTAATTATCGCTGCAACCACTGAAGAGATAGGCCAAAAACCCGCTATGGCCGAGGATCTACTTGCTGACTTGCCCGAGATTGTTACTCTCCAATCCATGCCATTGCCTCGGTCCACTCAGAAGCCAAAAAGGGTAAAAAAGACTAAGGCAAAGGCCAAAGTCACAACCATTCCTTCTAATTTTGGGAAAGACGCTAAAGACACAATGACAATATCAAAATTGGTCGAGGCCAAGAAAAGACCTTCTAATACTGAGAAGAGGCCAATCGAAGCCAAATCATTTGATGTCCCGGCGTCGAAGACCGATCTCTCAAGGCCGGTGACAGTGCTATTGAGAGCCTCGAAGTCAGCGCCGCCCTATCTACGATCGTTCTCCTCTCAGCTGACATGAACCATCTAGCCGACTTCAACCAGTATGAAAATTTCATCATGATAGGCATTCGATCTTTATAAATTTCTTAACTCTTGTCTTTCCTTTACTATTTTGCATTTCAATCTTTTGTACTTGGTAAAAATTTCTAATTTATTTATTTTCTTGCAGGCCATCCAACACATCCACTCTCATGCGGTGAAAGCTAAGATGGTGAAGAAAGACCTGGTCAAAAAGACCTAGAAAGCTGCCGGCTGCCTTTCTTTGCTTAACAAGGCTGAATCCAGAATCAAAAATTTGATGGACAACGCCAGTGCCACCAAGACTACTCAAAGTAAGGCTGAGGCCAAGGTCGAAGCTGTTGAGGCTGCCGTCAAGGTTGCCAGGGCCGATGCCAAAGCCGCTAAAGTCAAGGCAGCCAAAGCTAAGGCCGAACTTAAAGAGGCCCTCGAGATGAAGGAGGCCGAGATAAATGCTGCCAATGAGAAGGCATATTCCGAGGGGCAAGCCGATGTTTGGGACCAGTAAAAAAAGAAATTCAACCTGGCTTGCAACAAAAGCTATTATCTCGGTTAGATAGCAGCCCTCAATGAGCTGTCTGTCCCCGAGGACTCGTGTAGCACTTGTATCCTTTAAACTATTTAAAAGTGTATTTAAATCCTTTATTTCTTTTTTGGAGTCTTTGGAGTTGTTGTGTCTTGGTTTTAAAGAAGTACAATTCGATTTAAACTTGTTGGGATTGTTTGTTCACACTTGTTTACGTTGAAAAGTTCTTTGGAAACTTGAAAAACTTGTTCTAGGGTTTACACTTGCCTTCCTGGGGGTCGACACCATATTGTTGCCTTGCTTTTAGTGCCTCTATTGGTTTTTAGGATTGACACGTGAGTTCCAAGGGTCAACCCTTCCCTTGCTGTTTTGTTCTGGGTGTTGCTACTGAAATTAAAGGTCGACACTTCTGGTTCCAAGGGTCGACCCTTGTCTGCTGCACACATTGGTGTCTTAGCATTTCTTCGTAAGGGTCTACACCATTGTCCTAAGGGTCGACCCTTATGAGTTAATTTCCAGATTTTTTGTCCGGTTTTGGGCTCCACATTTTGGGGGTTTGACTTATTCTTTCCTTTGACTTTAGGGCTTTTATTCTACCACTATAAATAGACCCCAAACACACTTTTCTCATTCATTTTTTCCTCTCTCTCTCTCTCTCTCTCCCCCCCCCCATCTTTAAACTATGGATCCCTCTCTCTCTCTCTCTTAAAAACTCAACTTTTTTACATAGATCTCTAGATCTACTTGGTTAAAGGCATTTTTTTACCTTGGTCCTTTGAGAAACATTGTAGATCTCGTCAAGGGCTTCCTTTTGATCCAAGTAGCTCGTGATTCTGTCGCCAGTGATTTTTGGATTGTCTCCGCTTCACTTCAAAAGGTAGGGATTTCTTTGCTCCTTTTCAATACATCATCTATAGATAGACATATGGCAGATTTTATTGCATAAAAACCATATTCATTATGGATTTCCTTGAAAGTCATCTAGGGTTTGATATTTGTGATTGAAGTTGTTAAGGTGGTTGTTGTTTGGGTTAATTAGGGAGTAGTTTAACATGTTTATGTTGAAAGGAAGGGAAGCCCTAATTTAATATTATTGACTTAATGGATTTAAAAGGGAGGAAGTTGAATAATCTTTGTATTTTGTTAATATGGATTGTATAATTGTATTTATATCTAAAAGGGATAAGTAACCATGGTATTGGTATTGTTTTAGATTAATCATGTGTAGTTGAGTTAACTTATGGTTTTGTAAAATAAAGAGAATGGATTTGGTCTTGTAAAATAAAGAGAATGGATTTGGTTTTGCAAAATAAAGCGAATGAATTTAGTTTTGTAAAATAAGGGGATTGATGTTTAAAAATGGAAAGAGACCATAGCGGTTTGTATTTCAGAAATGAACGTGATGTTGGATTATGAATATTTTAGTTTATTATTATTGTTATTGGACTTAAAGTCTCGTGAGAATTGGATTGTTGTCTTACGTGTATTTAATACATATGCTTAGAGGTTTTGTCCTTGGTCATCAGTGGAGGATGGCATTGTTGTGTTAAATAATATCGTGTACGTAGTACACTTGTGTTATTATGCATTCTAGTATGTTGAGATGGTTGGAAATGTTCACGTGCTAAGAATGAGAGGTACCATTACCTTCCAGCTAGTGCCTGGAGAATTGGTCGAGCTTAGAATGAGAGGTACTGGTACTTTCCAGCTAGCGCCTGGAGAACTTGGTAGAGATACCATTACCTTCCAGCTTGTGTCTGGTAAATTGGCATTTCGTTATGGAAAGGTGTATCCTTGGCTTACCATGCTTAAGGCAGGTAGAACATTGTTTCATTTCTCATTTGGTCTCGGTGTATCCTTGCATATCATGAGTAGTTAATGGTTAAGGTTGGGTAAGGCTAGGTTGTTTTATGTGATAGTGTAATAATCATTGTACATGATTGATTTTGTATTCGTGTTAGGACATATATGTATGTTCACAGGCGTATTGGGCAAGATGTTGAAAGTGTTTCTTGACCATGGCCTTAGGGCCAAGGGAATGTGATGAATGTATCAGAAGTGAATGTATGTTTTGTATTAGGCATAAAATAATGAGAAGTGATCAGGTTTTGTGAAAGTATTTTTTTTAAAACAAATAGTTGCGTTGTGTTATTTATAAATGGAAAATAAGGAAGAAAAGTGAATTGTTTGTGCTGTCAAGTAAATCAAATGATTTTAAGAAACGTACCTACATATGTAAATTTTCAGTATAAACTGTCACATTATGTATATGATAGGATATAAAGCATTCATGATCATAACTATCTATATGTTGTTATTGTTTAGGATCTTGTTGGGATCCCTACTGGACTTTATGTTCATCCCATGTTGCTAATCCTTTTTCAGGTGAACGACGAGAAGTATTTCAAGATCAAAGATCTTCTTTATCTGTTGGCGACAAGGCCTCTTATTTGTGGGAAAAATGTCATTCATGTAAAAGGGTTAAACCTTTTATTTTAGTTTAAAAGATGTAAGCCTACGAGCAATTTATTTAACTATAACTCCTGTTACATTTATATTGTATTCGGACGAGAGAATCTTTATTCATGTGTTCTAGCCAATGTAAAGAGTTTTTGTATGTTATCTCTGAAATTGAATCTATAATAATGGTTTGGTAATAGAATCTAAGTAATAAAAAGCAGGGCGTGACAACTCACCACTTCGTGATATTAACCGACTCAACGTGCTCTTTCCTCCCTCGCCCAACCAGTCTGAAGACGAGGTTAAAAAAGAGGAGGCCAACGCAGGAGAGAAAGTTAATACTGTTGCTGGGGCCAAATCCCCTACTCTCAATGATGAGGTCCTAGACCTGACCGGAGAGGAGGAGGACGAGGTTTCCAAAAGTGCCTCTCCAAAGAAATCCCTCACCTCTAAAGCCAAAGTCCTCACCGCTGAAAAGGGCCTCAATCAAACTTTACAAGAAATTGATGCCAAGGTTGCTGCTGAAGCCGAGGCTAAGAGGGATAAGAATAGTGAGCCCTAGACCAGTACTTAGAATTTTTTTCTTTCAATTTATACTTTTTCTTTTTTCTTTAGACAGATGCATTTTTTTCTTTTGAACAGTTTTTGTTTTGTCGGGCTGAAATGCCTTCTAATGTTATTGAACAAGTTTTCTTTGCCTTGCAAATACATGCCTTCTTTTTGTCTAAGTGTTGAGTCTATTTCTGTATGCTTTATTCCTTGTACATTTCCATACGTCAAATCTTTTAAAATTATTCTAAGTAAAACTTACTTAAATAACCACTTCGGATTAGAACATGTCGAAATTAATCATATCTCAGATAGTATCTCTTTTCAATCATCTCGAGTTAACATATCTCGGATAACATCTCTTTCCAATCATCTTGGATAACTTCAACTTGTAAAATTTTTCAGGAATTTTTTTACAAGTGTTATGCTCATTCACACTTCATATCCCCTAATGTAAACCTAAGTATCACTTATGTTCGCATTAAGGATGTATCGCCTAGTTCTTGCCTAAGTCCAACTTGGGCATCCATGACCGAGGTCATCGTGTTTGGCTCACCCAAACTAAACACTTGAGGCTTAACCTCAGTGTACCGAGAGTACTATCTACCTCGACTTTTCGCTCAAACCGACCAAAACGTGGCTAGTTTTTCCTTGTTTCATATTGAAACATTGCTAACTTAGTTCAACTCTGCCACCTATGGCAAATCTAAGTTAATTTCCTTGTTCACCATGGGAATATCGCCTTAAGACTTTCTCAGTCTTTTCTCATAATCATAAATTTCAACAACGTTTTGTAAGAAACAAAATCGATACTAGTATTTTATTAATACTTCGCTAATAATCCTTTACATAGAGAAAAAAAATGAAAAACAAAAATCAATGGTAGAAAATTTTCAAATTGCTAGTATTCCATGGTTTTGGCAACTCTTTGCCATCAGTGTCTTCAAGTTGGTAAGCACCATTGCCGGCTACAGATAATGCGGTATAGTCCTTCCTAATTTGGGCTAAGCTTGCCTTCCCTAAATCCTTCTTATTACTAACAACTTTTCTTAAGACAGGATCTCCAATCTGAAACTCCCTAGGATTGACTTTCTTGTTGTGTGCCCTAGCAAGTTGCTGCTGGTATGCCCCTAGCCAAATTGCTGCTCTTTCCCTTCTTTCTTTGATTAGGTCTAGATCTCGGGATAAGGAATGCCTTATTTGTTCCATTCTCCACTCCCTAGGTTTTGATTCCAGGGATGCCGATCTCAAGTGGTATTACTGCCTCCATGCCATAAGCCATGGCAAAAGGAGACTCTTCTGTAGATCTTTTCAGCGTCGTGCGATATGCCCATAGGACATTGAGCAATTCCTTCACCCACTTGCCCTTGGCATCTTCCAATCTTTTCTTGATTCTGTCCAAGGCGGTCTTGTTAGACACCTCGGCTTGACCATTGCTCTGGGGGAGACTGTGAGTGGAATAATAGTTCTTATTTTTATATTTCGAGCAGAAGTTCTTAATCAACTTGCTATCAAACTGGGTACCATTGCCTACCACAATGGTTCTGGGGATCCCAAACCTAGTGATTATGTTTTTCCAGATGAAGCTTTTCACATCCACATCTCGGATTTTGGTTATGGATTCAGCCTCCACCCACTTTGTAAAGTAGTCAGTTTCTATAAGTAGGAACTTTCTGTGTCTAGTTGCCTTGGACAATTGCCCAATAAGATCCATGCCCCACTGGGCAAATAGCCAAGGGTTGGATACTGGATTTAGATCTCCAGCAGGCTGGTGTATCAAGGGTACAAATTTTTGACACTTTTTGCACTTCCTTACATAGGCTTCGGCATCTTTCTTTATGTAAAGTCACCAGAATCCCTATAATATAGCTCTGTAAGTAAGTGATCTGCTCCCTATATAGCTTCCACATACTCCCTCATGGATCTCGTACAAAAATTCTTCTACTTGGAAAGGATGTATACATCACAATAGAGGTCCGATAAAAGACCTTCTGTACAGATGGCCTTCAAATGAAAGGCAGAATCTGGCTGATTTCAATCTAATCTTGTGTGCTTCTCTTTTATCTTCTGGCAACTTGTCATCCCTAAGGAGCATAACTATTGGCATCCATCCAACTTGGACCCATCCCTACGCACATTGCTTCATATTCTGTTATCAAGGGTTTTATACTTGGACCTGATAGATTATCCACCATAATTGTTCTAGGTTTATCTGACTTTATAGCACCGGCAAGGTTTGCCAGGGCATTAACATGGCTATTGTCATCTCGGCTAACCTACTGTTAGTGGCAACTTTGGAATTGTGCTAACAGCTTGATGACCTCATTGACATAGGCTACCATCCTTTTATCTCGGGTTGAGTACTCGTCGGTCGCTTGATTTATAATGAGCTGGGAGTCACAATAGACTACCACCTCCTCGGCCTCAATGATGCTACTAGTTTTAGTCTTGCAATTAGTGTTTCATACTCTACTTCGTTGTTCAAGGCTTTGAATCCTAGATGGATGGATTGCTCTATCATCTGTCCATCTAGTGATACCAAAACCACTCATGCCCCTGCTCTTTGTCGGTTTGAACTGCCATCAACAAAGAAACAGAAGGAATAGCCAATGTAACTATCGCAGGGTTTTAGCTTTTCTTCACCCTTATTCTGTTCTACCGACGTGGGGCTTCGCGGCCCCAATTGGTTTTCTTCTTTTTCTCCTAGGCATCGTAGGCCGAGGCTAATCGGCATCGGCCTCGGAATCGCGTCTAGTGTAAACTCTGCCACGAAGTCGACCAGAACTTGGCCCTTTATTGTTGTCCTTGGTCTGTATTCTATGTCATACTAACCTAGAACTACAGTCCATCGCACTACTCTACGAGCTAGATCTCCTTGTTATTACAAAACCTTCAATGGGTGCTTTATAAACCCCACAATTTTGTGAGCATGAAAGTAATGGTTTAGTTTCTTTGAAGCCATTACAAAAGCTAGCGTCAACTTTTCTAGAGGAAAGTACCTAGTCTTTGCTTTTGCCAGTGTTTTGCTTACATAGTACACTGTCTTCTATTCTCCTTCCTCTTCTCGGATGACTATGACACTAACAGCATGGTCTGAAACTACCAAGTATAAGTACAACTCTTCTCCTGATACCGGATTCGACAACACTGGTGGAGTTGTCGGGTACCTCTTCAAGTCGGCCAAGGCGACTTCGCATTCTTCTGTCCACAGAAAGTCTGTGGCCTTCTTTAACAATTGAAAAATGGCTTATATTTATCTGAACTCCGACTAATGAATCTGTTCAGTGCTGATATCTTGTTAGTTAAAATATGGACTTCATTTGTTGTTGTCGAGCATTTCAAATCAAGGATGGCCTTGATCTGATTTGGGCTTGCTTCAATTCTTCTCCTGGTTAACAAATACCCCAGGAACTTACCAGATTCAACTCCAAATGCACACTTCGAGGCATTCAGGTGAAGGCGACACATTCAATATGTCAAAAACTTCTTTTAGGTCAGCCAAGTGATCTCCAGGTTCCTTACTCTTGACAACCATATTGTCTATATAGACTTCCACTATCTTCTCAATTAGGTGCTTGAACATCCTAGTAACCATTCTTTGGTATGTTGCTCTTGCATTATTCAACCCAAAGAGCATTACCCTGTAGCAGTAAAATCCCTTGGGGGTCATGAATGTTGTCTTCTCTTCATCTGGGGCATACATCACTATCTGGTGATATCCACCGTATGCATCCAAGAAACTCATTCTTCCATGCCCTAATGTAGCATCAACAAGCTGACTAATCTTTGGTAGAGAGAAGCAGTCCTTTAGGCAAGCTTTGTTCAGGCTTGTGAAGTTCACGCAGACCCTCCATTTGCTATTATTCTTCTTTACCACCACCATATTGGACAGCCAAATGGGGTAATCCACTTCTTGGATTGCTTGTGCCTCTAGCAGCTTCTCCACTTTTTCTCCGACTACCTGCACATGGACCGAAGTTGGTATTCTTGCTCTTTGAATCACAAGCTTGGTCGACCTGTCCATATTAAGTCTGTGACATGACCTCGAGGCTAATCCCCGGTATCTCATACGGTGTCCATGTGAACACCTCTATGTCCTTTATTAGAAAATTCTCTAGTTTTCTCTCTTCTTCCTTGGCCAAGCCAGAGCCAAGGAGGAAGAATCACTCCTCATCACCTTCCTATACCAGAACCTTTTTCAAAGGTTCTTCATTCTTGTTGGTAGGCTCTTTGCCGACATCATCCAAGACCTCCCGGTGTTTGTCTTCAATCTCTGCTATCTCTGTTTCTCTCACATTGCAGGTGTACTTCGTTGTTGCCGTGGAGTAATTTTTTGCCTTCACTTGGTCTCCCATGACTTCTTCAATCCCTTGCTCAGTTTGGAATCGCAACAGTTGTGCAACGTTGAAGGAACAACCCTCATTGGTCTTCCCATAATGACATTGTACAGAAAGAAGGTGTCTATCACTGTAAACTCTGTAGTTATCTTCTTGGTCCCTGCTTGCACCTCCAAACTCGTGGTTCCTAATGGCCATGTTGGCATCCCATTGAATCCGACTATAGGGCTATCGGATTGCTCTAAGTCATCCTTGTGAAGGCCGAGCTCCTTGTAACATCTGACATACATGATGTCACAAGAGCTACCTTGATCGATCAAAATGTGCCTCACCTTGCAGTCTCTGATCCTCAATGTCACCACTAAGGCATCATTGTACGGATACTGAACCATATCCAAGTCTTCTTCGGTGAAGGATATCATCGGTCCTTGAAATCCACCTGTCCGAGGCTTCTTTTGCTAGATCTGGTAGACATGTTGCAGATGTCTTACCTTCTAAGTCTCCCCTCGAACTTCATTCTCGTTGACCTTCGAGTGAATCGCGTTGATTACTCGTGGTCCTTCTACCTGCTGTGGTGGTGGTAGTAGTGGTCCTATCGGTGCCTAGGCTAGCTTTACATGTTTTTTTTCTGGTTTTTGCTTCATCAATTAGGTCTCTCAAGTGTCCTTATCTGGCCAAATCCTCTAGGTGCGACTTCAAAGCCCGACACCCTTGAGTCATGTGCCCACTTTCTTCATAGTAGGCACAATTCTTCCTAGTGCTTTTGTCCATGTATTCGCTTGGAACCTTTTGTGGTGCTCTGTAGTATGGTTGGTTCCTAATTCTCTCCAAAATCTTATAAATAGGAATCTTGAAGACTGTACTGACTGCCTGCATCACCCTCAAACCTAACTCCAGCTTGTCGATGCCGATGTTTCCTCAGCCACGTTTGGGCGAGCTGTTCATCTTCTCTTGCTTCACTGTGCTCGCCTTTTTCGCTTTCTGTCTTCCTCTGCTCTAGCATACTTCTCGATCCATGCCATGAGCTTTTCTATCTTCGCAAGTGACTGCCGAAGTGGGCAATTGTCATCCAAGTCGTTCTTGAAAAAAACAACTGCAAGTTCTATGTTACAAGCCGAGATCCGATTGTAAACCTCGTAGTACCTCTTGGCAATAGCCTTAAGGCTTTCGCCATTGCTAATCTTTAGAGCCAGTAGGGAGTCTACCCTAAATGGCTGCAACTTGTTTGTAACAAGCTTGGCCACAAACATTTCAGCCAGACCTTCCCAACCCTTTACACTTCCTTTTTGGTAGTTATTGGAACCAATCTGATGCAATTTCCCCAAACGAAGATGGAAATACTTTGCACAGTAGCTGTTCATTCTTGTTCCACAAAGCCATTGAATTTAAATATAAGCTAACATGAAAGTTTTGATCAAACTTACTGTCATAAATATGGAACGTTAGCATAGTGAACCTCTTCGATGATTCGAACGCATCCAATTCCACATGGAATGGCGTATTTGGTTGGATGTTGGATGTGATCTCAATATCGTGTCTCTTCCTCAGTAGGTAGTCTCTCAAGTCCTCCTTCGTTCGTCTAGGAGCTCAACTGTCGGTTGACTTTGGCCTTTTTGGTGCGTTGTTCCCTATGTTAGGGTACGTTCTTATGGACTTTTCTACATCCTCCGTTTTATCAAAACATAGACCCTGCCTGTGGATCTGCCTAGATCTTCTGACATAGGTCCCTTTGGTATATGGTGTCCTTTGAGACTCCCCTTCCATTGACTCTGTCTACCTGGCATCTCGCAATTGCCAATGTGAATTTCCCTGTCCCTTTCCATGTTGTGGGACAACTGACATTGTCTTCTGCCCTCCTCTCAGGGACACCAGCTTTGGCTGCGGGTGTTGGCGTGTCTTGCAAGGGAAATGCTGGTTGCATGACATTGTTCTGCATCATGAAGTTGACCCACTGTCTGTAGGTCTGTCAACTTGTTTACCATATCCTTTAGTTCCTCGTCTCTTCTCAGGCATCTATCTTTCAATACCTAAAGATTGTTTTCATGGTAGTACTCATCTCAGCTACACTTTTTGTTCCCGTTTTCATCCCTGGCGGCATTGTTTGCCTCAGGGTTGGCTTCCTATACTTGTTCGTTGTTGTTTCCTTCTCTAGTATTAGGATCCAAGTGTTCCTCCTCCTCGTTGTGGATGTCATCCCCAATTCTCATTACTTTGTTCGTTGTCAGCCATCTATCTATACTAAGCTCCCACAGACGGCGTCAAATTGTGGGTGTTGATTTTCGACCTCACAACCAAATAGGGAACTTAGCTGGAGAGCACACGGCATAATAGACTGAACCAACAACCTGCCAACAAGACAATGAGAATACCACGGTGGCTCATCCACCTGGGGGGGCACTCTAACAATCAAGTTGGTAGTCTTATCTCTCAAAGATATCACACAAGCACTAACTTCACAAAATAAAGCATACCTTAGACTTATGGGGGTGCCTTTCTTTTATAGCCAACAATGCCCAACTTCCTTAAAAGTCTTACTTTATAGGACTCAAGCACAATGCTTATCTCAGACTCTCAGCAGGATAGGGATAAACTCCTCAATAGCCTTATCCTTATCCAGGCTAAGTCCCCTTTCTTGTCTAGGACTCTTATCCTCTATCCGAATATCTTGTAATTTCGACATTATCGTACTGAACCCCAGTAGTGCCACAACCACCCCGGCAACATGACTTGCCCATGTGGCACTGAGGCCAACATCTCGACTGAACCTTGACCACACAGCGTCATTCTCAAAATACTTCCGCACAATTAACATCTGTAATGATAAAAAAATTAATAATATTTAAAATTTGTATCAAAAAAATTGATAAAACAATTGAAACAGATTTTGATGCCATATTAAGGTGAAAAAGAGATTCAAATCTTTGGATAGTATAGCTGCTATGATTGTTTATGGTTTCTGAATTGACAATGGGTGCTTTAAGTTTTTTTTTTTTTTTTGAATGATTACATCTACACTATATATTAGTACATAATGTATAGTATAGATAAATATGGAATAATAGGAAATAAAATCATAAATTATGGAATTTACCATAAAAGTGTTCTCTTTTAATTGAATTTTAAAATAGTTTAGTATATATATATATTTTTAAAGTCGTAAATCATGGAATAATTACGTAATAGAATTTCCTTTAATTTTCTAAAATTAAAAAAATTAAGAAATTATGTACGGGATTTTGAAACTGTGGTAAGTCTTTTTGTTATAGATAGATAAAAATATAAATAATTTTTTAAAAATTATTTTATTATTTTTTAATTTTGTGTGTAAAGATTTTTTTTTTTTTTTTTTTTTTTGTGGTGAGAATAAGATATTTGAAAATTTATTCTAAAGAAAAATTATGTGTATGAAAAGATAGAAATATATTTGCATAAGAAGTCGAATTTTGAATATCTAAAATTTGACATTTTTTATTTTCTTATTATGATTAATTACTTCCTATATTTAAAAGCAAAACAAATATGTATTTTGAAAGGCATTAGTATATTTTCCTTTTAAAAAGCATAAATCATGAACTAATTAGAGTTTTATTTTGGGTGAAATATCAATTAATCCTAAAATGTAATCTTGTAAATTATTATTATTATTATTATTATTATTAACCCAAAGGTCCCATTAAAGTAGAAATTACACAAAAGGATAGTCACTTACACGTTTTGGTATAATTTTTAGGGATAAAAGTGGGTTTCTCCAAATATGAAATTACACATTTGGGTAATCTACACTATAGAGATTTTGGACTTTTCCTTATTCTAAAATAAATCCCACATTACGAATAAGCACGTAACACCCCAATAACTTAACACTCCAATGTAATACACTAAAAAACTCTTTAATATACTTTTTCCAAATGAAACAACGTAACACTCCAAAAAAGAATTCTTAGTGCACTTTTCCCAAACGTAATACTCCAATGTAACATACAAAAAAACTCCTTAATGTACTTTTCCTAAACGTAATAGTCCAATCAATGTTATCTCAAACATAATACTCCAATATAACATGCTCTAATGTAACACACACAAAAACATTAAAAAACTTCTTAGTATACTTTGCCCAAGTGTAGCACTCACAGTTTGAAATTATACATTTGCCCAAAACTTATTAAGGAATTTTTGTATTTCTTTTAGAATGGTTTTGAAGAATCTTGCATCCTTTTGGAATGGTTTGAAAAATCCCGTATACACTAAGGAGTTGAGGAACAATAGTTTTCCAAATAATTGGAAAAACATTGTTGACAAAACCATATATGAAATCATTCCACTTAAATACTGAGTTCACAATGAACTAATGTAACGCCCCCAAAATAATTACAATAATCCAACTCCAAACACCAGTACAAGGTGATATAGATATAATAAGAAGCTTCCATTAATCAGAATAATATACAAAATGTGACACATGCGATGACCATTCATAAATCGTTCATCTTGAATCTACAGCATGTGTTACAAGAGGTAAAAAGAAATGAAAGCTAAACAGATAATCATATGCCCTAGTGGCTTACATCATTCCAAGACCATGCTTGGTTACAACAAAATGAGTCATAAGCTCAACACAAATAAAGCCCTCAGCTTGTGAAAAGTAAATACAAAATAAACAAAAGTGAGCCTTCAGCTCCACAATCCTCCCAAGCTTAGTCCTTGGCGGAGGCATATCACCGGTACCTGAAAATGTTTTTCCCAAATAAGGTGAGCCAAAGCCCAGTAGAAATAATCTAACACAATATATGAATCTTAATAAAGATATAAATATAATGTGCATATGCAATGCCTAAAATAAAATCATTCGTATTCTACAAAATCATAATATGCCGAATTCTATATCTTAATCCATTGTATCTCATGTAACACCCTCAAAATAATAGCATTAAACCCATCAATATAGATATGCATTGATATATATAAAAGTTCCACTTACTTCTATTCATCAGAGTTTCATTACAAAAATATTACATGTTAACAACAAAAGCAAATGCCCTAAGGGCTTACAGCTTTCCAAGTTTACACTTGGTTACAAAAAGAGAGCACTAGCTCAATTACACCATAAGCCCTTGGCTTGAATTTACATGTAATATATCACAAGAAAATAGACAACATAAAGTCCGTCAGCCTCAAGCCTCCCAAGCTATGTCCTTGGAGGTGGCATGCTACCTGTACCTGAAAATGATATTCCCATAAAGGGTGAGCCACAGCCCAGTAGGAATACACTAAACCAAATATGAACAATGACTAAAAGATTAGCAGTTGATAGATGGCCAACACTGATACATCCACAGATATCACATCACAATTACATGACATACAAGTCTATGTCACTTTTCATTCTCCATCTTTGTTGCATATTAGCTATATCCACACATCAACAGATAAGCATATTAGCTGTATCCACACTTCGCTAGACCAGCGTATGAGCTGTATCTACATTTCTCAAGATAAGCATATGAGCTGTATCTTCACTTCTCTAGACAAGCATATGAGCTGTATCTACGGAGTTCATCCCCTATCTCATCCCAACACTATCCGGTTTAGAGGTCCATCTCCCATCTTCCCCTAAACCGCAGAGTACATCCCCCATCTCCTTCTCTACATATAATGCATATAAACACAACGGTTCTATACACAATCAATCAATACATATAGTTAATGTATTCTATCCACCGTCATACTCTATGACACATTCAATCGATTAGTTTTAGTTTGCCTAATCATCATGCATTGTCTACAACAATCAAGACTATCCTCCACCGATAGCCCAAAGCAGTTATTTCTAAACAGAAAATAAATACGCAAAATGGATATTAAATCAACATTTCAATTTGGTGAGCGATAAATGATCCAACTACACCCTCTAATCCCTTCCCTTTCCAATTTCCACATTCTCAATTCAATCCCTCATTTCCAACAATTAATTATACAAATTAATCAATCAATGTAATTAGGGCATTTTCCATAATTTACATTTCAACCCCTACGGTTCCATTTTCATCAATGTTTCAACATTTAACCCATTTCTCTATGCCAAACATGCATCTAGGTTTATTATAATTAAAACCCCAACTTTTGTAAATTTACACAAAAGCTCCAAACTTTCACGAAATTACCAAACCAACCCCAATATCTCAAAATACTAAAATTTAAAGACAAAACCCATAGTGAGGAGTAGGTTATCCCTACCTCAAAAGATGACTCCCAACCAAGAAGGTGAAGAAAACGAAAATGCTCCAAACCACGAATTTCTCGGATCAAAAGATAGCCCTCGACGATCAACAACTTTTTTGCAAAGGCCAAAGGTGAGGAAATCACTCATACTAGATCAATACCTAGAGAGAAGGTAGAGCTCTAGAGTGAGAAGCTCAACAATGGAGTTTTTGGGAAAGTAAGAGAGAGAAGAAAAGTGAAAAAGTGATTTTAAAAAGTCAAAACACGGAGCTTTAACCCAGTTGCCCCGCTCGAGCGGCCAAACCCCCGCTCGAGCGACACTCACAGACTCCAGCTCGAGCGGCCAATCCCCCGCTCGAGCGTCGGATGCACACTCTCAGAATTTTTGCAGACAGGTCCCCCGCTCGAGCGACAAACTCCCCGCTCGAGAGTCACACACAAACTCCCGCTCGAGCATCCAAACTTCCACTCGAGCGGACAACCCTGCAGAGGAGATACTGGAAGGGTGATAATCCCGCTCGAGCGCCAAAACCCACGCTCGAGTGGAGAAGCTACGACAAAGGCCCCGCTCGAGCGCCAGAAGCTCCGCTCGAGCGGACAGGCCAAAATCTGGGTAACTACTTTTGGTTCTAGGTTCAACCCACCTGTAACAAACCTGCCCAACACATCCTATGACTCAAATACAAAGTAGGAAAGGATGTAAACAAGATAATAATCAACTACTATCATCCACGGACACATGTCCGGATCACTGTTCAACAAGGGTAAATCCGGGATCGCTATAACCTCCCCCCTTAAAGAATTTCGTCCCTGAAATTAGGCACAATTTTTCAAAAGCAGGTTTTCCTCCTTTTTAAACAGTGTTACACTTTAACATTCAATAACTCGACCCATTACCGGTCATCCCATCTCTTACCAAGATGCATTTCACAACATATATTACAAGTGCATTATCAACATGCATTTCACTTCCATTTCCAACCATTTCCAACATACATGGTTCACAGTTTATATCATAATCAACATACATGATACAACTCCATTCCTACAATATAGCCCACATATGCAATATTATAATCAACTTCCATATTAAGGTAAGTCCTACAACATACTTCCATTAAACCAAAACATTACAATGTTTTACAACTTAAGACATATATATTCTTAAGTCCAACAACATTACAGAATTCATATATAAGATTACACATTAACAAACAAGTCCGGATATTTCTCGCGGACTTCCAACTCACGTTCCCAAGTGGCTTCCTCCACTCCGTGATGCTTCCACAACACCTTCACCAAAGGAATGGTCTTGCCACGCAGGACTTGATCCCGCCTATCCAAGACCCGAATCGGTCTCTCCTCATATGAGGCATCCTCATCTACCTCTAAGTCGGTCCAATCTAATACATGCGATGGATCCGGCTCATACTTCCGAAGCATACTCACATGAAACACGTCATGAACTCCGGACAACTGCGGCGGTAAAGCTAAACGATAAGCAACCTCGCCAATCCTCTCAAGGATCTCAAAAGGACCAATGAACCGAGGAGATAACTTCCCACTCTTCCCGAACCTCATCAAACCCCGCCTAGGTGATATCTTCAGAAAGACATGATCACCTATCTCAAACACCAAAGGTCTCCTCCTACGGTCGGCATAAGATTTCTGATGACTCTGCGTTGTAACAAGCCTCCTACGGATAAGCTCAACTTTCTCCATCGTCTCCCTAACTAACTCCGAACCCAACAAAGGTGCGTCACCCACCTCGGCCCAACAAATCGGAGACCTACAAGGTCGGCCATACAAGGCCTCAAACGGTGCCATACCGATACTAGACTGAAAGCTGTTGTTGTAGGCAAACTCTACTAATGGTAAGTGCCTCTCCCACGTCCCACTGAAGTCCAGGACACAACCTCGAAGCATATCCTCAAGGATCTGAATACTACGCTCGGACTGCCCGTCAGTCTGAGGGTGATAAGCCGTGCTGAGGGTCAACTTAGTACCCAAGGCACTCTGCAAACTCTGCCACAACCTAGCAGTAAAACGAGGATCTCTATCTGAGACGGTCGTCACTGGGACCCCGTGCAACCTCACTATGTCCCGAATATACAAGTCGGCAAGATGATCCACCAAATCTCTCACGCGCATAGGAATAAAGTGCGCCGACTTAGTCAACCGGTCTACAACCACCCAAATAGCATCACTACCCCGCTGAGTCCTCGGAAGACCTACAACGAAGTCCATAGTGACATGCTCCCACTTCCACTCTGCAATAGGCAAGGGTTGCAACAAACCCGCTGGCCTCTGATGCTCGGCCTTCACTTGCTGACAAGTAAGGCACTTAGACACAAAAACTGCCACATCTTTCTTCATACCCCGCCACCAAAACTGGCGACCCAAATCCCGATACATCTTAGTACCTCCCGGATGCACTGCAAGGCGTGAATGGTGAAACTCTCGGAGTACCTCCTCTCGGCAAGACTCCGGCACAAACAGACGGTCTTGGTATCTCACACTCAGGTCGGGATACACCGTCAGACCTTTCTCAACCTTCCCACTGGAGATCTTCTCTCGAAGGGAATCTACCTCAAGGTCACCTCTCTGTGCCTCTAACACTCGAGTCATAAGTGTAGGCTGCGCAACAGCAGAAAACAGGGCCGCAGCCTCAACGGATTCGCCCAGTAGCAAATCAAACTCGCCAAGTGCACCCAACATCTCCCATTCCCGGATGGCTATACAAGCTACATCACTAATGGATTTCCTACTAAGGGCGTCGGCCACAACATTGGCCTTCCCCGGGTGATAGTGTAACTCAAAATCATAATCCTCAATGAACTCCATCCACCTTCTCTGCCTCAAATTCAAGTCTCTCTGTGTAAATAGATACTTCAAACTCTTGTGGTCCGAGAACACCTCGAACCTCTCACCATAAAGGTAGTGCCTCCAAATCTTCAAGGCAAAAATCACTGCTGCTAACTCTAGGTCATGTGTAGGGTAATTCTTCTCGTGTATTTTCAACTGACGTGAGCCATAAGCTACCACTTTTCCCCCCTGCATCAACACACAACCCAAACCCTCTCATGAGGCATAACAATAGACTACATAACCCAACCCTCTCTCCGGAATAATTAAGACCGGAGCGGTGGTCAATCTAATTTTTAGCTCTTGGAATGACTTTTCACAAGTCTCACTCCATACAAATTTGACTCCCTTCCGAGTCAATCTAGTCAACGGTGAAGCTAACCTGGAGAAATCCTTCACAAATCGGCGGTAATACCCAACTAATCTAAGAAAACTGCGGATCTCAAACACACTCTTAGGATGTGCCCAATCTTGCACTGCCTCAACCTTGGATGTATCAACAGACACCCCTTCCCCGGAAACCACATGGCCTAAGAACTTGACTTCTCTTAGCCATAACTCACATTTCCCAAACTTGGCATACAGCCTATGGGCTCTAAGTAACTCAAGCACCACTCTCAAGTGTGCCTCGTGCTCCTCCTCTGAAGGTGAATAGATAAGAATGTCATCCACGAAAACGACCACAAAACGATCTAAGAATTCCCGGAAGATCCGGTTCATCAAGTCCATAAAGACCACCGGTGCATTGGTAAGCCCAAACGGCATCACCAGAAACTCATAATGGCCATACCGCGTACAGAATGCCGTCTTCGGAATATCCTCCTCCCTGACCCTCAACTGGTGGTAACCCGATCTCAAGTCTATCTTCGAGAAACAACGGGAACCCTTCAACTGGTCAAACAAATCATCTATACGGGGCATAGGGTACTTATTCTTAACCATAGCCCGATTTAACTTTCGGTAGTCGATACATAATCTCAAGGCACCATCTTTCTTTTTAGCAAAGAGGGTCGGTGCTCCCCACGGTGAAACACTAGGGCGAACAAAGCCCTTATCTAGCAATTCCTGGAGCTGAACTTTCAACTCAACTAACTCTACTGGAGCAAAACGATAAGGTGCCATAGAAATCGGCGCCGTGCCAGGCACTAAATCAATAGAGAACTCAATCTCCCCGTGAGGTGGCAAACTAACGAGGTCCTCGGGAAAGACATCCGAGTACTCACAAACCACCCTCGGCAACACAATCTGGGTCTCATCACACTCACCACTCTCAAAGCTAGCTAGTAGACCACTAAGCTCACTCCGCCCTCGCGAATCATACCCCGGTGGCAAAACACTACCAACCCGATCTCCCAAGAAATAGAACCACTCCCCGCTCAAAGTACATAATGTGACCCTCTGGCGGTAGCAATCGATAACAGCCCGGTATGATGATAGCCAGTCCATACCCAAAATAACATCAAAGCCCTTCATGGGCATAACTACAAAAGGGAACGGAAGCCTATAGTCGGCGACCTCTATATCACAACCTCTACAACCCTGTTTCAGAATCAACTCACCCCCAAGAGGTGACACTACACAAATAGGAGATGCTAACTGTGCCAACTCCAACTCCAATACAGATGCAAATGCAGCAGATACAAAAGAATGAGATGCACCTGTATCAATCAACACACTAGCAACCGAGTTGCAAAACAAAAAGGTACCTCTCACTACCGATGGAGCCGGTACTAGATCCTGCGCGGTAACAGCATACACGCGCCCTGTAGGCCCCTGATCCACCTACTCACCCCTCGGAGCATACGACTGCTACACTGACTGGGACGACGAAGCCCCCGGATTGGCCCTCGAGGCCTGCACAGACTGAGCTGGCTGAAATCCCTGCGTCTGTCTAGAACCAAACGCTCCTGAGGTGGCACTCAACTGTGGGCAGAATCTCTTCAAGTGCCCAGGCTGCCCACACTGATAACAAGATAAGGGCTGCCCCTTATCCAAACTCTGACTCTGCGGTTTAGCTGAAGAAGAAGCAGCTCTCTGACCTCCGCCCTTCTGTGGGCAAACCGAAGCCTTGTGGCCTGGCTGACCACACTTGTAACAAGTGAACTCTCCCTGACTACCTCTCCCGGAGCTTGCACTCGGCACTGGGAAGGTCGACCTAGTCAAGCCACCCTGAGACTGCTGAGGGTTAGAACCCCTCTGTCTCCTGCCGTCACCTTGACCATCCTGGCTCCTCTTGGAGCCCCTCTGTTCTTCCTCCTCCTCCTGCATCATAATATCCATATGAGCAGCAGCATCAACCAAACGTCTGTACTCCCGAATGAAGGATCCACCAACCCTCAACTTGAGGCCACGCCTCAACTTCCGCTCGAACTCAAAGCAACGGCGTTCCTCGGACGCCACCAATTCAGGTGCAAGCCTGGACAAACTAGTAAATGTAGCCTCAAACTCGGCACAGACAAGCCCTGCTGTTTAAGCTGACAAACTGATCTCTCAACTTCTCCCTAGCAGCTGCAGATAAGAACCTCTCCTGGAAAGCATTTACAAACGCCTCCCATGTACCACCAACACGAGCCTTCTCGTACTTCCATCATTGACCCGCATCTCCCTTCAGCTGGAAGGATGCCAAGGTCACTTTCAGTGCTCCGTCCTCGATGCCAAGCATCTTGAACGTCTTACTCATTTGCTCCAACCACTCGTCAGCCTTCAGTGGCTCCTTCGGATCCCCGATGAATTCGTCCGGGTTAGACCGGAAGAATTCCCTCTTCAAGAAAGAGGGTCCCTGCCTCCAGCAACTTGATTCCCAGCTCTGAGAATACCCAAAGCTCCTGCTATCTCTCGGGCCAAGGCACTCATAGCCTGCTGACCCGCTGGCTCGGGCCACATTGGCCTGGCCAACTCCCTCCTGCACTGCCGGAATATCATCCGGTAAAGGTACTTCCTGCCTCGCAGGCCTACCACGCCTAGCACCTCTTCCTCGTCCTGACATCCTAATAAAGGTAACACAGAACATTAGCACATTCATAAATGTGCCGAAACTAAACACTCGCGTCCTAATGCATGGACGACCGTAATTCACTCCACATAAGCACATAAACACATAAGCACTTACAAATTTCATTTCCGGATAATGATAGTCCCGAGGCATTACTAGAGTTTCCGGTTAGAAACAGCATTGATCAAGTGCTTTTCCAACAAGACTCCCAGGAAACCCAAGGATCCAATCACTATCCTAGAAACTAAACCCCATACCCAAATAATCACAGAAACATGTTATCACATAAACACATAACACTACTTCTAAGTCTCTAACCAAGCGAGACAGACCCATTGTGATCCTAATCACTTCCCACGTACCCAAAGTATTCGAACCCGGTATCTCTGATACCAAGTTGTGACGCCCTCAAAATAATAGCATTAAACCCATCAATATAGATATGCATTGATATATATAAAAGTTCCACTTACTTCTATTCATCAGAGTTTCATTACAAAAATATTACATGTTAACAACAAAAGCAAATGCCCTAAGGGCTTACAGCTTTCCAAGTTTACACTTGGTTACAAAAAGAGAGCACTAGCTCAATTACACATAAGCCCTTGGCTTGAATTTACATGTAATATATCACAAGAAAATAGACAACATAAAGTCCGTCAGCCTCAAGCCTCCCAAGCTATGTCCTTGGAGGTGGCATGCTACATGTACCTGGAAATGATGTTCCCATAAAGGGTGAGCCACAGCCCAGTAGGAATATACTAAACCAAATATGAACAATGACTAAAAGATTAGCAGTTGATAAATGGCCAACACTGATATGTCCACAGATATCACATCACCAATTACATGACATACAAGTCTATGTCACTTTTCATTCTCCATCTTTGTTTAACAGATAGGCATATTAGCTATATCCACACATCAACAGATAAGCATATTAGCTGTATCCACACTTCGCTAGACCAGCGTATGAGCTGTATCTACATTTCTCAAGATAAGCATATGAGCTGTATCTTCACTTCTCTAGACAAGCATATGAGCTGTATCTACGGAGTTCATCCCCTATCTCATCCCAACACTATCCGGTTTAGAGGTCCATCCCCCATCTTCCCCTAAACCGCAGAGTACATCCCCCATCTCCTCCTCTACACATAATGCATATAAACACAACGGTTCTATACACAATCAATCAATACATATAGTTAATGTATTCTATCCACCGTCATACTCTATGACACATTCAATCGATTAGTTTTTAGTTTGCCTAATCATCATGCATTGTCTACAACAATCAAATATCCTCCACCGATAGCCCAAAGCAGTTATTTATAAACAGAAAATAAATGCGCAAAATGGATATTAAATCAACATTTCAATTTGGTGAGCGATAAATGATCCAACTACACCCTCTAATCCCTTCCCTTTCCAATTTCCACATTCTCAATTCAATCCCTCATTTCCAACAATTAATTATACAAATTAATCAATCAATGTAATTAGGGCATTTTCCATAATTTACATTTCAACCCCTACGGTTCCATTTTCATCAATGTTTCAACATTTAACCCATTTCTCTATGCCAAACATGCATCTAGGTTTATTATAATTAAAACCCCAACTTTTGTAAATTTACACAAAAGCCCCAAACTTTCACGAAATTACCAAACCAACCCCAACATCTCAAAATACTAAAATTTAAAGACAAAACCCATAGTGAGGAGTAGGTTATCCCTACCTCAAAAGATGACTCCCAACCAAGAAGGTGAAGAAAACGAAAATGCTCCAAACCATGAATTTCTCAGATCAAAAGATAGCCCTCGATGATCAACAACTTTTTTGCAAAGGCCAAAGGTGAGGAAATCACTCATACTAAATCAATACCTAGAGAGAAGGTAGAGCTCTAGAGTGAGAAGCTCAATAATGGAGTTTTTGGTAAAGTAAGAGAGAGAAGAAAAGTGAAAAAGTGATTTTAAAAAGTCAAAACACGGAGCTTTAACCCAGTCGCCCCGCTCGAGCGACACTCATAGACTCCCGCTCGAGCGGCCAATGCTCCGCTTGAGCGTCAGATGCACACTCTCAGAATTTTTGCAGACAGGTCCCCCGCTCGAGCGACAAACTCCCCGCTCGAGCGTCACACATAAACTCCCGCTCGAGCATCCAGACTTCTGCTCGAGCGGACAACCCTGCAGAGGAGATACTGGAAGGGTGATAATCCCGCTCGAGTGCCAAAACCCACGCTCAAGCGGAGAAGCTACGACAAAGGCCCTGCTCGAGCGCCGAAAGCTCCGCTCGAGCGGACAGGCCAAAATCTGGGCAACTACTTTTGGTTCTAGGTTCAACCCACCTGTAACAAACCTGTCCAACACATCCTATGACTCAAATACAAAGTAGAAAAGGATGTAAACAAGATAATAATCAACTACTATCATCCACAGACATATGTCCGGATCACTGTTCAACAAGGGTAAATCCGGGATCGCTATATCTCAATTCATTTCAAGTCAATTCATTTCACCTTAATTCATGAGTCAAATTCATTATTATCCAGACAACCCAACTGAGGCTATAACTTAGTGGTTCTCTAATCAATACAACCATTACACAAACACTTCAATTTGCCATTTTACGAAAATTTCATTCGTGGGAATCGGCACTTATGTATACGCATGATTTTCGGGACTTTCACCCTGGACACACAGACCAACTTAATTGAATGGAGTCCATCTATTTTCTTCTTCCAAACATGGAGTACATCCCTTTCTCCTCCAAAATTTCATACATATACAATGTATTAAAACACGGTCATATTCAATGACAATAGTTAAGAGATTAGTTTCAATTCACCTAATTCTCATGTAATTTCTACAACAATCATAGCTATCCTCTACCGATAGCCCAAAATAGATATTTCTAAACAGATACACAATCTTCAAGACAGATAAGTTATCCAAATTTTTTTTAAGTGAGATATAATACATATCCAACTCCACCATTTACATAAACACTCATCCAATTTCATATTTCCAATACCAATTTCATTATTTATACAAAATAATTATCTTAAACATTTTAGGGCAAAACTCCATTCTCTCCCAAATCCAACCCATGTATCAAAATCAACAAATTTAACACAATAAATCCTCATATCTATACCCATAACCATTTTCAATATCTTCATTTGAAAACCCCAAAACCCTAGTTTTGTCTAAAATCCTCCAAATCCTAACATTATTTACACAACACCAAATAACTAAGTTAAGAATCATAGAAGAGTGTAGGAAGTCCCTACCTCAAGCTCAGAAGACCAAAGCAACAATGGAGGAACTGCAAAGACACCAAAACCAAATCTTGTTCGGACCAAAATGGAGCTCTTGAGACACTTTACCTTTTTAACAAAAGCACACGGGTAGAGAACCCAATGGATCTAGGTGAAAATGTAGAGAGAATGTAGGTTTTAGAGAGAGAGGCTCTAGATCTAGGGTTTTTGAAAAGTAGTGAGAGAGATGTGAAAAAGTGATGTAAAATGTCATTTTTACGGACTGAAATTCGCACAGTCCGCTCGAGCGCAAGAAGTGACGCTCGAGCGCAAAATGCACACTCCCAGTAGTTTTGTAGACAACAAACCAATGCTTGAGCGCAAGAAAGGCTGCTCGAGCGCAGAAAGAGCCGCTTGAGCATAGAATTCACTCTCTCAATAGTTTTGCAGACCTGCAAAAGTACTAAGAGTTTGCAAAGCCCGCTCGAGCGAGTGTTGCTCGAGCGGAGGAGCAAAAATCTGGGCAACAAAAGTTTAGAAACTAAGCAACCAACCTTTCCTAAACACAACCACAATAACGCAATAGCCAAATTCAAAGAAACACAAGGGAAGTAAGATAAGATCAACCATACAACACCATGAAACCCAAGTACATAATATAATAAGGATCGGGTCAAAACCGGAATCGCAATAACTGACCTGAGGAATGAGCCTTCCACAAAAGTCAATCCATTACACCAAGCCTTAGTAGGGAGCAGAGTTCAGCAAATGGTGGAGCACTGCAAAAGCATCAATTTCCCAAGAAAAGAGGTGTCTTTTAAAGGCCAAGCTCCAGTCACCTTCAGTAGATCTTGAACTATGGAAATGAAGAACAGATACCTCCTTATTCAGGGAAAGTTGGGAAACGGGGCTGTTGGGTCCGTGGGGCCCATTACATGTCATGTTTCGATAATCCAAACTATTCAATATGTAAAGCTTGTCGAGTACTTTATCCTTGTAAAAAATTACGTTGATCGGATATCAATAGCTACTTGATCGAATTAGTTTTTTTCAACAATTTATTTTGAAAATTATATTTACCATTGACAGAAATCTAATCTGATCAAGTAGCTATCGATATCCATCAATGTGATTTTTTTACAGGGATAAAGTACTCGACAAGTTTTATATATTAAACAATTTGGATTACCAAAACGGGACCCGTGGTGGACCCCCACAAGCCCAACAGCACACTCCAGTCCGATCTCGAACTAGAGAGAAGCCTAGCCCTACAGCCTAGGAAACAGATCTATAAGGTCCTCATCCCCAAGCCAAGGATCAATCTAAAAAAGGCATGTTGCTCCATTGCCTAATTGGATAAAATCATGTAAATAATTTTATGATGTTATGTATATAACAACCTTCATAATCTAAGATCGTGAACTATCATGATCTTCACAAATAATAACATAATGCGAAAAATAAATAACATACCACGATCTATTATGCAAAACCTTCAAGTGATTCAAAATTGATTGAACATAAACCTAATAACAATATTAGCAGAAAAAAGGTTTCTATCTCTTAACCCTCTTTAGAATATGTTATATCAGAATAATTGATGGGTGATCTAAATATACTTTTATAAGTAGAGAGAGAACCAGTTTCCTTATTCAATGTTATTCCACTTGCCCACCAAAGTAGGAGACTTAGAAACTACTCCATCAATTAACCATTCAGATAATAACTTATGGTTAAAGATATGGAACTATAATCTTATTGAATCTATAATTCATATTGCGATATCATGTGGGTTACCATAATGACTAAATAATTAAATTTAGTCTTACATTCTCTCACTTGGCCCATATGATAACATATATCAAGATTTAATAAGGTAAACATTAGGCACGCAATAAATCATATCAAACCTTACTTTAATTTGGTCATCATTATAGTACTATAATTAAATAGCTCACTAATGCGAGTCATGGCAATTCTACACCAATGGTGCAACATAGTTTCTTCCATGTACCACAACACTAACAATTAGTTTAATATAGTCCTTAAGTGAAGAGTGTATTTAAAAGGTCCAATAATGCCTTTTTATCAAAGACTATTCTTGTTATCATTCATTCATTCTCATGCATGTACGTACTCATTCATTCTCATGCATGTACGTACTCATTCATTCATTCTCATTCTCTCACTTGACACAATCAATCATAAAGCAGTCTATAAAAACATAAACAATGGTTATAGATTACGTGAACATTTCTTAATTATTTTTAAGAGTAATCCCTTCACCAATAGATCTGCACTTAAAAATTATGTACTTATATGTTTTATTGACACTTTCTATTTCTGAAATTCTTCTTTAATGACAAAGTATTTCAATTCTATGTATTTAGCATCATTAGAATACTTGTCATTCTGAGAAAATAAAACAATTGAGAAATTATCACAATAAATTTTCAACGACTTGGCAACAAAAGTTAACAATCCCATGTTTTGAGATAAAGTTCCACAATAACAATTCATGAATTATAGTCTCAAAGCACACCACAAATTCAACTTTCAAAGAGGATACTTATGATAGTTCGTTTTACACTTTTCTTGATGTTGATCCCCCCATAATAGAAACAAAGAACCAAAAGTGAAATTTCTACTATCAATATATCATCTAAAACTACAACATATAAGAGTTTTAGAGACCAAAATGTTTTGGTCTCTAAAAGTGAAAATTTTGTTGCAAAAGATATTAGGGACCAATTTTCGGTCATCCCGAAAAATCAAAAATAAGACTTTTAATGACAAAATTTTGAAAATGTCACTAATAAATTGACTTTTAGAGACAAAACAATTTGGTCTCAAAATAGTTTATTTTTTGAGACAAAAAATTTGGTCCCAAAAGGATAATAATTTATCACTAGTTTCCAATTTGCGTTGCTAAAAATATAATAACGACACTTTTCGCAACAAAAATATTTGGTCCCTAAAAAATAATTTTATCCCTAAATTTTGATCTCTAAAACCTTAATTTTTTGTAGTGTAAAATCTTTAATCAACAAAGAGTCGCCACCTAATTTTTAAAGAGGAATTAAGAAAACTAAGTTAAGGACTGATCCGTCATAACCAGAAAATTTATAGGCTCGGGAGCTTAGGTACAAAAGGGGAATGTCATTGAATGATAGCACCCTCTTTTGCCCAATTCGAAGATTGACCTCTACTATCTTTCTATTTTATGATTTTAGTGGTTAATTATTCATACAAATTCATTTTAAGCTTAGAAACCCTTAACTAACCTAAAACTAAGTGGTTTGAATAAAAAATATATATATCATTCTTTTTAGATTCAATGAATAAAGCCATATTTCCATAAAATGATGATTTCTCCAAAAAGAGATTTTTGAATATTTTATGGCCATAAACATGAACTAAAATGAACAATATTTATTAAAATAAAAAAATATAAACAATCAGTTTTGCATAGAAAAGCAATTAACTTGAATTATTGAAAAATGAATGCAACCGAGAACACACATATGCTATGAAGATTAAGAGGACTTACCCGAAGGTCCACTTTCAGCGTCTTTCATGCAGTACATAAATTAAATATGATCTTGTTAATCCTATGGTTTGATTTTAATGATATCTAAATTATTTTGGACAAATTATGAATTTATTAATGTTTACTCTTTATCTTTGACACAAAATTAGATATAATTATTTGCAAATGTATGTTTTTGTATGTAGCATATTAACGTGATGCATATAAGAGTAATATTCATTAAATCAGATAAATTATTATTCATAATAAATTGAGCACTATTAATTCTTTGAATATATTGTAAGTTACTGTGCATAATTTGAGATATGAATAGTAAGTTTACAGTGCATTATATAATTTTTTTAATAGAAAAATTACTGTGCAAATAGTATTTCACTATTTGTCGAAAGCCACATTTAGTCTTGTAGGCACCCCATTTTTGACCGTCCTCAAGACTTGGACGTCACTGATTGAACACTCGGTGATCACCCTTGTTTGTGTTCGTCTTGAGTTCTCGGAGGTCTCGGTTGTGTGCCTTGCCTCAGGATCTCTCGACTCGACCGTTTTGTGTCTGGTTTTGCACCAAACACTTGTGTTTTGCCTTGGAGGGGCAGGGAATGCCTTGTGAGGCATCCCCACACATCACCGGCCGTGGCTAGAGGCCACCGGCCAGGGTTTTGTTGTCATCGGCAATGTATATTGCCGGTCGGCATTCTTTGTTGCCGATCGGCCATCAATTTTGTCAAAGTGACACTGTTGGCTGGCCGACTACTGTTTATCTACTTTTAGTAGATATTTTGTGCCAGCTGTGATAGCTGGCACCCACCTTTCCCCCCCTCCATACACGTGTATGGATGGATTTCACTCTTGCCAAGCTTGTCTTGTAAGCCTTGCAAGAGTGAATGTCTATAAGCGGAGACCTCTTCCTCCTCTTCTAGGGTTAGACAATATCTTGAGAGGAACTCTGGTTTTAGGTTTAGGATTTATATCTATCCTATATCTATACCTTCCTCTCTTTTGTGTTTTGTGTGCGTTTTGTCTCACTTTTGCACACACACACCTACCATCACACCTTCCTTTAGCTACTGAAGTACCAGAGGGTTGTTCTTGGTGTTCTTGACTGGATTTGAGCTCAAGGAGGCAACAAGATCACCATTTTTGAAGAAAGGCTTCAAGGGTAAGAATCTTTCCCCTTTTTACCCCTTTCTTGCATACTATTTTTGCCTACTTTACAACTGTTTTTGTGTTTAGTGTATAACATAAAAAAGTTCTGTTCTTAGGCCCTCTAAATAGTTTCTTTAGAGTGTTTTGTGGTTTGGAGGTGTTTGACCCCTCTTAGGCCTTGAGAGGCCCCATTTTGTGCTATTTTGAGTGAGCTCTGGGACTGTGGTGTTTGGGCCTCCTCACCACTGAAATCTTGAGGGATTTCAGTGGTAAGGATAGTGCCTTGAAGTCCCAAGAAGGAGAGGGCCACCCCCTCTCCTTGTTGTCCTTGAAAAGGGCCATTTTTGCCTCTTAAGGGAGCACCTAGCTTAGGCTCTTGTTGACCATGCCTTGGCTGTTATTTATGCTTATTTTGCCATGAAATAGCATTGTTTTAAGTTGGTTTTGGTACACAATGCTTGCTTAGCATACATGCCTTGTAATGCCACTTTGTTGCCTTAACATGCCTTAGGTTGTAAACCATTGTTCTAGCATGTTTTAGGCTTAGCTTTGTGAAGCTTTAATGCATGTTTTTGTATGCTTTAGCTCTATTTTAAGTTTCTTTAGTCATTCTTTCCATGTATTATATAGCCCCTTTACATTTTTGGTTTGTTGGCCTTAAGTGTATGAGTGTGTGGTGTGCATTACTTGCTTTGATTTAGTGGGTTGGGATCATTTTCCATGTTATTTCAGTCCCTTTGATATGCTTGTATGCTTGCCTTGGACACCTCTTTAATGCTTTGAAAGCTTGTGTTGCATGCTCCATGTTTTGGCCATTGTGCATGCTTTTGAATTTGAGCCACTTAGATGCCATCTAGGGGTTCCCTTTGCATGGTCTAGGACTGCCTTGGACCTGTTTTAAGCCTTCTTGGCCTTGTGAGGCTTGGTTGGTTTAGCCATGGTTTAAGTCCCCTTGACTTGCTTCAAATACTTGGACCATTTGCATGCTAATGTTTGTCTTGTTTAAGTTGGTTTAGGCACCTTTTCTAGCATGTTTTCAGTGTTTAACATGTTGGTTATATGTCCATGTTTGTGCCTTTTAAGTGTGCTTAAAAGTTGCTTTAATATGCCTAAGTGTTGGACCATATTTGCATGCATGTGTGCATGTGTTTTGGACCTCATTTCCTTGGCTTTGGCCACTGTTTTGGACTTAATCTAGGGCTGTCCAAATTAGTGTAAGATCATCCTCTCATGTTATTGCACGCATGCCTTGCATATCATCACATGTTTGCTCCATTTCACCTTGTGTGGCATGCCATGTGTAATTGCATTTTGTTGCATTGCTTGAGTTGCATGACATGTTGTTGCATGCTTAGGTTGTAATACATTTGGC
Organism: Camellia granthamiana; assembly: GCA_036172215.1. Lineage (NCBI taxonomy): Eukaryota > Viridiplantae > Streptophyta > Magnoliopsida > Ericales > Theaceae > Camellia > Camellia granthamiana. The sequence goes on from CM069905.1 coordinate 97,190,419, forward strand.
ATGTATTCTCTCCCTTAGCCGCTTAACATGTTGTTACATGTTTGTGCATTGCTCCATGTTCATGCTTGCATGCTTGCCCTCATGATCATATTGCATGCTAGTTTACATGCCTAGGTTGCATTCCATCTAGCATGCATGCCTTGTCCCTTGATCAAGTGATAGGGAGTGGGCCTTGGTTTGACTATGTGCATTGCATTACATTTGACATGAAAATGCACATCTTGGTCTCTTGGACCATCAGGCATTGAAATGCGCGATTGATGGTCCGAGAACCAAGGACCATGTCCCTTTGAGTCATACACATGATAAGGGATAGGGTTAGTGCATACATTGCTTGAATTGCATTGCCATGCTATGCCTTGCCCTCTGCTGCTGTCAATTGCAGGTTCTGCAGACATTCTTTGCCGACCGGCAATGTTCAGTGCCGACCGGCAATCCATTTGTGGCCGATAGCTTCATCAGTAGCCGATGACCACATCCTACTGCCGGTGGCAATTCTCCTCAGCCGGTGGTGTCTCCCAATGTCCAGGGAAGCAATTCTGAGACTTTGGCAATCTCCAGAGGAGTAGAGCAGGGAAAACAGAGGCAGTCTATGCATGGCAGTGCACTTCCGAGCAAGACCCGAGCGCGCGCGCATTGGGCCCTCTTCCCGAGGCCCTTTTTCTTGCTTTCTTAAATTAATTAATTTGCTTAATTAATTTAGTTGGTCTGTAATAATTAATTAGCTAGGATAGTTAATTCATTATTCGAATTGTATTATTCTTTTGGTCCCTCCGAGCGAGGGCAAATCTGTAATAAGTGTGGGTGTGTGTGTGTGTATGTCTTCCAACCCCCACTTCTTTCTCCCTTTTACTTACCTGCTTTTGATGGTTAGTATTAGGACATGTTTAATTTAGCATACCTTATGCTATGCATGCGTGCATCCATACATTTGTCTTGCATGCACCGGGCTCGGCGCATCATGCTAACTGCATTAGTATTTCAAATCTAACTTGAATACATGCATCAAATGATTGCATTTCACATGCCATTTTAGGATTAGCCGAGCCTAACCTAATTGCATTCTGTGTGTGATGCATTAGCCACTTCAGCATGAACTAGGATCACGCATGTTTGCTAACTAGTTTACTGTTTTGGCACGGAGTACGATGTAAGTATTTTTATGCTTTAGCATATCGCATGCGTGTGAATGTTAACATGATAGCATGCTTACCATGAGGCTAGTTGCTTATGTGCTATAAACTGCCTGAATGCCTGTGGGTGAAGGTTGGATTGTTTGAGTTGGAATGGCTCATTGAAATTCGTGTTTTAGCCTACTTGCGAGTAGCAAATCCCAAAACTGTTTTCGAAACAAACGGATATGCAACGCTTTGTTCTAATTTAGGCGATTTGGTCTATACTTGTTCGCTGTGCGCATAACGTAGTAATCCTAGGCTAATAACCGGAATAAGAACATATAATGTTTTCAAAACAAGATATCACGGTTAGTAGAGGCCGATCTTTGATCGGGCGAGAGGGGGTGCCCATAGCTGACCTTCCCCAATCGTACCCAAGTTCCCGAGCCGAGGCAACTTTGGTGATGACGGACACGTGGCCTTTGGCACCGAGTCAGGGTTTTCTAAATTCCCCCAAAATAAAATATTTAGGTGGCGACTCTGTATCTGGCAAAGCAGTCCATGTTTGGCACTTCTTTTCTAAAAATCTGTTTTCTTAAAATGATTTGCCGGATTTGGACTCTTTGGTTCAAGATTACGAACCGTGACACAAATCGAGTCCGAACTGTAGCCCACGGGCACGTCTACAAGTCTATAATTTCAAATTTTACTATTTATTGAAAGCAACCTTTGGCCTATAATTTCAAACTTTTGCCTGCAAATTTGAAAGAGAAACTGTAGCGGCGTGCCCATCTCCACATGATCCAAGCTGCAAAAGTCAAATGAGAAGCATCTCGATTCTCCAATGGATATATTTTTTGTTATAAAAGAAGTATTATGCGTAGAGAAAAACATGACATGAAAAAGAGAAAAATCTGTGATATTGAAGTATTCTCAAATATAGTGTTGTCTACTTTCAGCGACTTATTATTTCTTTTGAGAGAAAATTTGTTGAGAGTTTGAGAAAAATTATAAAAGCGTTTTCTATCCTCTTATTATTTTTGTAAAAAAGAGAGTTTTTGTGAGTGATTTTTAGTATAAAATCACTTGGTGAGGTATGACTAGGCACTGGATTCTAAACTAGTTGGTTGGAGTGATTTGGGTTGGTCACTTGTTGTAACGGTTCACTAGCACCTATGAAGCTAGTGGTGTAGTTATTATTTCAAGAATAGTAGAGAATTCTCATAGAGAAACTTGAGGAGTGGACGTAGATCCAATTGTGTCGAACCACTATAAATCGCAGAGTTTGCTTTCTCTTTCCTTTCTTCATTTTATTTCATTACTATATTTTATATTGTTGAGCATTTTTATTTATTTATTATTTGGGTTAAATTTTAATTTAGTAATTTATTTAGAAACCCAATTCAACCCCCCTCCCCCTCTTGGGTTGTCTACCTGGGGTAACAATTGGTATAAAAGTCTGGACTCTAGTTTTAGTGACTTAACTATCTTATAGTAGATTATAGTAACTCCTACCTACTCATTACCTGAGGGACAAGCATCTAATAGACCACTAATGTTTAACAACACAAACTTTAGCTATTGGAAAACCTGGATGACCATACACATACAATCTACCAATTATGAGAGCTGGAAAATCATTTGTAATGGTCCAAAATTTCCTACCAAAACCTAAGAGTGAGTGGATAGAAGCTGATACAAAAATTTCTCAAGCCAATGTTAAAGCCATAAATATGTTATACTGTGCTATAGATGCCAACAAATTCAATAGACAACAAAAGAAATTTAAGATAAACTCATAGTGACTCATAAGACAACAGACCAAGTTAAAGAGTTTAAAGTAAATTTGCTAGTCTATAACTATGAGCTCTATAAGATGAAATCTGATGAAACTATCACTCAAATGTTTACTCGTTTTACAAATATTGTAAATGGTTTAAAATTTCTTGGTAAAATATATACTAATACTAAAGTTGTAAGAAAAGTGCTTAGGTTATTGCCTAAGAGTTGGGAGACAAAACTCATCGCCATCACAGAAGCCAAGGACTTATCAAAGCTAAGTCTAGGCGAACTGATGGGATCTCTTCTCACACATGAGTTCATCATGAAAGAAAGGGATGAAGAAGAAGACAACAACAAAAAAAAAAAAAAAAAAAGGAAAAAAAAAAAAGGAATAGCTTTCAAATCCATTGCTACTCGTGAAGAAGATGATGAAGATAATTCAGAATATGATGATGAAGAAATGTCTTTCTTAACAAAATGGTTCCATAAATTTATGAAAAAGAAATGAGGAGGGAGAAGATTTTTCAAAAGAGATTTTAACAAAGGAGAACAAGGCAGAAAGGATTTTGTAAAAGGAGAAAACAACAAAAAAAAACTGAAATCACTTGTTGTGAATGCAACAAGCATGATCATATCAAGGCCGATTGTCTGGAAATCAAGAAACAATACAAGAAAGACAAAAGAAGAGTTATGATTGTTGCATGGGGAGATAGCGATGAAAGTGACTCAAAAAATGATGACAGCAACAATGAAGTTGCTAACCTATGCCTAATGGCATTTGGAGATGATGATGAGGTAAGCAATGAATCTTATTTTTTTGATGAATTACAATCTGCATTTGAAGATTTGTTTGATGAACTTAGAAGACTTGGCATTAAAAATATTGATCTTAAAAAGATGTTTCCAGTTCAACAAAAGAAAATGAGCCTTTATCTAATAAAATTGAAGTGTTACAAAAAGATTTTTCAAAGATAAAAGAAGAAAATGACATTTTAAAATTGAAAGAATCTCTTATTTTGAATAAAGAACTAAATGATTTGAAAATCGAAAATGATTTTTTAAAAAATGAGAAAGTTGTTTTGAACGAATATATAGAAGATTTGAAAAATATTCTTTCAAAATTTACTCAAGGAAGAAACATTTTAGATAAATTTCTTAAAAGTCAAAATCATACATTGGGTAGAGCCGAAATTAGTTATAAACCTTTTTCAAAAGAAAAAAACTTTCAAAAATGGTTTTGTTCATGCATTTTCTAGACGCACTCATCTCATGTCATTTTTGTGGTAGAAAATGTCATATTTCACCTTCATGTCTTGTTAAAAGAAATCATTTTACTAAAATAAAAAAGATGTGGGTTCTTAAAGACATTTCTGGTATGTCAAATTCTAACTTTTATGGACCTAAGAAAGCATGGGTACCAATAGAAAAAGTAAATTTTTGTAGCTATGTTTCAAAATAAAATCCAACAGTAATAGATGGTATCTCGACTGTGCATGTTCAAGGCATATGACCAGAAATAAAGCCATGTTCGCCACACTTCAATCAAAGGATAGTGGTTACATAACTTTTGGTGACAATAGTAAAGGGAAAATCCTTGGTATAGGTAATATTGGTAAAAGTCCTTCTCCCATTATAGAAAATATCTTACTTGTTGAAGGTTTGAAACATAACTTATTTAGCATTAGTCAATTATGTAATAAAGGTAATAGAGTTATTTTTGAGAAGTCATGCTGCATAATTGAAAGCATTACAAATAATAAAAACTTTATTTATTGGTCATAGACATGAGAATGTAAACGTGTTTGACTTGCATAACTTATCTTCTCAATTTAATGTTAAATGCTTATCTGATATTAATGAAACTGGTTGATTATGGCATCACCTATGATAAGGTCTACCAACCAATTTCATTAATAGCATATAAGCATTTAATACCGCTAAAATCGCTCTAAACATCACATATTTTGGGTTCTGGTGGGTGAGTTGGACGGGTTGGGTGTCCAAGCCTTGCAAGTCAACGTGGGTGGCGATTTGAGAAAGCCAACCCTCCTTTCAACCGACCCAACCTGCCACTTAATTTTTATTTTATTTTTTATGTATGTGTGTGTATCCAGGTTCCAAACCAAATGTAACGCCCCTAAACTTATAAACCTTTATACAATTAATACTATTAAATATTCTCCGCATATTATCAATTGAATCCATTTCACATGAATTAACACATTAAAGAAAATATTGTCTTTCTCATAGAATTTCTCATAAGAGCTTACATTTATGTACTATACTTGTAAGATTTGAGAATTTAACAATACATATGAAATTTGAGAAATAAAAAAAATACAACAAAAATGCCTTAAAGGCTTACACCTTCCAGACGAGGGCCTTGATTACACATAAAGGGAACATTTTCCCAAACAGGTAAGCTCGGTAGCTGTAAACACATAAACATCCAAGAAGCCTCAGTGTTCCATCGCAAGTCTCCACAAGATCGTCAATGAAGTGGAATCACTTCATCAAGACTTGAAAGTTTTGTTAGATTTGGGGTGACCAATTGCCCATTAGAAATACTATTAATAAGGTATATAAATGATTGAAATGCATATGATCATGCTATACACATACCACAACAAAATCTGTGCTTTTCTCTTTTAAAATCAATGATGTTCAATGCATAATTTCCATTCAAAACTCGTCATCAAGAACAAAGCAGTAAATACGCAATGACGTCCCAAGCAAGAGCCGCAAAACCACACATATATGTATATATATATTTTTGTATACTAAAAATATTCCCATAGTTGCCAACTCTTAATACGATAGGGAGATGGGCACCCAAAATCATTCGCTTTTTGACTTTCACCAACTATAAATACGGCAGGATCAGTGGACATCCAACAATATTTTCCCACATTCGTCCAACAAATAAGCTCAAAACAGGGCAATTGGGCACATTGACCCCCCGTGCGAGTACCAATACAATACACAACCATTTTCAAAATCTGACTCAACTACCCGGACTTATACGCTATTTATCCCCTTTCAACATCTTTTAAAACCCAAGAGATCATAATAATCGTGAGATGAAATTACAAAATGTAATGCAATGCATGAATTCGTAAACATTTCAATTGCCTAAGATTCATTCATTGGCAAACATATAAATCTTAACACAGTTCATTCAATGCTTCAATAAAGAATTAATATAATCAATAATCAAAAGATTTCAAATTTCCACAATCTCAACAATATCCCCATTTCCTTCATTTCAATATAAAATTCCAAAACAACTTAAAAATCAACCTTTATACACATTTCTACTAAACATCATCTCAATTTCATGATTCAAGGTCCAATTGAATAAAACTTTATCTTTTGAAGAAAATTAAAAAGTTAGGGTTTGGGCAAAATTAGGACTTTTCTCTCATTTATGTTTCCAACACAAATACTCATCATCAACATCCATAATCATCAAGAGTTATTCCAAATTCCTCAAACATTTGAGTAAAACACCATTTAAGTGTATCAAAACTCATTTACTACAACATAATCATCTCATACATACATATAACTAAGAAAATACCATATACATCTCAAATCATAGATATACAAAGTTAAGAGTACCCCTACCTCAAGGATGAGAGCAAAAGATGAAGGCCCAAAGAGAAAGCTCGAAGAAATCGCAATCCAATCGGTCAAAGCTTTAATCTTTAATGCAGGATCTATGGTGGATTCTTGATGAAAAAATAGATGAAATCAAGGTTTGGAGGTCTAGGGTTTCGGGTATGGAGGAGAGGGAGAGAAAAGAGGAAAAAATAAATAAAAAGTTAGGACCAAAAAGTGACTTTAAAGTGGCTGACTTCAAATAGACCACTCGAGCGATCAAAGCTTGACTCGAGCAGTGAAAATAAGTTCTCAAAATCTCAGATTCTCGAATAGACTGCTTGAGCGGTCAAAAGTTCGCTCAAGTGGACTTGTTTCTAGCATAGGTACTCAAATTTCAAACAGATATAACTCCCTCGTCTGGACTCCGTTTTAGGCCATTCTTGTGTCTAAATCAAAACGCCGGAAACAAGATCTCCAATGGTTCTAGCCTCACCTCCAAATTTAAAGTGTGAAGAGAGAAAAAGGTAAAAGAGTGAAGACTGTTCAAGGAACAATTATCCGAATCAATGTATTTGATTCAATCCTACTTTACCATTATGTTACCATCCCAATCAATACTCTAAAATAAATCAAAAAGGCTCCAAGTACAATAATAAGAGAGTCAAGAGCAATCACACTAGTCCAAAGAGTACGAAGTGTTACACCAAATGTACATACACTGCACACACACAATCAATTCTCAATTAAACCTAATTCACACCCCTAAACATCTCATTGCATTCATTATCCTCTTCCTTCTCCTCCTCACCTTGCGGATTAGCACTATCATTAGCCTTTTTGACACTGCTTCTCCACTCACCGCCATATTTTGTTCCTAATTTGGTATTGGCTCTCTCTTTGCTCACTCTCTGCTATCTCTTTCTCTTTGCTCTCTCTATACTCTCTTTCATCTAAACAATCAACCCCTTCTTCCATCTAAAATTTTCATAAGGAAAAAATCAGAAAAAGGGAAAGGTTTCACTTTTAGAATCTGATTGAGTATTCAATAATTCCATCCCACTTTTTTTTTTTTTTTTGTCGACTGGGTCAACATTGATAACCTTATACATATGCATATAATATATATATACACCTACTTCAAACCCATATTTTTGAATATTTATGTGTCAAGATCAGTGAAACAGAGAGGGTTAATTTACTAAAAAAAAAATAGTTTGGCAAGGAATTTGTTTCACCAATGATTTAGGAATGACAGGAAGCATACATGAACTACAACTATCTCCAAACTATTTTGAAAAATATCTTAAATTTTCCACCTCTTGTATGAATTTCTGGATTTTTTTCCACCATTTTCTTATATCAGACTACATATTCAACAACACTGTTACATGCTTTCTCAGTTAGAACTATTTAAAATATGTATACTTATCATCATTGTAAATTTGTATTTTGTAATAGATAATGGATGAGAGAAATACAAGTGATGATTGTTTTGATGGTGGAAACCCTCTTGTAATACAAATTAGATTTTTTTAATCTTTGACTCAAGTTTTGTAATTTGAATTATGTTTTTTATAAACCACCCGAACCGTCAAGTCAAAACCATCGTTATTTGGCAACCAAATGTAGCGCTCGACTTTCTTCGCTCGCCCCCCTTTTGAAGAGGCGCGAATTGGTCCTACAGTTCGGACTCCTGTCATGGTTCTGAATCTAATCTCACAAAGTGCAATGTAAGACTGATAAATCACCAAAGAGTCCAATCCGGCAAATCATTTTGGAAAATCATATTTTAAATCAAATAATGCCAAAATTGGACTGCTTTGCCCGATTACAAAGTCACCACCTAAATATTTTATTTTTGGGGGAATTTAGGAAACCCTGACCCATGCCAAAGGCCACGTGTCCGTCATCACCAAAGTTGCCTCGGCTCGGGAACTTGGGTATAAGAGGGGAAGGTCCTGAAATGAGCACCCGCGCTCGCCCGATCAAAGGATCGGCCTCTACTAAGCATGATATGTTGTTTTATAAACACATGTGTTCTTATTCCGGTTATTATCTATCTTTACTACGTGATGTGCACAGCATACAAGTATAGACTATATCGCAAGAATTTGAACAAAACAATTCATGTTTGTTTTCGAAAATGGTTTGAAAGTGCCACCCTCAAGAGGGCTAAAGCGCGGATTTGCCACTCTCAAGTGGGCTTAAAGCATGATGATTTGCCACTTCACCAAGTGGGCTTAAAACTCACATTTGATGAATTGTCCCAATTCAAGCAATAAAGCTTTCATCCACAGGCATTCATGCAGTTTAGCATTTAAGCAAATAGCCTCATGGCAAGCATGCTATCATGGCAACACTCACACTCATACAAGTATGCTAAAGCGTAAACACTTACAGTGTACTCCAAGCCAAAACAAAAGCTAATTAGAAATCAATGCATGATCCTAACTATACAAAATGCCTAATGCAACACATGCAATAATGCAACTAAATAGGCTCGGCTATCTAAGATGGCATATGAATGCGACAATTTGATACATGTATTCAAAGAAGTATTGAAATGTGATACAGTTTGAATGATGCGCCGAGCCCGGTGCATGCAAGACAAATGAATAATGCAAACATGCGAGCATAATGTATGCTAATTGAAAAATGATCATAATCTAACCACCGAAAGCAGATAAATAAAAGGAAGAAAGACGTGGGGTTAGAAGACATGCACATACACACGCACCCTTATTACAACATTGTGCCCTCTCGAAGGAGGGTCCAAATAAATAAGCTAACTAGCTACGCTAATTATTACAAACTAACTAATTAACTATTCTAGCTAATTAATTATTACAACACAATTGAAATTGAATAACTAGTTACACAAACTAATTAAGTACAACACCTGAATCAAATAATTAGCTACAACTAACTAATTAAAGCAAGTAAATGGCCTCGAGGGACGAGGGAGACATACATGCTCGGTTGCATCCTTCCGAAAATCCATCGCCATGATCTCTGTTGCCTCTATTTGCACTCACCTTGATCTTTGAAAATTACACCAACTTCCAGACTGCTTCTGCTTCAAACTAAGAACACTTTTGCACAAAAATGGATTGGCGGCCGGTCGGCCACAAAAAGTGGTTACGGCCACCTTAACTGGCCGGTCGGCTAGTATAAGTGGCCGGTCCGCTACTGCAAGTGGCCGGTCGGCCACCCCTTTTTCCAGGCTTCTAGTTTTGCTACAACAGAGAACAACAGAGGCATAACAATGTATTTCTCAAGCAATGTGTGTACTGCCACCCTCCTTATCATTTCTCAAGCTCAAAAGAGTACGTCACTTGACTCTCAAGCCACCAATCAAGCATTTTCATGGATGATGGACAAAGAACCAAGCTTGTACAATGTTGTTGAATGCACAAATAGACTCAAAGGGACCATCACCCTATCATGCATGATCAAGGGTGATGGAGACAAAGGAGATTGGCTCATTTTCATCACTTTAAGTATGAAATGGAGTAATCTACCTTGTGTTCAATATAACGTCTGATTGAACACAATGCAATGCAAACAACATGTTTATCTTGGCCATGTTTTACTTATCCAATTTTGTTTACACATTTTAGCATTACCAAGCCATTCTTTAATCAATTTGTCCAAGATGATTGTCCTCTAATGAGAGATGGGTCAACAAAGGATGGTTTAAAACATAAGAAAGATCATGCCTTTGGCTAGAAGGAACCCTCAAAAAAGGGTTAAAGCCATTTGAGCACAAACTCTAACTCATGCTTAAACACAACCTTAAGGCCAACAAACCCTCAAAACAAAAGGAAAAGTGAAGAAATGAGGGAGGGTGCAAAATTTTCAGTGCTGAAATGGCATGCTAAAGACACTAAATCATGCAACCAATGCATGCAAGACATGTTTAAAGCCAAAAGCATTAAAGCTAGTAAAGAGTACTACACTAGAGGCATGCAATACTAAGCTTAGATGACCAAACTAACTCTGGATAGAGCTTAATCATGCCAAAACAGTGACCAAAACATGCTGAAATTTAGGCACAAAAGGCAAGAAAATCATGTGCACATGTTGGCTCGCAAGCAAGACACAAAGCACAACTCTTAGAAGCAATGAAAGAGTGATATATGTGAGAGTGTGACAGTGATATATACACTGAAATTACATGTTAAATGATGTTATGGCATGCAAACAACCCAAGCAAAGCATGTTAGAAGCCTTAAATCACAAAGCTAGTGAAGCCAACTACACTATAGCCATGCAAGGCAAAGCATATATGACCAAGACCACCCAAAACAGAGCCAAAGCATGCTAAATCAGTAGCAAAAATGTGCCGGAGTTAAGCTAACACAAGCTAGAATGATAGGCTAAATCATCAAACATGTTAAGCTAGTAAGCATGATTGCACTACAAGTGTAAGAAGCAAGCAACAAATGACTTAACCAACCAGAAACAGAGCTAAAGCAGGTCAAAAAAGTCACAAAAACATGCTGAGATCAAGCCATGAGATGGTAGAAAAACATGCTCACATGTTGGGCCATCAATACTTGTAAACAAGACACAAGGAGGGGAGGCCACCCCCTCCTATTTGGGACCTCAAAACATGGTTTTTGTCACTGAAAATCCTCTAAGTTTCAGTGGTAAAAAAGCCCAAAAAATTTGATTTGAAGGTGGTGAGAAATGGTGCAAAAGGCTTAACAAGCTAAAGAGCAAAAAAAGGGGGGACAACCCCCTAACTCACAAAGGCTCAAACCAACACTTTTAGGAGTAAAAAACAGAGGTTTTTGTAGTTGAAAACCAGGCCAAAAACAATCCCAAAGTAGTTGAAAACTATGGCAAAGCAAGTATGCAAAACAAGCTAAAAGGGAGAGAGTTATACCTCTTGAAGCTCAGCACAAATCAGCCACTTTCTTAGGCTCAAACAACCTTCCAACAGCCCAAAAATAGATTCCAAGGGACCTCAGCCCAAAGATATGCAACTTTGATGAAGGATGTCTAGGCAAACTAGAAGTGTTTCTCTACTTCTATGAACAAAAGGGCAAGAGAGAAAGAACTCTAGAGAGAGAGGAATGTAGAGAGAGAGAGAGAGGCTCCCAAACTTTATAACCTTGCAAAATGATATATATGGTGTCCATATATAGCAAAAATACAAGCCTTGGTCGAAATATTCGATTACAGGACAGGTGGAGGAGAAATATCTGCAAATTTTGAGCTTTCTGGACATTTGTGGCCGACTGACCACTTTTTGTGGATGACAAGAACCCCTTTTGGGCAACATATGGCCGACAAATTCCATTAGTGGCCGACACATGGCCGACAAGCTTCACTAGTGGCTGGAAAGCAAAGACTGGTTTCTTGCCCCAACTTCAATTAGGCATATCTCCTTCATCTGGACTCCTTTGTAGGTCATTCTTGAGTCTAAATTGTAGCCCCGGAAGTCTTGTTTCCAATGGTGCAGCCTCACATCAAAATTCCAAGTGTGATAAGAGATATCCCTCTTTTAGTGAATACTGCTCAGTTTCAGTCCAACCGGATTGATGCCTAACTTCAACCAGCCATATCTCCCCCATCCGGACTCGGCTTTAGGAGATTCTTGAGTGAAAAATAAAACCCCATAAGTCTTGTTTCCAACGGTGGTGGCCTCATAGCTGAAATACAAGTATACAAAAGAATAGGCCTGATTTAGCGAGGGCTGCTCAACTCTCTCTTAACAATTCATGCCCAACTTCTTCCCCAACTTGGTTTCTTCCCTCCTCTCCTATTTTCTTCAACTCCAAACCTTTAAACAATATGTTTAAAAGATTTTTTTCAAAGAGTTCACCTCTCCTTCATTTATTCCACTTTGTCCTTGCTCGGTTTACCGAAAAGCGCAACATTTAACAAAATACGAGCATCGGAACATCGTAGGAACTTTTTTAAAAAAATATTTTGAAAGAAAGGGTTTTAAGGTCTAAAATATTTTAGTCAAAATCATTTTGCTCCAAAAATGGGGTGTGAGGTTGGAATTTGGAGCTCTCCTTGCCGAAGAAATCGAACCTTTGCACTACACAACTTTCATCACCAGGTAAATGATCAATGGCGCACAAGTCTTAAGGACGGTCAAAAATGGGGTGTCTACACCAAACAGCCAGTTTTTTATAAGAAAAATAATATTTTTAATGGTAATTTTGTCAATGCGCCACTCGCCGTGCGATTTCTATTTTAACCCTAAACCGCACTGACCCCTAAGTGTTAGACCGATGCACAGGTATAACTTGGTTCAAATGAAATTGTTTTGCAACAATAGGGGTATATTAGACAATTGCAGCGTTAGATTTCCTATTGAAGTTTTCATGCTTTTACATATAACTAGTGAGAATGGTGCGCGCAAGGCAGGCAAATGGGTGGCCATAGTGAATAAGTTTTGTAAATTTATTTGTGAGATTTGAAATTAATGAATTAATCAAACATGTATTTTTTTATTTTTATTTTTTTAAAAAAACACCTATCTTTATAGTCTTTTAAACTTTCAAAATTTACACAATTCAAATAAAATAAAATAAAATACTTAAGCATTGTTCACTTTTCAAAATCTAAGGTGGTACAACTAATTTTTTTTTTTAAATTGTTTGCATAAAATATACGTAATTTTGAAAGAAAATGTTGACATTTCATAATTAAAGTAATAAAAATAAAATTTATTATATTTGTTCGAAATTCACTGAATAAATAAAATATACTATAACTAAAAACTAAATTATTGTAGGTCTTCTATCAGCATTCCTGCATTGTCAACATGATAGTTAGTATTATAATTGATGAACAACACATATATTATGTATTTATAAAATGTTATAAAGTAAAAATGTTATACTTACATAATATATATACATATATTTTTACCTTCTAAAAGGTATAGACATTCTTCAAACCAATCTATATTTAAAACAAATGTCATGCACAGTGCACAATCTAGTTGACGTTGCATTGTTGATACAAGTATGATAAATGCATAGGCACGGTCTCGGCATGACGCAATATAATCTTTAAACATTTTAACTCCATTATCCTGTAAAATTTTGGAATTATAATATTGTGTTTGAAAAGGCAAGAATAAGTTATTTATAATAAATTGTATAGTTTCCTACCTTTGGTCTCATAGTCTTCAAATATGATGGTTGACATCACAAGATAAACTCTACCTGTTTATCTTGAACAGTGAGATTTATTGAACCAGTATTGTCTTTGACCACAATGTTAACATTGTATCTAATACCCAAAAAAATATATATATTGTTAAAAGAAAATATTATATTTAATAAAAAAAAATAAAACACTTGTCAAGTTTGAATTATTATTCTACATAACAATTATCTACCTAAAGGAAATTAGCTCGTTATAATATCAATATAAACATGTATGCAGTGATGACAAACAATGTGACCATAATGATATTCAACTTTTTGATAGCAACTTTTGCACAAATCAATTCAAAGGTTGTCAACATCAATTTGTTCAATGTACCCATGTATTCGAAAATATGAAACCTACAAAATATTTGGAAAAAACATAAATTAATCTCTCTCTATAAATGAATACATATACATATCGTTTAACATTCATTACTTGGAATGATAACAATTCTTACCTTTGGCATAAGTGTAAAATCACGTATTCGAATTCTTTTGGCATTTGATATTACCAATGACTGTGAAATTGAGAATCCATTTTTTCGATTCCAAAATACCAACTTTTGTGATATAGGATTCATAGCAAACCTAGATAGACATGTCAATATATATATATAATTGTGAGAATTATATTGTCATATATAATTGGTTAATATTATGCAATCATAACATACCACACTCAAATATGATTTGTATAACGGAATGAATGATTAGTATATAACTTATTGTATTTGCATGTAGCGAGAACAAGACACAACTCTCAAACATAAGCAAGGTGTGACCAACATGAGAATATGGCAATGTAATAAGCTCTGAAAATATGTGAGGAATGATGCCAAATCAACCAAACAAAGCAAGTATAGCATGCAAGAAAGCCTAAAGCTTAAGGCTAGCCAAGGGACTCAAACCATGGCCACACAAGGAAAGCCCCAAAGGGCCAAGGGCACCCAAAATAGTCCCAAGGTAGATCAAGATAGGGCCAAAAACAAGCTCGAAACTAGCCAACACAGGCTAGAACACAACACCAAAAACATGAGGCATGCAAGGCTACAAAAGGGGTGTTACACTACACCTATCAAAACCAAACATGGCATGACTTAACCAATGAAAAATAGAGTTATGGCATGGTAAAACAAGACCAAAAACCCACTTAGATGGCATCCCAAAGACCTAATCATGGAGGCATGCACAATGATCCATTCATGAGGCATAAAACATCAACTCTTTAAAGCATTAAAGGAGTGATAAGTGCAAGCATTTGAACATGAAACATGGACTGAAAACACATATGAAATGATGCCAAATCATGGAAAAGGTCCAAGCAATGCATGCTAATGACTTGGACACTCAAAGCCAACAAGCTAGGTTGAACCATGGCTATACAAAACAATGCAAGCATGACCAAAAAAAACACCAAACAGACCTTAAACATGGTAAAACAAGGCTAAAAGCTTCTTTGGGTCAAGCCAAAATCATGCTAAAAACATGGCTTAAAGCACAAAGCATGTTAAGGCAATTTCATGGAAATGCACTACAAGTGCATGAGGCATGCAAAGGCTAACCAAACCAAACCTAAAAAGAGGTATGACATGGTAAGACAACACCAAATACATGCTGAAGTGGACACAACATAGGTTAGAATGACATGCTACTTCATGAAGCATACAAGACTAGTGTGTGTGATTTACACTACAAGTGTATAAACCATGCATGGAGTGATCAATCCAAGCAAAAACAATGGTAAACCTCAACAAAATAACCACAAATACATGCTAATATGCAAGCTAAAACAAGCATAACAAGCATGCTCACACATGAGGCATTTGAGGCAAGTATTGAAGACACAAGGAGAGGCGATGACCCTCTCCTTTTTGGGACCTTAAAACACCATCCCCACCACTGAAATCCCTCTAGATTTTAGTGGTGAGAAGGCCAAAACAAGGTGATCCCGAAGCTCACAAAGAAGGCACAAAAGCAAGGCCAAACAAGGCCTAAGGGGGGGTAAACAACCCCAAACCAAAAAGTGACCTTAAACAAAGGTCTCAAGCATGAAAAATTAGAACTTTTTGTAGTTTAGAGTTAAGGTTAAAATAATATGCAAATAGGTCTAAAAGCTTAAGCAAGAATAGAGGTTTAAAAGCAAGAAGCTTACCCTTGAAGAACACCTTCAAGAACACTACTCCAGCAGCTTCCTTTGGCCAAAACCAGCTCAAGAACACTAAAAACAACTCCTAAGGACCTCAGCAACCAAAGGATGGTGTTCTACTAGGTGTTTGTGTGCAATAGTAAGATAAAAAGACACTTTAGAGCACAAAACAAGGATCAACAAGGAGATATAGATACAAATGTATATCTATCTCTCAAGACTCCATTTTCTGAACCCCTGAGAAGGGAGGAGGGCTCCCTTCTTATAGAATTCCAATTCTCAAGCTTGTTGAGCAAGCTTGAGTCTTGAAACAAATCCCTCCATACACATATGGAGGATGTGAATTGTGGATACCAGCTGTCACAGCTGGCAGAAAATATCTGCAAAAAGCAGATGGAGAGGTCTCGGCTCAAAAATATGGCCGATCGACCAACATAAGTGCCGACCGACCAAAAGGAGTGCCGATCGGCCAATATTTTTGGCCGATGGCAAGAACACAAGGCCGATGGCATCATGCCGTGGCCGATGGGTTGAGGGGATGGCCAACAAGCCACCCTCTTCCCTCAGAAGCAAAAACACAAGTGTTTGGTCCACAACCAAGCACAAAACAGACAAGTTGAGAGATCCTAAGGCAAGGCGCGCGGCCGAGACCTTTGGGAACTTAAAACGAACACGAGCATGGATGATCATCGAGTGTTCAAACGATGACGTCCAAGTCTTGAGGACGGTCAAAAATGGGGTGTCTATAGTGAGTTGAAGATTTAACTCCAGGAATTGTTAGATAAAGGTTTCATTCACCCTAGTACTTTACCTTGGGGAGCACCAGCTCTCTTTGCTAAAAAGAAAAATGGAGCGCTGTGATTTTGTATTGATTACCAGAATTTGAACCAGGTAATTGTTAAGAACAAGTACCCAATGCCTCGTATAGATGACTTGTTTGATCAGTTAAAGTGGTCTTGTTGCTTCTCTAAGATAGACCTGAGATCGAGTTATCATCAGTTAAGAGTGAAGGAAGAGGATATTCCGAAAATGGCATTGCATACACGGTATGGCCATTACGAATTTCTAGTGATGCCCTTTGGGCTAACCAATGCACGGGCTGTGTTTATGGATCTAATGAATTAGATTTTTCATGAGTTCCTAGACCATTTTATGGTCATCTTCGTGGATGACATCTTGATTTACTCACCATCTGAGGAGGAACATGAGGAACACTTACGAGTGGTGCTTGAGTTGCTTAGAGCCCACAAGCTATATGCTAAGTTTGGGAAATATGAATTCTGGTTGAGAGAAGTTAAGTTTTTAGGTCATGTGGTATCCGGGGAAGGGGTGAGTGATTCATCCAAGATAGAGGTAGTGCAAGATTGGGCACAGCCTAAGAATGCTTTTGAGATCCATAGTTTCTTGGGGTTAGCCGGGTACTATCGTAGATTCGTGAAAGACTTCTCTTGGCTAGCCTCACCGTTGACTAGATTGACAAGGAAAATGATCAAATTTGTGTGGAGTGAGACTTGTGAGAAGTCATTTCAAGAGCTTAAAGTTAGACTTACCACTGCTTCAGTTTTGATTTTTTCGGAGAAAGGTTTGGGCTATTTAGTGTATTGTGATGCCTCACGAGAAGGCTTGGGTTGTGTATTGTTGCAAGGGGAGAAGGTAACAGCCTATGGATCATAGCAGTTGAAAACTCATGAGAGGAATTACCCTACTTATGACCTAGAGTTAGCGACAGTGATATTTGCCTTGAAGATTTGAAGGCATTATCTGTGTGGGGAGAAATTTGAGTTGTTTTCAGATCATAAGAGTCTGAAGTATCTATTTACATAGAAGGACTTGAATTTGAGGCAAAGGAGGTGGATGGAGTTCACGGAGGACTATGATTTTGAATTGCATTATCATCCCGGGAAGGCCAATGTTGTGGCCGATGCCTTGAGTAGAAAATCTATTAGCAGCGTAGCTTGTATTGCCATCCGGGAATGGAAGATGTTAGGTACCCTCGGTGAGTTTGACTTGTATCTTAGCGAGTTCGTTGAGTCTGCAGCATTGTTTGAGGTGGTTGCACAACCCACACTTTTGAACCGAGTGATAGAAGCACAAAAGGATGACCTCGAGGTGGAATCCCTTTGAGAGAAGATCTCTAGTGGGAAGGTAGAGAAGGGTCTACATGTATATCCGAACCTGAGTGTGAGATACCGTGACTGTTTGTTTGTACCGGAGTCTTACTAAGACGAAGTACTTCGAGAGTTTCACCATTTGTGCCTTGCAATGCATTTGGAAAGCACAAAGATGTATCACGATCTTAGTTGCCAGTTTTGGTGGAGAGGTATGAAGAAGGATGTAGCCATGTTTGTATCGAAGTGCCTTACTTGTCAACAAGTGAAGGTCGAGCATCAGAGGCCAGCGGGTTTGTTACAACCCTTGCCTATAGCTAAGTGGAAGTGGGAGCATGTCACGATGGATTTTGTTGTGGACCTTCCAAGGACTCAACGGGATAGTGATGCCATTTGGGTGGTAGTTGACTAGTTGACTAAGTCGACGCACTTTTTACTTATGCGTGTGAGTGATTCGGTAGACTATCTTGCCGACCTTTACATCAGGGACATAGTGAGGTTGCATGGGGTCCCTGTGACGATTGTTTCAGATAGAGATCCACGTTTTATAGCACGGTTATGGTAGAGCTTGCAGAGTGCCTTGGGCACTAAATTGACCTTTAGCACTGCGTATCTCCCTCAGACTGACGGGCAGTCTGAGCGTACTATTCAAATCCTTGAGGATAGGCTTCGAGGTTATGTCCTTGACTTCAAGGGGTCGTAGGAGAGGCACCTATCCTTAGTGGAGTTTACCTATAATAATAGCTTCCAGTCAAGTATTGGCATGGCACCATTTGAGGGCTTGTATGGCCAACCGTGTAAATCTCTAGTGTGTTGGGCCGAGGTGGGTGATGCGCCTTTGTTGGAACCGGAGTTGGTTCGGGAAACGACGAAGAAGGTGGCACTTATCTGTAAGTGGTTAGTTATGGCTCAGAGTCACCAGAAAAGTTATGTCGACCGTAGGAGGATACCTTTGTCTTTTGAAGTAGGAGATCATGTCTTTTTGAAGATATCACCTAGGCGGGGTTTGATGAGATTTGGGAAGAGTATGAAGTTGTCCCCTTGATTTATTGGACCTTTTGAGATCCTTGAGCAGATCGAGGAGGTAGCTTACCATTTGGCATTACCACAACAGCTTTTCGGGGTTCATGACGTGCTTCATATTAGTATGCCTCAGAAGTATGAGCCAGATCCATTGCATGTATTGGATTGGACCGACTTAGGGGTGGATAAGGATGCCTCGTATGAGAAGAGACCGGTGAGAGTCTTGGATACTCGAGACCAAGTCTTGCGAGGCAAGACAATTCCCTTGGTTAAGGTATTATGGAAACATCACGGGGTTGATGAAGCAACTTGGAAGTGTGAGTTGGAGGTTCGTGAGAAGTATCTAGACTTGTTTGTTGATGTTTGAATATGTATTAAACTTTGTTATGTTAATGAAATATGAGAACATTGTATATGTCATCTATGCTTTGGGAATATGGGTTCAATATAAGCATTGTATATGTTTTGAGAATATAGGAATATTGTATGTGTTGTATCACTTTTGGAAACATTGTATATGTTGTGTAAATTTTGAGAACTTGGGTTATCAAAAACATCGGAAATGTTTTGGGAATATACGAATTGTACTTTAGTGTCGAAACATGTGTATCGGGTTGGTGAAAATGATTAACTAGAGAATATGTCATTACATTGAAATTGACAGATTATTATCACTGTAAATAGTTTAATAATGACTTTGAACTTGATTTGAAATTTCGGGAACGAAATTCCTTAAGGGGAGAGATTATAGCGATTCCGATTTTGACCCGATCTTTGTTGTACTCCGAACTCAGGTTTCATGGTTTAGTATCGTGGTTCATCTCTTATTCCCTTGGTTTTCCCTTAAATTTGGCTTTGGGATTGTTGTGGTTGTGTTTGGAACAGGTTGATCGCTTGGTTTTCAAACCTTTTGTTGCCCAAATTTTTGGTCCTCCACTTGAGCGGCACTTTTTACGCTCGAGCAAGCTTTGCAAATTCTCAGTACTTTTGCAGGCCTGTAAAACTACTGGGAGAGTGTATTCTACGCTCGAGCGGAATTTCCTATGCTTAAGCGGGTAGGCGCTCGAGCGTTGGCCTGTTGTTTGTAAAACTACTGGATGTGTGTTTTCTATGTTCAAGTATCACTTCTTGCGCATAAGCGATGTGCGTCTCTTTCACTGTGTCTTGGTACTTAAGCAGAACAACTTTTTGTGTCTGATGCTCGAGCGTCACTTCTTGCGCTCGAGCGGACTGTGCATATATTAGTTCGTGAAAGTGAGTTTTTACATCACTTTTTTCAGATCTTTTCTTCCGAAACCCTAAAGTTGAGACCCTCTCTCTCTAAAACACTGTACCTCTCTACATTTTCACATAGTTCTAGTGATTTCTCCACCATTTGACTTTGTTAAAAAGAGAGAGCATCTCTAGATCTCCTTTTTTATCCGAATAAAGTTGGGTTTGAGCATCTTTGAAGTTTCATCCTTACTTGGCTCATCTTGTCTCTTTGAGGTAGGGATTTTCTACACTTTTATATGGCTTTTAACTTAGTTATTGGTCATTGTGTAACAATGGTGGAATTTGGGGTATTGTGAACAAACCTAGGGTTTGGGTATTAAATCAAAAGAGGGGTTTCTAAGTGAATGAGCTATAGATGGTTATGGGATTGAATATGAAGCTATGTTGTGTCAACATAGTTGATTTTGGCATTTGGTTTGAAATTTAGGAAAAATGGTAGTTTGCCCTAAAATGCTTCAAATATTTAATTTTTATAAATAAATGAAATTGATATTGTAAATATGAAATTAGATGGACGTTGATATAAAAGGTGAAGTTAGATATGTATTACCTCTCATCTTTGGGAACTTGAATAAATTATCTGTCTTGAGATTGAATACATGTTTAGAAATATCTGTATTGGGCTATCGGTAGAGGATAGCTATGATTGTTGTAGAAATTGCATGAGGATTAGGTGAATAAAAACTAATCTCATATTGGTTGTCATTGAATATGACTACGTTTTAAATACATTGTATATGTATGATTGTTTGGGAGGAGAAATGGGATGTACTCCATTGTTTAGAAGGAGATAGGGGGTGGACTCCATTAAAATTAAGTTGGCTTGTGTGTATAGGGTGAAAGTCTCGAAATCGCTCGTATATATGGGTGCTGATCCCGCGAACGAAATTTTTGTAAAATAGCAAATTGAAGTGTTTGTGTAATAGTTGTATTAATTTGGGAACCATTGACTTGTAGTCTCAGATAGGTTGTCAGAAAGATAATGAAATTGGCTCATAATTAACCTGAATTGACGGGAAGGAAAAAGGATTGAGATGTGAATTTTGGTACTTCATTATTAATAGAATAGATGTTTTATCACTGGCTTTGTAAATACATTATACTTATATCTTTGTTAAGATCCATATTCTGTGTTAGATTATTTCTACTGGGCTTTGGCTGACCCTATTTGGAAAAAACCATTTTCACGTGTTGATGATATGTCTCCGCCAAGGCAATAGTTTGGAGGGACTTTGGAGCAAAAGCTTTCTTTTGTTGCATTTTCTTTTGTATAGCCTAGGGTTTTATTTGTATTGAGCTAGTCTCGCTTTTGTTATAACTAAATAATGACTGGGAAAGATGTAAGCCCTTAGGGCATTTAAATATTTGTTTAACTTTCACTCCTTTTTACTACTTGTAGCACATGCTGTAGATTCAGAATGAACTATTTATGAATGTATATTGCATGTGTCACTTTTGTATATCAATTCAGATTAATGAAAGTTTATTATTTCGATTATGTTATATTGCGTTAATTGTATTGGGTTGGATTATATTAATTATTTTCAGGGCGTTACAGTGGCTCTTTCGGATCCCTTAAAAACAAGTTTGGATTCAACCGGAAGAACTTTTTCTTTAGAAAGAATGGCCCTGTTTCTGCAACATGGGCTTGGACTTGATTATCAGCCCTGAGAATGTCCATGGATTCTCGCAATGCTCCTGTCATTTCACGAGCTAAAGAGCCCATGGCTTGTTGACCGGCTGGCTCAACCACGTTGGCCGGACTAACTCCCTTCTCTTGTACCATAATTTCATCTGGTATTGGCACCTCCTGCCGCCTAGGCCTGCCACGCCTACTACCACCACATCCTTATCCTGACATTCTAATAAAGGTACACAATAGTTTAGCACATTTACAAATGTGTTGAAACTAACTCACTCATGTCCTAATACCGTGGACAATAATTAATTCATTCATATAAGCACCGAGTCACGTAATCCCAAACGAATTTTCTTTCCAGATAATTAATTCTTCCGCTACATTGCCAAAGTTCCAGTTATAATAAGCACTGATCAAGTACTTTTCTAATAAGACTTCTAGAAACTTGTAGATCCAATCAATTTCTTAGAAACCAAATCTCATACCCATCTAATCACATAAACATGTTATCACATAGCATACCAGGTCTACTTTTAATATTATTTAGGGAGATAAACCCATTGTGGTAAAAATCACGTCCCATGATCTTAAATTATTCGAACCCGGTAACTCTGATACCAAGTTGTAACGCTCCAAAATAATAACAACAAACCTTCTTATGTTATTCAATAAAAGCATAGATATGTGAAATGTTAACCTTTCGTTCATCGTTGATTATGGTTACTGCTTGTGCTAGCTTCATGTGACTCTGTCGGGATCTGTCGTGGGGTAGATTTTTTCCTCCGTCATGGCTTTGGTTAGTGGCTAGGATGTCACGGCTGTGAGGAGTGGAAGGCTTATTGGACTCCATGTGCTTATCTTTGGTAGAGACTGGTGGCTTGTGGGGGTGGCTATCCTTTTGGATCAGGCTTGTAGGTTGCAGCTTTGTGTGTATGTATGTTATGTTTAACAAGCTTTGTGGTGTTTTTATTGTATCTTAGCCCATATATCCACCCCAAGTTACCATTTATTATCTCTGATGGTAGGGGCTACTTGGGGACAAAAAGGATATATGGGCAAAGTTTAGTTGTTGTTTTTATGTTTTCTCCCGCATTGCGGGGTCGGGTTGTATTTCTTCCCCTTCCTTAGGAGGATGCAGTGTTAGTTTATGTAGTTTCTGTAATTGTCAATTATTTGTTGTAGGGCGTACCTGGGGTATGCCCCTTATAAACTTGTACATTTTACTGTCTTTATTTTATGACTTACTTACCAAAAAAAAAAACCTTTTGTTCATGTTGCTTCACCGTACAAAAGATGACATATGCGAGTATATATTCATAAACCCTAAATCCTAAATCTATAGCATATGCCACATATGAGTGGACTGAAATAAAAGGTAATACAGATAAGTTTATATCCTAGCAGCCACATCTTTCCAAGACATTGCTTGGTTACAACAAGATAGATCAAGTCCAAAATAATTAAAGAGCTTGAGGCTTATACAAAAGATAATTACAACAAAGAAACAAAAATGAGCCTTTAGCTCCATGGTCCTCCCAAGCTAAGTCCTTGGTAGAGGCATATCATCAGCACCTGAAAGTTGTTTTCTACATAAGATAAGCCAAAGCCCAACAGATATACTTTAACATTATGTATGAAACTTAGCGAATTTATAAGGTGAATGCACATACATGTCATTTGCCAAAACATTGCATTTTTCCATCTCAAAACAATGCAACGCCATAATCAATATATTTCAATTCATGGAAATACACGTTTATATTAGAAAACAGGACGGTGGAAACAAAATACTGGGAATCTCTAGGTAGTGTCTGCTAGTAGGCCAGTAGGCTATACAAGCACTACCAAAGCCATTTTACCGGTACTAACCAGAAGGATCAACAAATAATCATGCGAGTTTCTGAACTTTCACCAAGGACACACAGGCTAACAATATAAACCACAACCACACCGCTTAACCAGATTCACCAAGGTATACAATCATTTTTTTTTCTAAAAAACAATACATTTTCAATGTTCAGTATGAAACAATATTCTATGCAAAATGAATGGGTAATTGGTTTCAATTAACTTAATCCTCATGCAATTTCTACAACAA
This sequence comes from Camellia granthamiana, assembly GCA_036172215.1. Classification (NCBI taxonomy): domain Eukaryota; kingdom Viridiplantae; phylum Streptophyta; class Magnoliopsida; order Ericales; family Theaceae; genus Camellia; species Camellia granthamiana. The sequence goes on from CM069905.1 coordinate 97,214,389, forward strand.
TCAAAGATATCCTCCACCGATGGCCCAAAATAGATATTTCTATTCAATAAATAATTTTTCAACAACAGATAAAATCTCATAAATTCCAAGATGGGAATGATAACAAATATCCAACTCCACTTTCATCATCAATAGATACATTTTCCATATCTTTTTAAAATCCAACATCATTCCCTTTTCTTTTATAAAATCATACATTAATGATTTTTCAAACCAAACCTCCTTTATTTTCAAAATCACATTTAAAGAAAGAATTTCCAACACAAGCAACAATTTATACAGTTGCACAATCCTTTTCAAGAATTTATTTGAAAAACCCATCTTTTATATTTCAAATCAAACCCTAGATTTAACCCAAAACCCCAACCTTTTTCAAAAAGCAAATAACTAAGTTAAGAATCATACTAAAGGTTCTCTACCTCAAGTTTATGAGATGAAGAAAACAAGAGTTTAAGCTTGATGGAGCCAAAAACAAGATCCCCTTCGATTAGAATGAAGCTTTCGGCGAGCTTTACCTTTTTCTCCAAGGAGCTATGGTGGAGAAATTAATCAGTGAGGGTGTATTTAAGGTAAGAACTAGAGAGAGAGAGTGAACAAATTAGGGCTTGGAATGTTTTAGAGAGGGAGAGGAATGAAAAAGTGATTAAAAATCCCTTTTCCCGAATTGATATACATGCAAACCGCTCGAGCGACCAAAACACCGCTCGAGCTCACAATGACCCCCTCCCAGAATTTTTGCAAACGGTAGAAAACTGCTCAAGCGTAAGAAGGACCGCTCGAAGGAAGATACCCTACTCCTAGAAGTTTTGCAAACCTGCAAAAATACTAGGAGATCTCAAAGACTGCTCGAATGACTAAAACACCGCTACAGCAAACAAGAAGAAAACTAGACATCAACTCTTTTGAAAAACTAACCACCAACTTGTTTCAAACACGACCAATAACTCAACTCAACTACTAACAAGATGATAAAGGACACAAACAACAATCAAATATACAAAATCCTAGATCTAAGAGCATAAAATGGGTCAAATCTAAACCGAAACCATTATATATCTTCATGACTTTTAGAAAATATAGTAGATTTGAGAGGATAAAATTGAGATTTAGAAAAGGTAAAAACTATAGTAGACTCTTCACACTTTTATAATAGTAGTTGATAAGGTCACTTTAAACATTTAAGTTCTACAAAATTTATGAGAAAAAAAAAATATAAACTAATTATAATTTGAACTTCTCCAACTTTAAGTAAAATAAACTTTTAATAAAATACTATTGTCTTAACAAAATAAAAAAATACATAAATTTTTACGATTGCTTTCAACGAGGTGATATTTTTTAGAATCATTACATGATAATCGCATTGTCAATAGTGTCAAAAACATCATTTTCTATATATGTTATCAAACAATCATTCAATTGGTGATTGAGCTAAACTTTTACAATTAAGTGGGTTGTTATTATTACTTTTGGTCAATTGGTGATTAAGCTAAACTTTCCCCTGATATGTGGCTCAAAATAAAATATCAACTCTCATATTCATTGGGTAGGGTTTCTTCGACTCATCATTGCCACTCACTTCTAAGTTCTAAATATAAACTATATCAGCATCGGGGGTGATGACCTAGTGAAGAAGGCATTTCTCTGTACAGGTGTGACTTAGGTTCGATTTTTGGGAGGAGCGAAGTCCGTTACTTCACAATTGGCTTTTTTCGAAGACCTCATCTGTATTTCTCTCGAAACCTAGGCTTGTCTGTAGCGTGTGGTTGAACTCCATTAGTATCTCGGTGGTGGGTCTCTTCCTTTGAATTTGGTTAAATCAGGCCAGCGACCGGCTACCTCACGGCTTGGGCCCACAGATGCAGTAATGACACCTTAAAGCATTTTTTTCAATTAATATATATATATATCAGCTATATCTATTTCAAACCATCATTATGGCTTGTTTTGGAAGGAAAGAAAAAAGATAATTTATTGATTTTTTATATTTTTTATTTTAAAAAAAACGTATCAAAAAAAAATAGAGATGTGATATGATTTAAATAAATTAATAAATTGACTTTTTTTTATGTTCCCAAAAAACCTATATGTCAGATTACATAGATCTACGCTAACCGATCATATTTGGTTAAATAAAGTTTAATTTGTTCTTGTGTGGTAAAGATTGTGACATTTAGGCCTTGTTTGGTTTAACTCTCAAAACACAATTTTTGAAAAAAAATTTCAAAATTTTGTTTGGTTAGAAATTTTTTGCACAAAATTTTCAAAACCACATTCTCTTTCCTACACATCAATCAATCACTTTTTCTCCATCATCTCTCCTTCTCAATCATTTTTTCTCTAACACATATCTACTCAACTACAACAAAATATCAAATCATCCCAAACTCCCATACTCCAAAACTATTTCCAAAATATACAACCAAACAAACCAAAAACATTTCTAAACTCTTTTCCCAAGATTTTTTTTGAAATTTTTTCTCTCAAAACCATACCAAACACACCCTTAATTTTTGTTTAAAATTAGACAAAAAATATTATAATAACTGCTACATAATATAAAATATATATTATTACATTGGAATTTAAGTTTATGTCAGAAAAGTGAGTTATACATAATAAAATATTTTTATGTCACATGACTGTCAATGTTTTATTTTTTGTCTAATTTTTAACAGAAATTAACTTTAAAAGTAAACTGAAAAAACTTGAAACATGAAGAGTCACAACGGCAGAAAATAAACTTAAAGGGTCAAAGTGAAAAAATGACCAAACATAAAAAGGGCAAAGTGTAATCTACCTCTACCGTTAATGAGGCTAGCAGAAACTAAAAGTGAAGGGATTAAAATTGGATTTTCGTAAAAGAGAAATGAATAAGGTGATATTTTGTAAAAGTGTAACAAAATAAGAAAAATGTTACAATTCAGATGACAAGTTCCATCAACTTTATTAATTTAAATAGACAAAAAGATAGTATTATAACTTGACTTAAAGCGTAACATGATACAACACGAATTTGATTACACTGACAGATTTTTTAAAAATACAACAAATTTATAAATTTAGTATAATTATATTAACTTTTTTTTTCAATAAAGTTAAAATTACTTAAAATGACGCATATTGTTTGAAACACGAATATAAATAAGGGGAATTTACCAATAAATCCCAAAATTGAAACTTATGAACCAAATGATCCCATTTTTATTCTATTAAATCGTTTAGTCCCATTTAATTAAAAGAGACGGAAATACCCTGGTATAACCGTTGGTGATGCGCTTGTGGGGCAAAAAATGGGTGAGGCGCGTGAGTATATGGTGTGAGTGTTTGGCGCGTGGATGGTTGTATGTTACATGTGATACACTGTGTTGGCGTCACACAGTTACAATCCGCTGTAAGGGGTTTTTATTTAGGCTGGGTTTGTGTGTGGGGGGTTAACACAAAGCCCATTACACTGATGAACATACTCACATGGCACACACCCACACCCACACACACATACACACCCACACTCTCTCTCTTATCTCTCTCTCGGGTTGCATTTTGAGAGGAGAAGCTGAGCACACACTCAGAGACGGCCATACACACAGAGCTTCATAACACTGCCATAGACACAGAGCTTCAGACACACGGTCATAGAGACCACACATACAACACACACACACGGTTTTGAGAGCAAAAGACACCACAACACCATTCACACACTCACAGCACACACGCAGCAGCAGTTCATACACACACACCCAACCAACTTCATCTTCTCACGGCACACACAGCACACACGCACACACCAGATACACAGCAGATCAGATCAGATCAGACACACACACACAGATCAGATCAAATCTTCCTGAGGCACCGGTTGCTGATCGATCAGATCTTCCTGAGCCGCCGGTTCGTGCGCCGCCCGTCGAGCCTCCGTGACGCGGCTCGGTTCCTCCGCCGGAGAATGAGGGTAAGAGATGCAGCGGCGGAGCAGATCGAAGAGAGGCAGAGCGATTGGTGGTGAGTCGGAAGGAGTCTCCGACGAAGCCTTTGAGGCTTTGGATTGTTGGATATGTGTCTGAGTGTGTGCTTGACATTGTGTGTGTTTCGGTGGATTATAAGCGATGATCGGGGAAGACACAGAGGGCACTCTCATCTAGGAAATGAAACAAGAATGAAAAAAAAAATCAAAAAGGACCAAATCAACTCACAAATAGGACTATTTGGTATAATAGAATAAAAGTGGGACTATTTGGTATAAGAGTTTGTAAAGTAGGATTTATTGGTAAATAATCCTATAAATAATGGTAAAATATATACTTTAATGTAAAAAATGTGGTAATATTAATTTTTTATTTAAACAACTAACAAATTATTAATAAAAAAATAAATCAAATGATGTAAATTAAAATTTTAAAATAACATAATCTAATTATGGAAAAATGTATAGGTCTTAGTATTTTTTTTTTTTTTTCAAACCCTAGAAAGGTTAGTGTAATTTACTTTTTGCTTTGAGAACGAAACTGGTACAACTTTTTGCCCTTCACTTTCGTGAAAGTCAAATTTAAATACAGAACCACAATTATATACTCATCTTCGTTAGTGCCACTGTAACCGTCGATATGGCTCAAGATCGATGAGTCTTTGATGGTGTCACAACACTATTTTCAGAGTGTAAATTTTAGTCTTGTGTCCGTAATAGATGGCACTATGTAAAGTGGGGTTAATTAAACTTTTGTAAATTCATTTTTAATTTCTATTAGAGTAATTCTACTTATATCACTCATTCAACTCATTACGCCTTTCAATTTTAATTTGGGTGATTCTATGTATACTATTACTTTATCTCTTTACACTCTCCACATGAGATTATATTTTTTTTTCAATTTTACCCATGTATGAAATTAGCCTTAAAAATAAAATACTAAAATTAAATATATTTTATTATCTCCTTACATCCCAAATCTTCATTCCCTATTCCTCTTGTTCCTTTCTCAATTTTTCTTCTCTTTTACACGTCTCTTTTCAAAAATTGAGAATCAATAGATGAAGAAAGCAATAGATGAAGAAACGGTGGTGAAGAACACTAAAAAAAGTGAAATGGTGAGTTTTTTTTTTATTTATTTGTTTGGTAGATTTTTGTTTCGTTTTTCTGGACTGTTCTTCGACTGTTGTTCAGTGTTTCGAAATCGAACAAAATAAAATAATCCGACATCACATTGCCGAACAAAAAATACATGTCTGGCAACCAATTGCCGAATAAAAGATATATTTTCGATAACCCAATGCGATTTTTTTTAATTTATTCGGCTATTCATTACCGTGTATTTCTAATTTCATTTTTTTTATTATATATTTTTGCTTAGAAGGATTATGCTTCTACTCATTGCAATAATGCAAGTACTGCATTATTAGTGGACTCCAGTCATGAATTTATTACAGAGGAGGTCTTTTAAGTTTTTATTTATAAATACGATTTTTTCTTATTTTTAATTTGTATTGAGTTTTATTAATAATTTGACAATAAATGTATTTATTATCTTCATATTTTTAATAGTCTTCAAGCATTAATTAAATAGGCTTCTGACGTTTGGAAGAAGACTAGATTTGTCATTGTTATAAAGATATCAAATGCGGGAGGTAATGGTAGAAAATCAAGACTTACACTTGAGCTGCATTCGTATGTAGTGCACTACGTGCAACTGTTTAGTTCATATGAAAGGGTTGATGACCTTACCTCTATCTTATCCTACTTTGAATCTGGCCTTGGATTTAATTTGTTGTTGTAGTCTTCATCATCTAGTTTCCCAGTAAAGATCAAATTTAGGCGAATGTCGAGAACATGCCTCACATCTTTAAGAAACAACTTGCAGCCCAATTTTATTTCTAAGCAAACATCACCCATACCAACAATCTTGGACAAACCTTCATTACCCATTCGAACACAACCATAATCTCCCTTGGTGTAGGTAGCGAAAAGATCAACTCGAGAAGTCACATGAAAAGAAGCACCAGAATCAATCACCCAATTGCTCTCTTGGCCCACAAAATTTGTGAGACCCCTAACTTTAGTAAACCCCATTAGGTTCCTAAATTTTGAGTTATTATAATAAAAACCCTTACTTCCCCATTTATTTGCAGAATTAAACCCTAGAATCGAAAACACATCACGAACGAACCTATACAAACCCTAATCGATCTTGGAAGCTTAGAAATCATTTCTAACACTCTAATATTAATTATTTAACTCTCAAATTTTATATTAATCTCTCTAAATCTTAACTTTCGGTTTTCACAGTTTTCGTTCAGTTATTCACCTTTAAATTCAAAGCAAGATAATCCAAACCAAATTATTTTTCCTAATACTAATTTATTAACTCTACACTTGAAATAGATATTTTAATTGAGCCCAAGCCCTCATATTTTTGTTGAATCACATTTTTGACCCGAAACTAGTACCATTACACACATATACATATACATATACATATACATATACTTGTACCTTTCTTAAATAAATAATTTTGTACACAAAATATCTTCATACATATATATATATATATATAATCCACAAAAATCTCCCAAAATTTCTTGCACATGGCCAGCCACCCTAGGGAAAGGAATATTGTACACTTTTTCAAACAAAATCCATGAATTCATGGAAAAAGTATTCAAGTACTCCCAAATCATGGAACCATGCCTCCACCCTAAGTTTAATCCTAACAAAATCCTAACTGGATCATGATTAATTGCATAATTAAGGTCTCCAATCCTTCACTATTCCATTGAATTCAAACTAAATCCAAACTATCCAATCCAATTCCAACCAATGGGCATTTATGAGCATTTGCACCAAATTCATTACAAAAACAACCCCTCCCATAGCATTTTACATGCAAGAACACACACATACACACTATATTTAGCTGAGAGAGAAGAGAGGAAGGAGGGTGAGCTTGGTAGAAGAGAGAAGAGGAAGAAAAAATTTGCTAGCAATTCCAATAACCCTCAAGCAAGCCACAATACAACTCTCTCTTATTTTTCCTTTCAAATACATGCTCTTAGAAGTTTTAAACATTCATTTTAGATGTGTTTTGATGGTACTTTTCTGTTAAAAATGAAAGGAGTTGAGCCTTGATTCTACCATTCTTGTATTTCTCTTAATCGGTATAAGATTACATTTTTTCATATCAATCTCTCAAAATTTTCAAAGGCACACCTTCACCGTAAATTTTTGAGTTTAATACATATTATTTATCATGTTTTTATCACAAGAGAAGTGAACATTTTCCCCTGGTTGACCTCTTTTCTCACCAAATTTCTATTTTCAAGAATTATGCCAGAGAAATTTGTTTTACAGCCAACTTTCGAAAATTCTAGAAAAATGTAGAAAACTCTTCTGGACCTCTATTTTATGTCAAAATCTTCCTTAAGGAGTTATCTTTCAAATAAAATTGGTTTCATTGAAAACGAGTGAGCGGTTTGTGAGATAATTCGATTTTCGTAAAGGACGATGAATCTGGATAGCGCTGGAGTGTTCCTTAAATAACTAAAAATATATGAAGTCTCTAAAACTTCTAAAATATGTTCTAAAAACTAGATAAAATTCTCTACGAACCATAGGAAGGCCAGACTTGGAAAAAAATCTGAAATGGTCCTTTTAATTTTAATCTTTAAGTGGTTTTGAATTTGGAAATTTTGTTTCGCCTTGATGATATAGCAGATGAGAGTTGTAGATTTTATCAAAGTAAGATCAAAGTTATTTTTGGAGATCCATGGAGAAATATCAAGACTAGAGTGTTGGCGACATAGGAGATTGATTTGAGGTAATTCGGATGGTATATAATATGCTTCCTTTAAATTTCTTTATAAATAGTGTTATTTTAATGACCTTCAATTTGTACTCCTCTTGATGATTGTGATAATTTGATAAATTCTGTGTAATTGTTCGTTGTTGATTCGTTTGATTACTCTAGTCATTTGATGAACTCTGTGTAGTTATTTTGTGTTGGAAATGTTGATTTGTCTAGCTAAATGACATGAAAATGCTTCGTAAATGGATCGAGTGAACTTTGCCAATATGCTCTGTACCAATAGCCTGGATAAGTGATTGTGCTTGGGTGAAGGGGGTGAGGCCAATCACTGGTCATGTACTGCGTAGGACCGGGTATTGTAGACCGCCCGAACTCGCTCCGCGCGCCCCTCTTTTCGGAGAGGGCGCAGATTTGGGTTCTAGCTACTACAGTTCGGACTCCTGTCACGGTTCTGAATCTAATTTCACAAAGTGCAATGTAAGACTGATAAATCACCAAAGAGTCCAAATCCGGCAAATCGTTTTGGAAAATCAATTTTAATCAAAAGCGCCAAACATGGACTGCTTTGCTAGATTTTAGAGTCGCCACCTAAATATTTTATTTTGGGAAATTTAGAAAACCCTGACTCGTGCCTAAGGCCACGTGTCCGTCATCACCAAAGTTGCCTCGGCTCGAGAACTTAGGTACGAGAGGGGAAGGTCCTGAAATGAGCACCCCCGCTCGCTCGATCAAAGGATCGGCCTCTACTAACATGATATATTGTTTTTTAAAACACATGTGTTCTTATTCCGGTTATTAATCTAGAATTACTATGTGATGCACACAGCATACAAGTATAGACCAAATCGCTTAAGTTGAAACAAAACATCTCATGTTTGTTTTTCGAAAATGGTTTGAAGTTGCTACTCGCAAGTAGGCTAAAATGCGGATTTGCCACCCTCAAGTGGGCTTAAAACATGATGATTTGCTACTTGAAGTGGGCTTAAAATGCCCATTTGATGAATTGTCCCAATTCAAGCAATAAAGCCTTCATCCACAGGTATTCATGCAGTTAATCATTTAAGCACATAGCCTCATGGCAAGCATGCTGTCATGGCTATCACTTACACGCATGCAAGGATGCTAAAGTATAAGCACTTACAGTGTACTCCGAGCCAAAAAAGAAAACTAGTTAGAAATCAATGCATGATCCTAGTTATGTTAAGATGTCTAATGCAACACATGCAAAATGCAACTAAGTAGACTCGGCTATCTAAGATGGCATATGAATGCAACAATTGATACATGTATTCAAATAGGTATTGAAATACAATGCAGTTTGAATGATGTGCCGAGCTCGGTGCATGCAACACAAACGAATGATGCACGCATGCAAGCATAAGGATGCTAATTGAAATATGCCCTAAAACTAACCATTGAAAGCTGATAAATAAAAAGGAGAAAGACGTCGGGTTGGAAGACATTCACACACACACGCACCCTTATTACAAAATTGTACCCTCTCGACGGAGGGTCCGAATGAAAGTTAAGATATTCTAAGCTAAGCTACTTAACTAATCTAATAATCTAATTAGACTAATTATTACACAACCAAATCCAATAACTAGCAAACCAATTACTAATTATTACAATACTTAACTAATTAACAAATTAACTAATTAAATTACAAATTCAATGCTAACTAACAAGAAAGCATAAAACTAAGCTGCTCCAGCTCTGTTCGAGGAAGAAGAGGATGCATGCTCGGTTTCCGCCCCTAAAAGCTCTCCGGTTTGCTCTCAAGAGGCTCTGTTTGCAGGGTGTCTTCCAGTGTTTGCTGCTGAAACTTACCAAAATAGTGCTGGGGAGTGCACCAATGGCCTGCCGGCCATGAATGGTTGCTGCCGACCCCCCTTCCAGCCAAGGATGCACAATGCTGGCCACAGATGAAAGGGTGCCGGCCAACAATGAAGAACTGCCGGCCACAGGTGTGCTGTGACACCAAGCTGCAACAGAGTACAAAACAGAGGAAAGGAAGGGTCTCCCAAGGATATGTACGTACTATGCCCCTCCATATCACCTCAAAACATCAAGGGAGAGGCACCGTTGGATCCAAAACCATCAATCAAGCATCTCAATGCATGATGGTCAAAGATCCAACATGTACAAATTCAATAAATGATTGACAAAGAAGACACTTAGACCATCTCCTTATCATGAGAAATCAAAGGCAATGGAGACCAAGGGAGATTGGCTTACTTCATCACTTCAAATATGAAATGAACTAATCCACCTTGTGTTCAACACAACATCTGATTAAACATGATGCAACGCAAACAACATGCTATGCAAACAATCATGCTAATCTTGACATGTTAAGGTAGCATGCATGAGACTCTATCATGCAAGCAATGCATGCATGGCATGTTTAAAGGGTAAGGCATCAAAACTAGTGAAGTGCAATAGGTAGGAAGCATGCAATACAATGCTCAATAGACTAAACCAGCCCCAAACAGACCTCATGCATGCCAAAATAAAGGCCAAAACATGCTGAAAAGGGAGCCCAAAAGCTTATACAAGCATGCATACACATTGGCTCACAAACAAGACATGAAGACACAACTCTCAAACACATTGAAGGAGTGAAAAATGTAACAGTGTGGCAATGAAATATGCTTTGAAATCATGTGAGAAATGAGGTTATACCATGCAAACATCACATTCCAAGCATGCAAGGGACCTCAAACATAAAGCTAGTGAAGTCAACTATGCCATAGCTATACAAAGCAAGCCATATATGACCAAGACCACTCAAAACAGTCCTAAGGAAGGCCAAAACAATGCTAGAAACATGATGAAGTGTAGCCAAAACAAGCTAGAATGGTAAGCCAAAGCACTAAGCATACAAGGCCAATAAATGGGATTACACTACAAGTATAAGAAGCAAATGAGGGATACTCCAACCAACCAAAAACAGAGTTGTATCATGGCAAAATAAGACCAAAAACACACTGAGATGATAGCCCAAAAGCTTAGGCAAGCTTGCATGCAAATTAGCCCATGATCAAGACATAAGGCACAACTCTCTAAAAGCATTGAAGTGTGAAACATGTGAGAGTATGATTACACTACACACACTGAAATCATGTGAGAAATGAGGTCAAAGCATGCACACAACTCAAGTAAAGCATGCTAGATACTTTGAAACTCAAAACTAGTGAGCAAGATTGCACTATGGCTATACAAAGCAAGTTCCAAATGATCAAGACCACCCAAAACAGAGCTAAGGCATGTCAAATTATGAGTAAAAGCCTGCTGGAATGGAGCCAAAACATGCTAGGATGGTAGGCCAAAGTGGCAAGCATGTAAGGCTAAAAGGAAAGATTACACTACAAGTGTAGAAAGCATGTATGAGGTGACCCAACCAGGCCAAAACAATGTTATGCCATGCTAAAATAAGGCCAAAAATAAGCTGAGAACAAGCCAACACGTGCTAGAAAAACATGCTCAATCATTAGGCCAACAAGGCAAGCAAACAAGACAAGAGGAGAGGGGACCAGCCCCTCTCATTTTGGACCTCAAAACCACATTTCTACCACTGAAAATTCACTGGATTTCAGTGGCTAAAAAGCCAAACAAAGATGACCTGAAAGGCCTTAAGAGATGGCACAAAGCAAGGCCAAACAAGCCACCAAAGGGGGTAAACCACCCTTAACTCAAACAAAGACTTAAACAACCATTTTCAGCACTTAAAAACAGAACTTTTTGTAGTTGAAAGCAAGGCCTAAAACAGTATGCAAAGGGGGCCAACCACTTGATCAAAATAAAGCTTAAAGAGGGAAAACACTCACCCTTGAAGCACAACTTTAAGACAGCAAGTTCTCTGAGTTAAAACCAGCTTTTTGAGTCCAAACAACACCCTCAAGTGCCTCAGCAACAAAGTGATGGTGCTTTACTAGGTGTTGTAGTGTAAAAGTGAAGAGAAAATACACTTTGAGACACTATTAAGCACAATATATAGAGAGAGAGAGAGAGAGTGAGAATTCCAGAGAGAGAGATATATCTTGTCTCTAAAAATGCTGAACCTCTGGAAAGGGGGAGGAGCCTCCCCTCATATAGAGCAATGCCATGCAAAGTGTAATGACCCCAAAAGCCATCCTTATTTAATTAGGGGTTAATGTGTTTTAATTCAACTATATCTATTGGAATTGAGAATGTTTTTATCTATTTTGGAGTATTGCTTGAGGCGGTAATATGATGGTAAAGTAAGATTGGACCAAAAGCTTTAATTAGAATAATTTGTCTGTGACCAGCCGTCACTCTTTTGACCTTTTATTTTTCCACACTTTGAATTTGGATGTGAGGTTAGAACCATTGGAAAGCTTATTTCCGGGGCTTCAATTTGGACACAAGAACGACCTAAAACGGAGTCCGGATGGAAGAGTTATGCCTGTTCGAAGTTTCGGGATCTGTGCTGAAAACAGGTCCGCTCGAGCGGGAATTACGGGACAGCAGCTTTAAACACGAATTTTTGGATCATTTCTCACATTTTCCTTTTCCCCTCTTCTCTCCTCTCTCCCTAGGTCTGAAAACCCTAGGGTTTTGATCCCAAATCCTCACCATTTCTCTTAGTTTTGATCAAGATTTTCCACCAAGGAAGGAAGAAGGCATGAAGATCAACGTTTGCAACCGATTGGAATTCCGAAATTGTGGAGGAATCTCACCAAGGCTTGCTTAATTTTTGAGGTAAGAATCTTGAGAGTTAAATTGATGGGTTAGAGTGATGGACCATGTATCCTAGGTGTATAAGCAATGGAAAAATTGGAATAAAGAGTGATGAATTAATAAGTTTGAATTTGTTTTGAATTTTAATGTTTTCTTGAAACCCTAGGTTGGGTTAATGATGTTAATTGATGATTTGGCCAAATTGGAAGTAGAATCATGAAATTAGTGGGTTGAATTTCATATGTGCAAGTTTAATTGGTATTTGGTGACACTTGGAAATTATGTTTAAATTTAGCGAATGAACTTTGTTATAAATGTTGGAATTCATGTAATAATGTAAAGGAAAAATTAGGGAAATAATTTAGTAAAGATCTGGATGACATGAACTCAATTGTGGAGTGTTGAAATGAGATTCAAAGATTTAGTTTGAATTATGTTGAAGTGCAAAGTGATGTGTAATTGGAATAAAGAGGATTAATGAAGAACGAAATAAGTTTATGTGATCCGATTTCTTTGTGTATTACAAATTGTGTAGGGACAACTACAGGGGCAGACCAAGCAGCCAAACACTGTGAGTAATAGTACCTCAAACGTGTGTTAATTACCGTTAATCGTTATTGTTATTGACATTCTATCTTCCGTGAGCTGAGCTAATATGTTGACATGTGTGTTGATTGAGAATTGGTGCGAACATTAAAAGAGTGAGCACACATCGGTATAATTCTGAACCCACTCCGTATTTTAGGTTATAGTTAGTGATTATTGTCAATGTATTATCTTACGAATTACCTATACTTTTATATATTGACACTGTGAAGTCAGTTTATGAATGGTTCTGATTTGCCTTCGGATTACTGGTAATGTTAAGGTTCTATTGATTACGAAATAAGTATGTCTATGTACAAAGAATCATGAGGAAATCTAAGCACATCAGTGTACCGTATGTTTTATCTGTGAAGTGATAATTAATGTTACCATTCTATGATTGGCAACGTTCTGTTAAGCTTGTGTATCTATGTTTATTTATGGGAATAATGGAAAGAATGTATGAAATTTCTGTATGGTTCTGTTATTATTGGGCCTGAGGCCGTTCTGTTATTATTGGGCCCGAGGCCGTTCTGTTATTATTGGGCCTGAGGTCGTTCTGTTATTATTGGGCCTGAGGCCGTTCTGTTATTATTGGGCCCGAGGCCGTTCTGTTATTATTGGGCCTGAGGCCGTTCTGTTATTATTGGGCCCGAGGCCGTTCTGTTATTATTGGGCCTGAGGCCGTTCTGTTATTATTGGGCCTGAGGCCGTTCTGTTATTTTGGGCCCGAGGCCGTTCTGTTATGATTGGGCCCGAGGCCGTTCTGTTATTTCCGTTACCACGCTTTATGCGTTCTGTGATTTCTGTTAGTTTTGCTATTTCTGTTACTTCTGTTATTTCCATCATTTCTATTATTTCTGTTACTCCTGTTACTTATGTATTTCTGTTATTTGGGGCTTATGGCCGTTCTGTATCTTCTGTACATACTGGGCTTAAAGTTGTTCTATTAAGGAAACTGGACCCATGATTGTTTGAAAAGTATTTACAGAATGTAGTCAATTATATCCTTCTGCAGTTATATATTTTACTGTTTGAGTTGAACATTACATGATTTACGTACTATTATTCACTGAGCTCGACTCACCTTATTTTTGTGTCTGTTTCTGTAGGCACTCAACCTGGGAGTCAACTTTACCCTGTGACTTCCGTTACCAGTTGCCAAGCCTTGGGTATCTAAGCTGTTAGGTGTTGACCGTTCAAGTTATGGAGTTTTGTTAAGTTTTTAAATTGTACCCTAAATGTCTGTTAGGCTTGATGTGCATGTAATTCGTATATTTTCCCATGTTTTCGTTATACGCCCGATCTTAAGGGCTGGGTCTGTATATGTATATGTATTTAGTTATCTCCAGATGCACGTCACTGTATATTTATCTGCATTATGTTCTGTCTGTGATCCTGGCATAATAGTGGTAGCTCAATGGATTTTATTTTTACGCTATCATATGATATTAATTGCTTCCGTTCAGGCCCCATAGGTTATATTTATCAGGTCTTATGTCTATTTTGAGGTGGTCATGCCCAAACTTTTAGGGGCGGGTTTGGGTCATGACACAAAGCTTGCTTGACAAGCTTGAAATGGCCTCCATCCCTCCATACATATGGAGGATGGCTCAGTGAAAAACAACTGGCTCAAAAGATCTAACATAATATCTGCTGAAACAAGGTGTCCTGCCGGCCATCAGTGGTGGCCGGCAGTGCCTCATTGATGGCCGGCAGGCTTTATCAATGGCTGGTAGAGCCAAATCCATGGTCGGTAGCCCCTTCCCCATGGCCGGCAGGCCATCACAAACAACAATATGGAGGGACCAAGGCATGGTCCAAAAATGAGACAGAATGGAAATAGGGTTTGGAAAGAGCATACTTGGTGTTCCGTTGCGAAAGTTGAGCGCTCAGCGAGCAATCAAACTTGTAATCGGATGTACCTACAAGCACATCTAAGTCTTGAGGACGGTCAAAAATGGGGTGTCTACAGTTGCCCCTCTTTGACAGAACTCGAAAGTCATGAAATGACGGGAGTGAATGTCAAAGCCCAGAGACGACCCATTTTTGACAAGGTCGAAGACTCAGACAAACATTCAATATAATCATAGAGAGATGCGCCCGCAGGCTAGGGCAAAATGCAAATGACATGCACGATGCAAGAGCATAACTTATGATTATGCAAAGAGGGCTGTAATGAAACATCTAGATGCAAATGTTATGCAAAGAAATGCTACAGCAAATTCGTACATAAACAAGTAAGTAAACACGCCACGCGTGAGAATTACAAACCGAACTACATTTCATGCAGAAAGGATGTAAGAAAATTATACAATCTTCACTGCGCTCACGCAGAAAAGACTAGAAGTGATTATCGGGAACACCCAAAGTCTTAAACGAAACAACTCAAACTCGTACCAAATCCGAAAAGAAAAGGACATCCAAACGCGTATCAAACGCGAGAGGAGAAAGGTGTGTCCAAACGCATGTCAAACGCGAGAGGAGAAAGGTACGTCCAAACGCATGTCAAACGCGAGAGGAAAAAGGTACGTCCAAACGCATGTCAAACGCGAGAGGAGAGAGGTACGTCCAAACGCATGTCAAACGCGAGAGGAGAGGGCTACGTCCAAACGCATGTCAAACGCGAGAGGAGAGAGGTACGTTGGAAACACCAGAAGATGCCAGTGTAAACATCAGGCGTACCCGAATATTTCTAACAACGAGGGAGTTCGAGGGAGCAGGAATGATCTTACCTATAGTTCCTCTAACTAAAACATAGACAACATCGTCTAGTTGTGCCAGCTTCAAATGAACCGTACATACAATATCGTGCCTCCACAAAAGGGAAACTTTGACAGGTACAATATAATAGAAACACATGTTTCACGTTATATCAAGATATAATCTCAATGCGAGATAAACACATGCATATACAATGTGCAAGTGAAACGGTGCATAACAATGCAAGTGAAATGGTGCATAGCAATGCAAGTGAAAGGGTGCATAACAATGCAAGTAGAACTGTGCATAACGATGCAAGTGAAGTATGCATAACAATGCAAGTAGAACCGTGCATAACAATGCAAGTGAACCGTGCATAACAATGCAACTAGAACCGTGCATAAAATGCAAATGGAACGTGCATAACAATGCAACTAGAGTGTGCATAACAATGCAAGTGGAACATGAATAACAATACAACTAGAGTGTGCATAACAATACAAGTGGAACGGTGTATAACAATGCAAGATAATCAACGATGCATATCTAATGCAAAATGGTAATGCACGTTCAAGGCAACTATTCAAAATGCATACCCCATGCATCAATAAAAGCGATGTTTTTTCTATGCCATAACAAAAGCATATATTAGAAACAATTCAAAGGCAACTTCCGATTTACCTCTCGAAGAGTTGCACCATGCTTAAAAAGGATACACCTCGTGTGGGTTGAAAGGCGATGACCTTCGCGAACTGCGAATGTGATTCTTGGGCTTCCGCGGATGCATCCTGAATCAAATTTTGAACATACCCTGCATTTCTTGGAACCCAAGGACACATACCCAGGTAAAAGATGCAGGGGAAGCTGGTGGAGGCCTACCGGCCATCAGGGGAAACCGCCGGCCACCCGCCGGCCATCTGTGATAGACGCTGGCCATAAATGAAGGGGTGCCGGCCATCGATGTGCCACTGCCGGCCATCGATGGCAAATTCGGGCTTTTTGGTCTTTTCGGCCGTGGGTCTTCATATACACTCAAAATCAACCCATTTCCTTACAAACCCTTGCACAAAAAACATTACCCTTGCTCTCTAGGTGTGCCTTCTCTCTAGATCCACGCGTTCTACGCATTTCCTAACACCCTAAACAACCTTGAATCGCTAAAACCCCTTTGTTCTCTTCGATTTGAACTGATTAGAATTTGATTTTGAGGTCTCTTTTGTCATTTCCCCCATTCAAGGATCATTTCCCTGGGTTTCTCTCAAGGTTAGTTCACTTTTCCTGGGTTTTTGATTTTCTTTGACTTTCCTCTCTCTTAGGGTTTGATTTGTTCAAAGTTTCGCCATTTTGCTCATCTTTTCTCATTTTTGCTCATTTTTGCATCTATCTCAGATGGCTGGCGATATCCCGCACGATGGGGGCTTCCCCGCACTCCCACCGGTAGAGCTTGCCGCGGACTTTGCGGCTGAGCCAGGGGTCGAGCCTTAGCCTTTACCACCAAGCGTACGCCCCTTTGACCTCGCGAGGTATCACTCGGAGACTCATACTGTACCACTGGCGGGAGGCATCCACGCCTTCACTTATTTCGATGAGGATGCGCCAGACGACCTCTTGCTGAGAGAGCCCATGTCTCACTTGTCGGCCATTGCTGTGGAGGTACCAACTCTACTTTTTTGCAGTATTACTTTCAACTATTTGCATTTCTTGCACTGTTTTGATCTGATTGCATCACATGCCTTGATCTGACTGTATTTCATACATTGCTGCTCTGAATTCAACTATACTTTACACATCACTGCTCTGCATGTACTGTATGCGACTGTACCTCATGCATCACTACTCTGAATTCAATTGTATCTTCAATACATCACTGCTCTGAATCGAACTGTACTTTCAATACATCACTGATCTGCATTCAATTGTACTTTCAACTATACTTTTGTCACTTGATCTGATTACATCACATGCACTGCCACAGGACGGATCCTGCTCCTTCAGTGGTTATGGTGAGACGACAGCTCAAGATTGGTATGACGAGCTTCCTGCGAGGGTCCACCAGATCATAGACGGGACCGGCTTTGGCCTATTCTGCTCCAGCTTGACACGGGTCATAGCGAGTCGCCCTCTCCTAGGGGCTCTTGTGGAGAGGTGGTGGGACACCACTAACTCTTTCCACTTCTCCTCGACGGGAGAGATGACGATGACTCCCTTCGACTTTGCCATGATCACTGGCCTGGGCATAGGAGGTGACCCGATTCCTCTCGATCCTGACATGGGAGAGTGGGTGACCGCATGAGATACACTACTTAGAGCGCGTCCACCGACACTTCGAGTAGGTATGGTTAGATATACCTGGTTCGAGGAGCATTACAGAGGGGAGCATCCTGAGACTGATGAGGAGGTGGAGCAGTACACTAGGGGCTTTCTCCTGTTTCTTTTTGGTACCACCTTGTTTTCGAACAGGTGGAATATCGTGGGTTTATACTTCCTGAGCGCCCTGGTGGTGCTCCAGCGGGTCCATTTCTATGATTGGGGCGCAACCGGCCTTACCACTTTGTATGGATACATGAGCTCGACCTCTCGGATGTGCGGGACCCTGATCGGCAGCTTCAGGCGCGCTTGGGAGGTACATAGCTTAGTTTCCCCTTTTCATCATTTGCTTAGCATTTTCTGCTTTCACTTTGTTCAATACTTGTACTTTCTGCATTCTCTGTATCTGCTCTTGCACTGTATGCTTTCTGCTTTGCATTTTCTGTACACCATACATACTGCACACTGCATACCATACATTGCACACACAAAGTCTAATCTCTGCTCTAGACCTGCACTCCTTATGCATTGTACTGCGTTCTGCTTTCTGCATGTTCTATACTCTGTTCATACATTGTATTGATCACATCTTCCTTACAGCTGCGGGTGTATGCATACTTCCCGACATTTGCTCCAGAGCCTGTGGAGGAGACACCAGCGACAGTCCCATTATCTGATATATACGACGGCCAACTCCGTCGTAGGACCCGAAAAAGCTTTGTATTCTTCCGGCAGTACTTCGACTCGGTCACGACGCGTGAGGTAATTCTGCAACAAAATTATTTCAATTAAGCAGATGCACCCACATTAGTTATTTGACGACTGATCATCTTGTTCGTTCTCTTTTTCTCAGATCACATGGCAGCCATAGGATGCGATACCATCAGGACTCTAAGATCAATACAACGCTGCCCGGATTGTCTCCCGTTACCACATTCTCTTCGAGGGCCCGATCTGTCGCGCTTGGTTTTTGAGTGAGCGCTTCGTACGCCAGACCTTGAGATCACCTGCCCAGTTTATACTGATGGCATCTCCTGCGTCTATGAGGGAGACACACAGGCTGTCCGTCGACCAGATGATTCAGTTCATGGTAGGACTGGATGCGGACTATTTTCGCATGAAGGGTGACTACGCGACCTTCATTCAGACGCATCTGATGCCGTCTCTGACCGGCGTTCGTAGAAGTGAGGGGGTGAGAGCTCCGGCTGGGAGAGGGAGAGGCAGGCGACCAGATCCCGTAGGAGGAGAGATCCTGAGGAGAGGTAGGAGACTGGATGGCCAGAGCTGCCTACTTCATTGACTTATTAGAGACGTTCTGGGGAGACTTATCAGATCCCCATTGCGCCTGCATCAGTTGGGCCTGCACTCGCCGGGATTCGAGACCCAACTCCGGTATGTACTAAACTCCACATTTTGCATATTTACTTCATTTTAATTGTGCTTCATCGGATACTGATCTTTTTGATGCACTCATAGGCGGCTATAGAATACACAGGGTAGGCCATTGATCTAGTGGCCTCTTTGACAGAGATGATAGAGACGAGTCTGGATCTGCTCAGCCTCTACAGGATCCCGGTGAGTTCTTTCAAACTGCACTTCATGCCACGAAGTCTTCTCTTGACACACTATCATTTGTACAGTTCCACACTACACTGATCTAATACATTGCTTCCATATACTACTTATGGCATACATACATTGCAGATCACTCACTGCTCACAGCACATTATTCTTTGTATCTGATACATTTCATTACTAATGCATTTTGGCGAACTGCTTTTTTCAGATTCCCTTCCTGATGTCAGGCCCATCAAATGCCCCAACAGGAGCAGAGACAGGTCCTTTAGCACCTCCTCCATCAGCAGAGAGAAGAGGGAGACAGGCTCAGACACACGGCCGAGGTAGAGGCAGAGGCACCCACAGCGAGAGTAGCCCTTCAGAGCCCGTGCCAAGTGATGATGATGATGAGATGAGTAAGGAGGCTGAGGCGGCGAGTCGACAGTCCGAGTCATCCGAGGAGGGAGACGATGACGGATCCAGGTCAGACAGCGGTGCTGACGGCGATGGTGCAGGGTCTGCTCAGCCGAGGAAGAGGGTGAAGAGGGCTTCCCAATCTTGAGCTAGATAGCACCGATTTAGATGTTTTTGCTTTATTCTCTTTTTATTAGTAGTTTTAGCACATTGTATAGCCTCAGGCAGTTTTATTTTCTTTAAAACTTGTGCTCTTTTGTAAAAAGAATCCAGAATGGAATGAAAGCAGCTTTTTTGTTGAAAAAGTGTTGTATTTTATA
The DNA here is from genome assembly GCA_036172215.1 of Camellia granthamiana. NCBI lineage: Eukaryota > Viridiplantae > Streptophyta > Magnoliopsida > Ericales > Theaceae > Camellia > Camellia granthamiana. The sequence goes on from CM069905.1 coordinate 97,234,778, forward strand.
TTCTAAGCAAAGCATCGCATCGCACTATTTTGCATAAAAGTGAGATTGATGAATATTGAACATTTGTGTATTGCCAAATCAGGTAGTGAACCAACATAACAAACAAAAACAACACAACTCAATAAGCAACAACAAAACCTTAACAAGTTTACAACTTGATAAGCAAATTACAACAACTCAATCAGCAACAAAATACAACTCCGAAACACTAAACGATTACAACTTAAACAAACAAACTTAAGCCGAAAAAAGGATCAAAACAAGACCTTAAAAGGTGCAAATAACAGGATTCCACTGCAGCAAACAACTGGATCTTCACCGAGGAGGTCAGGGAGTCTAAAGGAGAGGCTGCCGGCCATGGGGTATGGCCTGCCGGCCATCAGTGTGCCACTGCCGGCCACTGATGAGCCACTGCCGGCTATCAATAAGCAAGTGTCGGCCATCAATGGCAGACTCTCTGAAACGTCGACACCTGTCCTCCACTCACTGCCTTATCTTCTATAAAGGTTCCAGCTTCGTGGTGCCTTCATTTTAACTCCATTTTTGCCTCAAATGGAAGCATTTCTTGCCCAAAACCTCACAAATTGGATTGCAAGATTGGATGGCTCAGAAAGGTTAAATTTCTGGGGTTTTGGAATAAATGCACTATTCACGCTAAGCCACACCCCGCTGCGTTTTCTGTTCCTCCATGCCGCGGCTAGGTGTTGAAATCCAATAACTCATGTTTTTAGCTTTGGCGGACAAGAGATGTGTCCCACTTTTGAAGACTTCCAAGCTTTGATGGAGTCTCGACGCGAGGAAGAGATCTTGCCCCAATTCCGTTTCGGCCATATCCAAGCCTTAGGACGGATGTGCGGGCTCACTTTGCACGACGCTCGGTCTTTGATTCGCGATGGAGAGCTGGACATTCCGAGCCTGATTCATCGGTTTTCTGATGCTGGTGACCGCGGCAATCATCACTAGTAGGGTTTTCGGCGGTATGCGCATTGCTTGTGCATGTTGTCTCATTTCTTGCTTGCCCTAGGCTCCAAAGGGTCTAGCGTCCATTTGATTGAGGTTGCCTAAGGTTTAAAAGAGGGCAAGAGCTGTATTGCCATGACGCTAGCTGAGACACTGATGGGTTTGGATGCCTTCCATCGCCGGGAGATGACTAGTGTAGACCGCCCAAACTTCGCTTCGCGCGCGAGGGCGTGAATTGTGGTTCTAGCTACTACAGTTCGGACTCCTATCACAGTTCTGAATCTAATCTCACAAAGTGCAATGTAAGACTAATAAATCACCAAAGAGTCCAAATCCGGCAAATCATTTTGGAAAATCGATTTTAATCAAAAAGTGCCAAACATGGACTGCTTTGCTAGATTTCAGAGTCGCCACCTAAATATTTTATTTTCGGGAAATTTAGGAAACCCTAACTCATGCCTAAGGCCACGTGTCCATCATCACCAAAGTTGCCTCGGCTCGGGAACTTGGGTACGAGGGGGGAAGGTCATGAAATGAGCACCCCTGCTCGCCCAATCAAAGATCGGCCTTTACTAAGCATGATATGTTGTTTTTGAAAATACATGTGTTCTTATTCCAGTTTATTAGCTAACCTTACTATGTGATGCGCACAGCACACAAGTATAAATTGAATCACTCAATTTGGAACAAAACATCTCCTGTTTGTTTGTGAAAATGGTTTGGAGCTACTACTTGCAAGTAGGCTAAGACGCTATTTGCCACCCTCAAGTGGGCTTAAAACATGATGATTTGCCACTTCAAGTGGGCTTAAAACTCACATTTTGATGAATTGTTCCAATTCAAGTAATGAAGCCTTCATCCACAGGCATTCATGCAGTTATAACAGTTAAGCAAATAGTCTCATGGCAACCATGCTATCATGGCAGTCACTTACATATATGCAAGGATGCAAAAGCATAAACACTCACAGTGTGCTCCGAGCCAAAACAGAAGCTAGTTAGTAATCAATGCATGATCCTAGCTATGGCAGGAATGCCTAATGCAACACATGCAAAATGCAACTAAGATAGGCTTGGCTATTCTAAGATGTCATGTGAATGCAATTAGATAACATGTATTCAAATTGGTATTGAAATACAATTCAGTTTGTATGATGCGCCGAGCCCGGTGCATGCAAGACAGATGAATGAATGCAAACATGCGAAGCATAAGTATGCTAATTGAAACATGACCCTAAACTAACCATCGAAAGCGGGTAAGTAAAAGGGAGAAAGAAATGGGATTAGAAGACATGCATCATACACACGCACGCTTATTACAAAATTTGCCCTCTCGACGGAGGGTCCGAATAATAAGCTAACTAACTAATTTAAGCTAAGCTAATTAAACTAATTATTACAAAACGAAGCTAATTAACTAACAAGTTAACTAATTAGTTATTACAACACAAATGAATAGCTAAGTGCATTAACTACTTAAGTACAGAACCCAATAGCTAGCTAGCTAAACAAAGCAGTTAAAATGAGCCTCGGGGTGAGAAGTGCATGCATGCTTGATCGCCTCACTCGGAAATCCATCGCTATGCCCCAACTTGCCTCTGTTTGCATTTGATTTCAGAACACTGCACAAACCTGCAGATAGCTTCTACTCTATCATGGAGACCTCCAGGAAGGTTGCCGACCACTTAACAGTGGTGTAGACCACCTGTAGACCACTTACACATGCTGCAGACCAGAAAAAGTGGTCAGCTAGCCACTTTTACTGGTCTGCCGACCAGAAAATTATGCCCAACTCCAGTTTGCTGCAACAGAGAACAAGAAGGGGCACAGCAGTGTATTTGTAAGGTATGTGTGCACAACCACCCTCCCTATCATTTCTCAAGCTCAAGGGAGTGTAGTTCTCGACTCTCGGGCCACCAACCGAGCATCGCAATGCACGATGGCCGAGAAGCCAAGTTTGCACAATTCAATGTCAATGAATGCACAAATAACACATAAGGGCCTTAACCTCTATCATGCATGATCAAGAGGGTCGGCGACCGAGAAATGAGGCACGTTTCATCACTGTAAGTATGAAACGTTCCTCGTTTCTCGTGTTTGGATTAACACTCTATCCAAACACAATGCAATGCAACATGATCAACTTATCAATGCTAATGGCATGCAAACAAAATGCAATGTAACAACATGCAAACACAATGCAATGCAACAACATGCAAACAACATGCTATTCTACCAATGCTAGGATGGCATGCCCAAGATTCCATCATGCAAACAATGCATGCATGGCAAGTTTATAAGCTTAAGGCATCAAAGCTAGGAAAGAGCGTCTCACAAGAGGCATGCAAAACAATGCTCAATGGACTTAAACCGAATATGGACAGACCTAAATCATGCCAAAATAGTGGCCAAAATGTGCTGAAATGCTAGTATTGAAAGAAAGAAAATGCATGCTCATGCATTGGCCCATCAATTAGGCATAAGAGCACAACTCTCAAACATGATGAAGAGGTGATAAACATAGAAGTGTGACAACACTATATGCTCTGAAGTCAAGTATTAAATGATGCCAAATCATCCAAACAACACAAGCATAGCATGCTAGAAGGCTCAAAGCTTAAAACTAGCATAGGCACTTGCACTGTAGCTATACAATACATGAACCATATGGCCAAGACAACCCAAAACAGTCCTAGAGCATGTCAAATCAAGGCTAAAACATGCACGGAGTATAGCCAAAACAAGCTAGCATGGTAAGCTAAAACATCAAGTAAGTAAGGCCAATGAGCCTGATTACTCTACACCTACCAAAACCAAGCATGAGATGACTTTACCAACAAAAATCAGAGTTGTATCACGGCAAAATAAGACCAAAAACACACTGAAATGGCAGCCTAAAAGCTTAGGCAAGATGGCATGCATATTGGCTCATATTTAAGGCATAAAGCACCAACCCTCCAAAGCATTGAAAGAATGAAAAATGTGAGGGCATGACCACACTACACACACTGAAATCACATACCAAATGATGCTAACACATGCAAATAGCCCAAGCAATGCATGCTAGTCACTTGGAAACTCAAAACTAGTGAGCAAGAATGCACTATAGCTATACAAAGCAAGGCATGCATGACCAAAACAACATAAAATAGAGCTTAAGCATGGAAAAACATGAGTAAGAGCTTGCTGGAGTTGAGCCAAAAACATGCTAGAATGATGGTCCAAAGCATGATGCATGTTAGGCTAGTTTGTGGAATTTCACTACAAGTGCAAGGAGCATGCAAGAGGTAATCAAACCAACCCTAGACAGAGCTATAATATGCTGAAATAATGCCTAAGACATGCTAAGATGGAGCCAAAACATGCTAGGAAGACATGCTACTTTGATGAGCCACAAATAGGATTACACTACACATACAAGAAGCATGCAAGGGGTGACCAAGATAGCCAAAAACAGAGTCATGACAGGTCTAAAAGGTCACAAAAAAGTGCTCAAACAAAGCCTCAAGAAAATAGAACTACATGCTCTTTTGATGAGCCATCAACACAAGCAAACAAGAGAAGAGGATGGGGGACAACCCCCTCCTATTTAAGACCTCAAAACACACTTTCCACCACTGAAATTCCTCTGGAATTCAGTGGTGAAGAGGCCAAATAAAAGTGATCACAAAGGCCTAAAGTGATGGCTCAAAAGCCTAGCAAAAGGCATGTATGGGAGTAGACCACCCCCAATACCAAAGAAGCCTTAAACAAACATTTCAAGCACTTAAAATTAGAACTTTTTGCAGTTAAGAGTTAGGCCAAAATAAGCATGCAAAGGTGGCCTAGTAAGCAACTACAACAAGGCTTTAAAAGAATTAGAGACTCACCCTTGAAGAATCAAAGCAAGACAGCAACTTCTGAGGCAAAACCAAGCCTTGAGCTCCAAACAAACCTCCAAGAACCTCAGTCCAAGATTGAAGGTGTTTCACTATGTGTTTGTGTGCAAAAGTGTGAAAAGAAGGCATTTTCAAGCACAAATATGGAGCAAAGGAAGAAATATAGAGATAGAGATATATGTATATTCCCTAAGCAATTTTCTAAACCTAAAGCAAGAGGAAGGAGGCTCCCTTTTATAGAAAACCATGCATCAAGCTTGTTCAACAAGCTTGAAGCTTGAATCAATCCCTCCGTACACGTGTATGGAGGATGCTTTTTGTGCCCAACAGCTGGCACAGCTGGCATGGAAAATATCTGCAGAAAGTGCAGGAAAGCTGCCGACCAGATGAAGTGGTCGGCCATCTACTTTCACTGGTCGGGCCGACCAAAGAAAGTGGTCTGCAGGGAGACCACGTGGTCGGCAAGGGGGAGGAGTGGTCTGCACAAAGAAAGCAAGGTGGTGGCATGGCTGCCGACCACTTTTGGTGGTCCACAGACCACCAAGACCAGTTGGCCGACCAGAAAACTGGTTGGCAAGGAAGAAAAGTGGTCTTTAGGGAGAGAAACTGGTCTACACCCCTTATTCCACCCTCCAAGCAAGGAAAACAAGGTTTGGTTCAAAACCAAACCAAAAAGGAAGCAAGACAAAAGTCCGCAGGACAAGGCACGCAGCCGGGAGTCTCGAAAACTAGTCTACGAGCGCAGAAAGTGGTCTACGAGAAGGAAAGGTGGTCTACGGCCACAAAAAGTGGTCTACAGACCTCTGTTTCCCTCTAGGCAAAGGCAACAAGGCATGGTCCAAAAACCAAGCCAAGAGGAGAACGTTAAGAGGTCCCGAGACAAGGCGCTCGGCCGAAGGCTCCAGAAATCGGAAACTAGCCTACAAGAGGGAAAAGTAGTCTACGTCCACAAAAAGTGGTCTATAGACCTCTCTCTCCCTCCAGGCAAGGGCAACAAGGCATGGTCTACAAACCAAGCCAAAACACAAAGAGTTCAGAGGCCCGAAGGCAAGGCACTCAGCCGCAAACTCCGGAAACTCGAAACGAGCACAAACATACGCGATCATCGAGCGCTCAACGATGACGTCTGAGTCTTAAGGTCGGTCGAAAATGGGGTGTCTACAACTAGATTCGCAGGGAGTCCACTACTGCTGGAGGTAATGTTTCCCACGCTATCTCACATGTATTTCTAACATCACTCAGCCCTCATGCTCGGTTTTTCTCTCAAAACCCTTTTCTCACTTTTCTCTCCATGTACACCTCTTTATTCTTTAATCTCTCATTTTTCATTCCTCCCCATATATGGTTGATGGACAAGTTGAAAGTAGTGGACTCATGCCTAACATATTCAGCACGCAGCTATTTCTTCCGGCAACGTCTAGTTGATGCCCCAGACGAGGGATGGTGGTGCGAGTGAATGTGCAGCCTATCTGCAGATCGTATTGCTTGGCACTGCCCCTGGCTTAATCTACCGGTGATGAGCTATAGTATGTCTCACCAGCCCGGGATTCAGTTGATCGGCCTGACACATTGTATCTTTTACTTCCCGGTCTGATTCCGACGCCAGTTCAGCCATGATCAGACTTGCCCAGAAGAGGGGATAGAGTACCCTATTGCATTTCCAGTCCGAGGCGCATAGCTAGCTCGGTATGCCACAGCATGGAGGACGAGAGAGCTTCTGGCCCCCGCTCCCACTTTCAGTTGCACCCTCTCTGATGAGTGCATAGCTTGGCTCAATGAAGAGGCATAGGTTGGGCCTACTTTGGCATCAGAGGCTTCCGCAAGCTCTGGGAGGGAACGCAGGAACACCTTACTATGCCTTGAATTTATTTACTTTAATCAGTACTTTCAAGTTTTCTTTATGAAAGTAATAAAAAATAACTTCAATTTGTATTCAAAAGTAAGAGAACTCCATACTGAAATCAATGTAATTGAAGGTTGTGGGTACTGAAAATTTTCCGTTTGGTCTAAAAATGGTCTAAGTCGTAAAAACATTAATTTGAACAAAATCAACTTTTATTAAAACTTTTCAAAACCATTTTCGATATGGATCAAAACTGGACACGCCCAAGATCTATCACTGAGATGTACAACGCCGAATCCCAAACAACTGGAAAGCTGCCCCTAGTCTGAACAGCACTACACTGGAGATCACAACCGAGCTCTTGAATGCAGAATAGACAAAGATGACCGACATGATCACATGGACAAAGTTGATTTGGAAGTGTTTATGGCTGGACTTCGGAATGAAGCTGCCTACATATCCCAAAGATGGGAATCAAGCCTGATGTAGTTCGGTTCAGGTTCACTTGTGTATTAACACTCTCCTTTTGCGCTCTAACTTTTGCCAAGGCCGCCCTTTCTGGGTTTTTAACCTTACGAGCTCAGTTTTTATTATTTCAAATTTTTCATGCTCTAACTTTTACCTAGGTCGCCCTTTCTGGTTTTCGACCTAGCGAGCCACTCAGGGATAGTATTTCTTCAACTTGTCCATGATGATCGGCTAGAAGAACTCAAGGCCATCTAAATCCATCAGAATGACAGCTCCACCAGACCAGATAGACTTGATGATGTAAGGGCCAGTCCAATTGGGTCTGAACTTGCCCCTAGGGTTGTGGATGGGAGCTCGGTTGGCTTTGAGCACTAGATCCCCCTCTTTCAAATTCCTGGACTTAACCTTCTTATTGAAAGCCCTGGCAATTCTTCGTTGATAACCCTAGACGTGATACAGTGCTTTCAGCCTTCTTTCATCAAAGAGCATGAGTTCTTCGACCTGCTTTGCTGCCAATCTGCCTTAGCTATCTGACACTCAGCCAATACCCGTAATGACAGAACCTTAACTTCGATAGGCAGAACAGCCTCCATCCCATAAACCAAGGAGTACAGAGTTGCCCCAGTAGAAGTTCGAATTGAAGTCCGATAGCCCCAAAGAGCAAATGGCAGCTTATCTGGCCAGTCCCTGTAGGTTTCCACCATCTTCTACAGAATGTGCTTGATGTTCTTGTTGGCAGCCTCAACAGCTCTGTTGGTTTGCGGCCGGTATGTAGATGACTTATGAAAAGTCACGTTGTATTTCTCTAACAAGTCAATCACCTCCTTTTTAAAGTGGGAACCATTATCCGAAATAATCTCATTCAGGACCCCGTAGCGACAAATAATGTTGTTTCTGATGAACTTAGCAACATGCGACGCCTTCAACACCACGTAAGATTGGGCCTCGAGCCACTTTGTGAAGTAGTCTATTGCTACCAGAATATACTCATGCCCGTTGGAGCCCTTCGGAGTGACAGCCCCAATTACATCAATCCCCCAGACTGAAAAAGGCCATGGCGAAATCATATTGTACAGCTTCGACGGCGAAATGTTCATACGGTTTGCATGGATCTGGCATTTGTGGCATCGCCGAACAAAGCCAATATAATCCTCCTCCATGGTTGACCAGTAATAACCCTGTCTAAGGATCTTCCAGGCTAGCATCACCCCGTTCATGTGCGCTCCGCACTCTCCTCCGTGGATGGCCTCCATTAGGCGCTTGGATTCTTCAGCATCAACGTATAACTTATGCATCCCGAGATGACCCCTCTTGTACAGTTTACCCCCGCAGACGATGAACTGAGCAGCCATTCTTCGAATTGCCCTCTTATCTTTGACATTTGCCCCTGGTGGATATGCCTCCTTTTCCAAGAAGTTCCAGATGTCGTAATACCAGGGGTTTTGATCTTGTACCTCATCTATGGCAGCAATCAGCTCGTAAGCCGGCACAAATTTCTGTTCAATGATGATCGGACGCATCCAGACTCCAAAAGCGATGTCTATCATAGAAAATAGAGTTGCTAATGAATCAGCAAACCTGTTATTCTCTCTTAACAGATGAGTGAAGTTCAGTTTTTCAAACCGAGGAATCAGAACGTCCAAGGTCTAGTGATAGATTCTCATCTTTTCTTCTTTAACTTTCCAATCTCCTTTAGCTTGAGATACAACAAGGTTCGAGTCCCCGATGACATCCAACCGTTTTGCCCCTAGTTCTAGAGCGGCTTCCAATCCAGCAATACATGCCTCATATTCTGCCTCATTGTTCGATACTTTGAACTGAAGTTTGAATGCTAAGGGTATGCGGGAATTGTCGGGTGCTATCAACAACACCCTTATTTCTTACCCGTACTGGTTTGACGCTCCGTCAAAGTACATCGTCCAAGTCTGTTCTTCGACATGCAGAATGGCCTCGTCTGGGAACAGATATTTTGCTGCTTCATCCCCTTCAACTGGGTGGTCAGCTAGGAACTCCGCTACCGCTCTCCCTTTTATTGACTTGCGCGTCATGTACTTCAGATCAAATTCGGAAAGCAGAAGCAACCAACGAGCTAGCCTACCCGTAAGTGCTAGTTTCTTAAAGAGATATTTGATGGGATCTAATCTTAAAACCAGTATTACAGAGTGAGATAACAGATAGTGCCTCAACTTCCTAGTAGCCCATACCAAGGCCAGACAAGCCTTCTTCAGCGGAGTGTAGCGGGTCTCGTAATCCAGCATTTTCTTGCTCGGGTAGTAGATAGCCTTCTCCACTTTGTCCTCAGACTCCTGTGCAAGCATGCAACCCATTGTCGTTTCAGTCACTAACAGGTACAGAATCAACGGTTTCCCCAACTCAGGCAGTGACAACACAATTATGTAAATATTGCTTGATCTTCTCGAAAGCAACTTGGCATCGGTCATTCCATTGGAACTTCTTTCCTTTCTTCAGGAGACTAAAGAGTGGTTCACAAGTCAAGGTTAATTTTGCAATAAACCGTCTTATGAATTGCACTTTACCCAGAAAGCCTCGCACCTCCTTTTCAGTCCTCAGTGGTGGCATTTCTAAGATGGCCTTGATTTTGGAAGGATCGACCTCGATACCCCTTTGTGTGATCAAGAACCCCAGCATTTTCCCTGCTATAACACCAAATGTAGATTTCTGAGGATTAGGCCGCAACTGATACTCTCTGATCCGTTGGAAGAATTTCTACAAGGCGGTGTAGTAGCCCTCTCTTTCCTTGGACTTGACAATCATGTCGTCTACGTACACCTCAACCTCTTTATGGATTATATCGTGCAAAATCGTGGTCGCAACCTGTTGATACGTAGCCCCAGCATTCTTCAAGCCGAACAGCATCACCCCATAACAATAGGTTCCCCACAGAGTGGTGAAAGCAGTCTTCTCCCTGTCTTCGGGTGCCATCAAAATCTGATTGTAGCCTGAAAAACCATCCATGAACGAGAGCAGCGCATGCCCAGCAGTGAAGTCCACTAATTCGTCGATATGCGGCAGAGAAAAGTCGTCCTTCGGACTGGCTTTATTCCAATCCCTAAAGTCCACACATACCAGAATTCTGTCGTCCTTCTTTAGCACCAGAACTATATTGGCCAACCAAGTCGGATACTCAGATACTAACAGGAACCCTGCGTCGATCTGCTTGGTGACCTCTTCTTTGATTTTCAGAGCCCAGTCCGGGCGGATCCTTCGAAGCTTCTACTTAACAGGTCGAGCCTCTGGGTCAAGGGGATCCGGTGCTGTACAATCTCAGGATCGATTCCAGGCATGTCTTCGTAGAACCACGCGAAAACATCTTTGAAATCTTTTAATAAAGCGACTAAGCGCTCGCGCTCCTCAGAAGACAACGTGGACCCGATCTGGACCGGCTGCGGATCTTTCTCAGTACCAACGTTAATTGTGGTGATTTCATCAACCAAAGGTTTTACAAACCTCTCATGCTCTTGATTAAGCAAATATTTCAAAACCGGAGGAATTTCTTCCTCGTTGTTTCATCAAAATTTTGAAAGTCTTGATTAATGCAATAAATTAAAGGCACAGAAAGTACTCAGAAGCCACAGCCGTACCATTCTCATTAATAACATCCAGTCCGTCTGATCCTTCGGTTACAACAGACTCAAAGGAAAATGAAAAAGACGACTTGGACAGGACAGTGGCATTCGGGTTATTACCCCCAAGAATACCGGACTCAAACTTAGAAGAGCTGGAATCTGGTTCTGACTCCACAGACTCAGTGGAATCAGATTCTGGCTCACTACCTGACCCGGAACTGCTCGATAAAAAGCCCTCCTCGTATTGCTAGACGAGGGAGGTGCGATGGATGCATCAAGAATGCCTGAAGATGAGCCCACAGCCGCTTCATCCCCGATCATGGAAACTGAGAAGTTATCCCCCAAGCACTCCAGTACGATCTAAGGATCTGAGAGGAGACAAGCCAGTGCTACCCCTATCTCAATTTCTGTGCTCTTGGAATCCTCTCCTTGCACGGCTCAGCCTCAGCTGGTGGGTCTATCTCCTCTTCGGCAACTTCATCCTCGGACAACTGAAGATCAAAAAAGATTTCGAAGCCGGGCAAGCGCCGCTTCTTTGAATTCATCCAGGGCTCCGGAAAGCCGCAGAATGGGAAATCTTCCCCCCTCCCGGACAAAGCGTCTGTTCAGGGTCCCTGGATAGGTCAGTGCACCAACTCATAATGCTTTCCGGCTTGCTTTGCCCTGGCTCTTCCGGCCATCTCTCTTCCTTTCCTCGCCCAATCATCTTTGGTAGGCAGATAACCAAAGCCAAAGGTATATGGGTTATGCGGCACTTCGGCCGATGCTGTGACGCCCTTCTGGCCAGTTCACCCCAATCCTATCCTGGGGATGTGTTGAAGCTTGTTCATAAGGTAAACAGACTGTGCACTGACGTATAGCCCTTCATTAACAGCTAGCATGTCTTGTACAACCCGGGCCTCAGCTAGGGCAAATCTGACAAGAATACATCATCCATGCCATGCTCAATCTCCAGAACTGGTGTAGAAACCTCTGGCGGCGGATGTATTGAAGAATTTCCAAAAACAATTGCTACCCCCTTCCAGTGGGGGTACTTCAGCATTTGGTGTAAGGTGGAAGAGACGGCTTTCACCTGGAGCAGCCACGGCTGCCCAAGGAATAGATTAAAGGTTACGGGAACATCCAAGACATGAAACTCAATGTCCTGTTGCCCCGGACCAACCTGAGTCTTAATCCGTACGGTCCCCATCACCTCTCGGCTGGTATTATCATAGGCCCGTATTACTTGGGCTGTAGGCACGAAATCCGCGGGTTTCAACCCGATAGTGTACGCCGTTCTCGACGAACATACATTGATTGTGGACCCCGTGTCGACCAGGACCACCGGTATCCATTTCTCTCTACACTCCACAGAGATGTAGAGTGGTTTGTTATGATCTGAGCCCTCGGGCGGTAATTCTTTGTTGGTGAAGGTCAAGGTCGGGGAAGCTCCTCCCGAGAAAACCAACCCTACCAACTGCTCAGGTGTTGTATCAATTGAAAGCTTGGCCCTATCCATGGCAAAAAGGATGGCCTGTCTGTGAACCCTCGAGGCCATAAGCAATCCCCAGATGGAGATATCTGCTTGGATTTTCTTAAGCTACTTCAGTACAGCCTCCTCCTCCAGTAGTTTTTCCTTCTGTCTTTCTGCTTCTTTGTCCTTCCCGAACGCCTCCGGCTGGTCCAAGTGTGGGGGCTTGAAATACCGCCCACTCCTAGTCATATGGTCGACCTCCTCAACATACCAGGTGTCATCTGGTTGGTTTTGCCCCCAATCCTCGTCAGTGTGGGCAAGACATAAGTCGTCGTCTTCCCACCACATGTCGTCGACAACTGACAGACAGCTGTCCAGCTCCGCTATAACTGTTTCTATGCTCACAGCACATTTCGTCCCGCAGGGGCTTTGGCATTCCTAGCCCTCTAAAGATCCTTGATCTTTAGAGGCTTTGGCAAGACATAAGTCGTCGTCTTCCCACCACATGTCGTCGACAACTGACAGACAGCTGTCCAGCTCCGCTATAACTGTTTCTATGCTCACAGCACATTTCGTCCCCGCAGGGGCTTTGGCATTCCTAGCCCTCTCAAGACGCTTCAATGTAACCTCCTGTTCAGTATCTACCGTAATCAAACTGCCCGAATCCTGAGCAAAATTCTTTACACTGGTGCTCTCTGGCGATTTTTCCTGATTCTCGGCCATTCCGGCCACTGCTGATATTCCAACTTCTGATTGCCTCCGTTCTGGCTAAGGTGTCTCAACAACATCTGGCTCGTCACTAAGCCATCCAGTATTTTCTGCTGATCCATCCAAGTCGAACCAATTGATGTTCACATCCCCTGAGTCCTGCTCATTGAAGAACTGCAGATTGGCAATATCCTCTTCCAACTCTGCTAGGTCATCTAGCCCCTGACTCGGTCCATCTTCCTGAACCACACTGATCTCTGCCCCAACCGGCAACTCTACCCTCGGTTGGACCTGATCTGTTGATGTGATATAACCACTCAGGTTGTACGCAAAGCTCCCAGACCCCTCAGGCTCTTAATCAACATTCCCATCTCCCTCCAAAGTCATCCCGGTTCTGTCTTCGACAGTCACCACCACCGGTTCAGGTTGGGTTTGGGAGGTGCTCAACATGCACAAGTCCATGCTATCTGGGATGAACACCTCAGGCTTGGGTAGGTGGGAGGTTGTGATATATATGCTTGGGTCATATGAAATGGTCGTGGTTTGGAGGAGGTTGATGTGTTTGGGTGGTAAAGCTTGGTTATGTGGTGAGAGTGGGTTGGTGGTGACATTCAACTTCTCTGGAGGCGCAATCACCTTGTTGTCAATAAGATCCTGGATCTCATGATGCAGTCTATAGCACTGGTCGGTGTCACGACCGTGCTGTTGGTGAAAGGCACAGTATTTGGCCGGGTTATGGGAGGAAGAAAGTTTGTCTGGTAATGGCCGCGGCTCCAGGGGCTTCAAATGCTCTTTCCTGATTAGAACCCCCAGAGCTTTGGACAGAGGCATGTACAGTGGAGTAAAGGTTCTCTGGCCTCGGGGTGGATATCTGGCTATTTGTGAGCTGGTTCCAAACGCAACCGGTGAAGGGTGTAGCTATAGGTGTTTTTGGAGTGGTGGTGGTGACCATGCCCACATCAAAAGTTCTGGCAGCTGTAGCATTACTCGTGCCTACATTCGAACTACGTGTAAATGCCCTCTTGGGCTGTTCCCTATCTTAGTCGATCAGACCCTGCTTCATAGTGTCCTCAATCTGTACCCTAATCTCGTGTAAGTCCGCAAAGGTGGGAAGGGGTAAGACGATCATTTTCTGCATCAGCTTGGGTTAGAGGTTGCGCACAATCATCCTTATCTGATCCTTCTCCAATGGCCGAGTTGTCATCATGGAGGCCTTGGCCCTCCATCAAGTAACAAAGTCAGAAAATCCTTCTTTCGATGAAGGCCTCAGCCATTTCCTTCCAGCTCCTTTTCACTGAGTCCTCCAGCTTGGCGTACCAAATGGCCACAATACCCGATAGGGTCTGGCCGAAGAGTGATAGTTTCTGGAGTCTCGTCAAGCCCATCGGGCGCAAAATATCCGAGAATAACCTCAGATGAACCATAGGGTCGCCCGAGCCATCAAAACGGTCTATGTGGGGCATCTTGAATCTGTCCAGCAATGTCACTGCTGAATCAGTGTAACCATCCTCTATGTCTGGAATGGAATTGACCCCCTGGGCTCGTTTAAATAGCTTTTTAAGCTTACTCATCTTCAAAGCGGTTGGGTCCATCTCAGATTCAAACGGTGTATCTGTTAAGAAGGCCGGTGTCTTTGAAATTTACGGTAGAACTGGTGGCGGAACTGGTCCTGTTTGGGCGTCCGTATCTTCCTGGACGTTTGCAGTATCGCCGAGTATTGGAACTCTAGGTGGGGGAGGGGGTGGACGTGAAGCAGATGCTCCGGCTTGTTGCGGTTGCTACTATTGTTGGAGCCTGGAAATCAATTCTACCTGTTGAGCCACAATCTCTGCCTGACGCACGGCAACCTCTGCCTGGCGGGCAGCATCCCGCTGCATGGCTTGCATGGTCTCTTGGAGCTGACGCATCATGTCCTCCATACTTGCCATAAACTGCTGATCTAACTGAATAGGTGTATCTCTCTCTGTGGTAGGAACGGAGACCTCAGCCTGACTACTCACTAGTGGGGTGGACAATGATCGCTGAACCAACGACTACTGTACCGATACTCTCTGCCTAACTGTCTTCCGCCTTGTAATCGGAGGTAATGAAAAGAACACTACTTGTTCGTCGACTAGATCCTCGAATTGATGAAGCCTTCTACCTCTAACCCAGAGTGCTCGAGGGGTATCTACCTTTTCGGAAGCAATTGTGCTATACTACCTTGCAAAAAGATAAACAAAGATAAATAAAGAAAAATAAGGAAACAATAAGCAGGAAAATGGACAGCATTTCGGCTTAAAATAAAAACAACACACAGTTGACATTGTAAGCTGAACACAATGTTCTCAACACTGATCACTGCCCCCAAATCACTGCCTCAAATCTGATACCCCAAATACTGATGTCCTCAGACTGATACCCAGACTTACGAACTGATACATGCATTCCTGTAGAGACACACTTTAAAAACACATAGCAAGCAAGTTAGAGCCAAAACACCCCTATGGAGGGGTAGGGTTTACCTGTCCTATCTTGTCAGGAGCTAGGGTTTCACTATGCACGCAGCAGTTTCAAACAACCTATAATCGGGTAAGCAACCAGTCCTAGTTTGGAATGGTCACTATGGCTTCCGATATGCAACTAGGTTGAATGGTCAAAAAGGGTGCCTTGGTAAAAACCAAGGTCTGTGTTCCCAACGTGGCAGAGCCCGTAACCGGTTAGCCTTATGGCACGCTTTTCCAAGCAAGCCTCCGGCAAACCGTTTAGGAATAACAGATGGCAAACACGGTATCCTAGGCGCACTAATGCAAATGCAATGCAAAGAAACACATAAGTGTAGATAAAACAACATATCATGATGTTCGAGTCAAGTTCTCTAAATCCCCAATAGAGTCGCCAGAAACTGTAGACCCCCCGAACTCGCTCCGCGCGCTCCCCTTTTCGGAGAAGGTGCGGATTTGGGTTCTAGCTACTACAGTTTGGACTCCTGTCACGGTTCTAAATCTAATCTCACAAAGTGCAATGTAAGACTAATAAATCACCAAAGAGTCCAAATCCGGCAAATCATTTTGGAAAATCGATTTTAATCAAAAGTGCCAAACATGGACTGCTTTGCCAGATTTCAGAGTCGCCACCTAAATATTTTATTTTGAAAAATTTAGGAAACCCTCACTCGTGCCTAAGGCCACGTGTCTGTCATCACCAAAGTTGCCTCGGCTCGGGAACTTGGGTACGAGAGGGGAAGGTCCTGAAATGAGCACCCCCGCTCGTTCGATCAAAGGATCGGCCTCTACTAACATGATATGTTGTTTTTGAAAACATATGTGTTCTTATTCCGGTTATTAATCTAGAATTACTATGTGATGCGCACAGCATACAAGTATAGACCAAATAGCTTAAGTTGGAACAAAACATCTCATGTTTGTTTTTCAAAAATGGTTTGAAGTTGCTACTCGCAAGTAGGCTAAAATGCGGATTTGCCACCCTCAAGTGGGCTTAAAACATGATGATTTGCCACTTCAAGTGGGCTTAAAACGCACATTTGATGAATTGTCCCAATTCAAGCAATAAAGCCTTCATCCACAGGCATTCATGCAGTTAATCATTTAAGCACATAGCCTCATGGCAAGTATGCTGTCATGGCAATCACTTACACGCATGCAAGGATGCAAAAGGATAAACACTTACAATGTACTCCGAGCCAAAAAAGAAAACTAGTTAGAAATCAATGCATGATCCTAGCTATGTTAAGATGTCTAATGCAACACATGCAAAATGCAACTAAGTAGGCTCAGCTATCTAAGATGGCATATGAATGCAACAATTGATACATGTATTCAAATAAGTATTGAAATACAATGTAGTTTGAATGATGCGCCGAGCCCGGTGCATGTAAGACAAATGAATGATGCACGCATGCAAGCATAAGGATGCTAATTGAAATATGCCCTAAAACTAACTATTGAAAGCTGATAAATAAAAAGGAGAAAGACGTGGGGTTGGAAGACATTCACACACACACGCACCCTTATTACAAAATTGTGCCCTCTCGACGGAGGGTCCGAATGAAAGCTAAGCTATTCTAAGCTATTCTAAGCTAAGCTACTTAACTAATCTAATAATCTAATTAGACTAATTATTACCCAACCAAATCGAATAACTAGCAAACCAATTACTAATTATTACAATACTTAACTAATTAAAAAATTAACTAATTAAATTACAAATTCAATGCTAACTAACAAGTAAGCATAAAACTAAGCTACTCCAACTTTGTTCGAGGAAGAAGAGGATGCATGCTCAGTTTCCGCCCCAAAAAACTCTCCGGTGTGCTCTCAAGAGGCTCTGTTTGCAGGGTGTCTTCCAGTGCTTGCTGCTGAAACTTACCAAAACAATGCTGGGGAGTGCACCAATGGCCTGCCGACCATGAATGGTTGCTGCCGACCCCCCTGCCGGCCAAGGATGCACAATGCCGGCCACAGATGAAAGGGTGCCGGCCAACAATGAAGAACTGCCGGCCACTGGTGTGCTGTGACACCAAGCTGCAACAGAGCACAAAACAGAGGAAATTGAGGGTCTCCCAAGGGTATGTACGTACTATACCCCTCCATATCACCTCAAAACATCAAAGGAGAGGCACCGTTGGATCCAAAACCATCAATCAAGCATCTCAATGCATGATGGTCAAAGATCCAACATGTACAAATTCAATAAATGCATGACAAACAAGACACTTAGACCATCTCCTTATCATGAGAAATCAAAGGCAATGGAGACCGAGGGGAGATTGGCTTACTTTATCACTTCAAGTATGAAATGAACTAATCCACCTTGTGTTTAACACAACATCCGATTGAACATGATGCAACGCAAACAACATGCTATGCAAACAATCATGCTAATCTTGACATGTTAAGGTAGCATGCATGAGACTCTATCATGCAAGCAATGCATGCATGGCATGTTTAAAGGGTAAGGCATCAAAACTAGTGAAGTGCAATAGGCAGGAGGCATGCAATACAATACTCAATGGACTAAACCAGCCCCAAACAGACCTCATGCATGCCAAAACAAAGGCCAAAACATGCTAAAAAGGGAGCCCAAAAACTTATAGAAGCATGCATACACATTGGCGCACAAACAATGCATGAAGACACAACTCTCAAACACATTGAAGGAGTGAAAAATGTGAGAGTGTAGCAATGAAATATGCTCTGAAATCATGTGAGAAATGGGGCTATACCATGCAAACATCACATTCCAAGCATGCTGGGGACCTCAAACATAAAGCTAGTGAAGTCAACTATGCCATAGCTATACAAAGCAAGCCATATATGACCAAGACCACTCAAAACAGTCCTAAGGCAGGCCAAAATAATGCTAAAAACATGATGAAGTGTAACCAAAACAAGCTAGAATGGTAAGCCAAAACACTAAGCATACAAGGCCAATGAGTGGGATTACACTACAAGTATAAGAAGCAAATGAGGAATGTTCTAACCAACCAAAAACAGAGTTGTATCATGGAAAAATAAGATAAAAAACACACTGAGATGGTAGCCCAAAAGCTTAGGCAAGCTTGCATACAAATTACCCCATGATCAAGACATAAGGCACAACTCTCTAAAAGCATTGAAAGTGTGAAACATGTGAGACTATGACTACACTACACACACTAAAATCATGTGAGAAATGAGGTCAAAGCATGCACACAACTCAAGTAAAGCATGCTAGATACTTTGAAACTCAAAACGAGTGAGCAAGATTGCACTATGGCTATACAAAGCAAGTTCCAAATGATCAAGACCACCCAAAACAGAGCTAAGGCATGTCAAAATATGAGTAAAAGCCTGCTGGAATGGAGCCAAAACATGCTAGGATGGTAGGCCAAAATGGCAAGCATGTAAGGCTAAAAGGCAAGATTACACTACAAGTGTAGAAAGCATGCATGAGATGACCCAACCAGGCCAAAACAGTGTTATGCCATGCTAAAATAAGGCCAAAAAAAAAGTTGAGAACAAGCCAACACGTGCTAGAAAAACATGCTCAATCATTAGGCCAACAAGGCAAGCAAACAAGACAAGAGGAGAGGGGACCACCCCCTCTCATTTTGGACCTCAAAACCACATTTCTACCACTGAAAATCCACTGGATTTCAGTGGCTAAAAAGCCAAACAAAGATGACCTAAAAGGCCTTAAGAGATGGCACAAAACAAGGCCAAACAAGCCACCAAAGGGGGTAAACCACCCTTAACTCAAACAAAGCCTTAAACAACCATTTTAAGCACTTAAAAATAGAACTTTTTGTAGTTGAAAGCAAGGCCTAAAACAGTATGCAAAGGGGGCCAAACACTTGATCAAAATAAAGCTTAAAGAGGAAAAACACTCACCCTTGAAGCACAACTTTAAGACAGCAAGTTCTCTGAGTTAAAACCAGCTTTTTGAGTCCAAACAACACCCTCAAGTGCCTCAGCAACAAAGTGATGGTGCTTTACTAGGTGTTGTAGTGCAAAAGTGAAGAGAAAATACACTTTGAGACACTATTAAGCACAATATAGAGAGAGAGAGTGAGAATTCCACAGAGAGAGAGATATCTTGTCTCTAAAAATGCTGAACCTCTGGAAAAGGGGAGGAGCCTCCCCTTATATAGAGCAATGCCATGCAAAACTTGCTTGACAAGCTTGAAATGGCCTCCATCCCTCCATACACGTGTATGGAGGATGGCTCAGTGAAAAACAGCTGGCTCAAAAGATCTAACATAATATCTGCTGAAACAAGGTGTCCTACCGGCCATCAATGGTAGCCGGCAGTGCCTCATTGATGGCCGGCAGACCTTATCAATGGCCGGCAGGGCCAAATCCAACGTCGGCAGCCCCTTCCCTATGGCCAGTAGGCCATCACAAACAACAATATGGAGGGACCAAGGCATGGTCCAAAAATGAGACAGAATGGAAATAGGGTTTGGAAAGAGCAAACCTGGCATTCCGTCGCGAAAGTTGAGCGCTCAACGAGCAATCAAACTTGTAATCGGATGTACCTGCAAGCACATCCAAGTCTTGAGGACGGTCCAAAATGAGGTGTCTACAGGTATTTGGTCCTGGATAAATTATCATATGTCGAGTTGACTTGTTTGTGCAATTTGGTAAATTACTTGGTATTTCAAATTGAATCGTTTGTGTAATTATTGGATCCTTGTGAATTTATTCTTCGTCCAAACTTTGTTATTCCTGTTGTATTGTATACTTCCCGAATTAATTTATATTTTAGGTGTGGAGCAAATTTAGTGGCAGTTGGAGTTGAAGAATTTAAAGGATTATTGAGTTAGAGATTTTTAGGCTCACCACTATATATTGTTTTTAGAGATTTGTATAAGTTATATTTTGGAGACTTTGTGTAATTATTTTGGAGACAATTTTTTATTTTTAAAGTTATTAATTAGTTAGAATTTTAAATTTGAGGTTGAGTTGATTTATTAACGGCTTGGAAATTGGGGCGTTACAAAATTGACACAATCATCTTCACAAATGACCACCATCGGTAGTAACCACTATTGTGTCTTCTTGCTTCTTATCTACACTTTTGTCACGATTTTTGAGTTTTCGGCATTCCCGCTTCATGTGCCCTTTCTCCTGGCAATAATGGTACTCAATGTCTTTCTTTGAAAAAAAACCTTCTTTTGATTTGTCATGGCTTTGATCACGACCATGAGGAGTCTTACTCCTTCCCTTTGTTTTACTTCAGTATCTCACAACAAATGCCTCCGAATGAGAACCCGCTGATTTTCTTCTAGTTTTTTCATTTAACAAACTACTAGTGACTTGGCTTATTATGACAACTCCATCGAGCGCCAAAATTACTAACCGTCACAACCAAAGTCTCCCAACTTTCAGGTAAGGAACTAAGTAGCATCAAAAACAATTTTCATAGAAGCAAGTTGGTTAACAATACTCTTTATTTTATTCAAATGTTCCGGAATAGGGCTGCCACTTTTATATTTTAAATTAACTAACTTTCGAAACAGAAAAGCTTTATTTGTAGCTGTTTTTCTGTCATAAAGATCTTCTATTTTTTTTTCATAAATCATGTGTTGAAGTTTCAGTAGCAACATGATGAAACACACTGTCATCAATCCATTGACGAATAACACCAACGACTTTTCGATTAAGCCTCTTCTATTCATCATCTTTCATACGCTCAGGTTTGCCACTATCACCCTCAGTGGGTCCATACAAATCTTTACAAATAAGTCTTCCATTTTAGTTTTCTAAGTTACCCAAGTGCTTCCATTGAAGCTAGAGATACGACCCATATTCCCCTCCATTAATTTACACAAATAAGTAAACCAAAGTAAACCATAAGCTTTGATACTAGTTGTTAGGGAAAATAGATGATTTCTCACAAGTAAATCAATCAATGGAAATAAAAACTAATGAGGAAAAATTAAATCAATAGAGACAAAAGAATTTTTACATGGTTCCCTCAATGTAAGGTACATTCATGGGATCGAAATTCGATTCCACTATCAATCAAAAGTTTTCAAACAATTACAAACAAACACGAATGGTCTTACAAAACCAATTTTAGGTGAATTCTAAATAATCACAAATAAAAAGGAGGAAAGACCTCACCAAATAGATGGACAAAAGTTTTCGAAGCAGAATTATAGAAAACCCAAATCAGACTTCGCAATGGCTGCCGAAATACTCAGCAAACAAACAGAGCCCTTGAATATGCACCCAAGAATCACACAGCAAGCTTGATATATATATATATATTCACTGAATTGGATTACCCAAGAAGCACTCTCACTGAAGTAAATATGAATCAATATTGGTAGCCAAAAACCCACCAAAAACTATGTATCAATTTTCCACAGCCGCTACACCCCTTCGGAAAATACAAAATAATACCCAAAAAAAAAAATTTATTGTTGACTCTTGGATTTTTTTTTATCCAAACCCTAGTTGCCACCAAACAGATTTTTTAAATACCCATTGGGCCTTCAAAAGTTAAATATAATATAAAAAAATATATTATAACCAACACCAAACTAAATTAAATTCTTTTAATAAACCAATTGGGTTTCATACTCCACTAAGGAGGTATACCCAACAGAGGGTCCCAGGTGAGACCGGGAATGGTGATAGTGGCGACGAGTAACAATGGTAGAAAAAGGGAGAGGAAAGTGGAGCAAAGAGAGTAGATGAAAATGAGTGTAAGGAGAGGTGGCGTTGAAGAGGGGTAAAATTGGTATATTGAAAAGTGTAAAGAGAGTAAAAAATTAATTGATTGTAATGAGAAAATGGGTGTAAAGAGATCAAATTGTGGTGTAAGTAGAATTACCCTTTCTATTATCACTAAAAACAGTAGGATAAATTATAGTTTCATCCTTATATTTTAAGTCTGATTTTAATTTGGTTTTTTAGTTTAAACTTTCAATTTTTTATTTTTTATTTTTTATTTTTTTATACAAGAGATTGACAAGTGTTTAAAAATTGTTAATTTTAACTTTTAATTTGAGCAAATAAATAAAAATAAAACTAAATTTAAAATATAAAAATTAAATTATTCAATCTAAAATAATAAAAATAAAGTGAAATTTAAATAATATAATTTACCCTATAAACCTGCTTGAAAACAGCACTACCAAAACCACCACTCTGAATCACAAATACCCATTCAAGTCTAAGCAAAATCACCGTCCAGTCTCAAAATCTAGCAGCCACGTTTCCTCTGTTACAACATGGCTCAAGCTTCTCTTTGATTGGAGCGTGCTGTTGGGTTTTGTAGAGCCGTCACTGAGTCCACAATGATCTAACTCGTTAAATGTATAAAACTCGTCTAGTATTTTATCTTTGCAAAAAATCAAATTGATCGGATATCGATATCCATTTGATCAGATCAAATTTATATCAATGGTGAGTATGATTTAAAAAATAAATAGATTAAATGACTATTGATTTCCAAATAGTGTGATTTTTTTACAAAGATAAAGTATTCGACGGGCCTTATATATTGAACAATTTAAATTATTGATGTGAGCTCCACGGTGGGTCCATAAGCCCAACAACACACTCCAATTGAGACAAGCCTTTCCCCTACAACATTACCCCACTTACTGAAGTCAGTTTAACCCATTTGATTACATTGCAGAGACATCCTTCAATGGTCTTGTGCATCCCCATGAAACAACCCAAATAATGTTTTATCCATAAACACAGGGCATGAAACATTCTTGCATTACATGCATTCGGAATAAAATTGACACTCCTAAAAAAATCTCCACTAATTTTACCCATAATAGTATGGCAGGTTAAATGTCAATTTTTCATTTGTTAAAAATTCAACCATTCCAGACCTAATTTTCTTGACATGTGAAGTGATTTTTAAATTGTGGGTATCTACTAGGAAGCAGCCTCTCTCGACACTCCACCTTCTCCATAGCCCTCGAAACTCCATTTTGTGTAGGTCCTCACAACAGTTATCTGAACCATTCAGTTTGCAAGTCTCAAAGAGAAAAACATATATCCAAAATAGTCTCAAAGAGAAAAACATATATCCAAAATATCAACTTCATCAGAAATTGATAGATACACTAACTGATTGTATTTTGTTTTATAAAATGAGTGATTCTGATCACTAACGCTGTGTTTAGTTGAGAGATTTGAAAAGAGATTTGAAATGAGAAAGAGAAAAGAAAAAGATCTGTGAAACTAGATAAAATGTAAATATATTTTATTTATATATTACTTACATTTTTCTTTCTATTTTCCAAATTCCTTCTCTAATCTCCCAACCAAACACTGTAAGGGGAGCTACACACACAAACTTGAGAAGCTCATCTCTCTCCCAGGTCGGATTATACTTTGATGAAGTTTGCCAAGACCGAAGTGAGGGCTCAAAAGGAGGTGAGGTGAGGTGAGGTTTGGTTGAGAGGGGTAGGGTGGAAGGATGGAACCAAAACAAAAGGTACTTCACCATTATGCAAGTAGATGTCACAAACTCAACTAATTCATTGAAAGCCACCACAATAAGTTGAAACAAGCATATACTCCCTAGTAACACAAGAAAACAAACATAACAAAACATTTCTCCTTTATTTCTAGGCAAGACGTTCTGATAATAACTACACAACCTGACCCATACCAACAAGCATTATTCCCCTTGATCACAAGACATTAACAAGTCTTATTTACTACTAGATGAGATAGAGAAGTACCAAACTGTCAAAAACATCACAACCAAATCATGGAAAAGCTTGGAAACCACCTGGGTGGGCAGAAGTGCATATATCCCAATTCACTCCTCTTCAGATTCAGACTCAGCACTCTGGAGCCATTCCATAAAGGGCTTAACGTTCTTCCAGATCTGTGAGCCTTTGTTGTTTCCACTCAAGCCCTTCCCATACCACTCCACTATGAATTCCTCTTGCAGCACATCACTGTCATAAAGCACTTTGAGTACCAAAGCCACCTCCTTCACTGCCTCAGGGTTTGCTTTCCCACAGAAAGCCTCAATCGCGTGAAGCAAAAGCAGCTGTGATCCCTCCTCCTGAGTGGCAGCTGCAAGGTAGTTCTTTTTCTTGGTCACCTCCTTTGAAAATCCCTTTCCAGTGCCATCAAAAAGAGCTTTAAAGAGGGCATCCATGGTCTCCTGGAGAGTTCCAGAAAGAGATCCCAAAAAGGACTTGAGCTGGTTAGCAGAGGAGCCCTTCTTGAGGAATTCCTTAATCTCATCGACAAGCTTCTCATAAGAATTACTAGATTTGACCCCATTCGCATGTGTGCTAACCTTGGATTGTTCTTCACGCTCGGGAGAGTTTTTAGCCGAATTCGGCTTCTCTTCGTTGGTTGAAAGCATCACCATACCAGCTGTAACAGCACTCAGCTGTTCCTGAATCCGCAGGCGAGCAGCCTCCGCAGATGTGTCAGTCTGCCACTGGACATCATCATCTTCATCAGCGTCGACTGATGCTGTTGCTTCATTTTCATCCGCTTGGCTGCCCGCAGGAGAATGGTCACCATCAGAGACATTAATTTTCTTCTTGGTGGATGCTTTGGAAACCACATCCTTAGAACCAGCAGAGGAGCCCTTCTTCTTTGCAGCCTCTTTTTTAAGTTTCGTCTGTTCCTCATCTGCCACTGCCCCTTCCTTGAGCCTCTCTTTTTCAGCCCTCCTCATTGCCTTCTTGTCTTTTGATCCCTTCTTCAGCTCAGGAGGGTTCTTGATAATAAACGTTGTGAGCTTGTCCCTCATATCAACATCTGACAAAAACCCACAAGCAGCACATTTGAGGTTAATCATCTGTGCCTTAGTGATGATTATCTCAGTTTCAGGATTCCCACAGCCATAGCACTGTACGTATTTCTTGATGAAGTTCTCAAGAAGCCCCGCAAGTTTGGCAGTGTCATGGGCACCATTAACATGGGATGTTCCAGTCTTCTCATCAAATTTGGATTGGGCCCCAAGCTCACAACCAAAATACTTGGTTGTGTAGGAAGCAGGTCTACCCAAAGCCCTTGCAATGTCAACCATGTTGACCACATTGGTCTTGATGCCATTCCCACGACCTTCAATCTTTGTAATCATTCTGGGCATCTTATACCTATAGAAGGCATCATCCTTGTTTCCAGCACCAATATTTTGTAACGCCATCTTGTTTTCCAAAAATTATGTATGCTAGAATGGACTTTATCAGAAGGGGAGCAGGTGGACTCTTTTACCAAGATTTTTTTTTTCAAAATTGGAAGAATTCCTTGCAAATGGAAAAGGCCGCATAAACTGGCAACCCTGACAGTTTGTGCTATGGTCCAGAAATGGCCCAAGATGCATGCAGCCAACTTTATCAAGAGAATGTCTATTCTTTTTTCTTGATGTAGGACAGTACTCTCCAAGCAACCCGATTGATAACAAAACAAGAGAGCCCCGTTCAGACATAAAAGAAGCTTCAAACTCAACACACTCCACTTTTGCTACCTGCAGATATTGCAATACTGCCAATTTCCTGGAAACAATTAATTTCATAATCAGAGATAAACAAAGAATTTTACAATTTTTTAAAATAAATTAGATATCATTTAGGGAAAAAAATCAGCCCATCAAGGATTTCAAACAAAATAAAATTCGAAAACTGCAATAGTGCTCAACAGTGGCTAAATTATAGAAAAGATGAAGCCCTCAATGGCTAACAGCAATATGGAACCTAAATCAGCTCTGTAATAACAATTTCAATGTAAACCAAAATTCAAAACATAGCTGAAAAATAAACACTAACATGCTGGTAAGCAGCATAAAGAAACAGAAACGTAATTCTGACAACTAGATGCCATAAATGACTCATACCATACAAATTCATCAAACAAGTTACGAACCAAGAAATTGCAAATGTGTTATTGTAACCCTTAGCGATTGACATTGACGACCATCTAGGCTTCTACTATGTAGAAGACCTATACAAAACAGCATGCCAAGTAAAATGTTGCATTGCAGACATATTTTATTGGATTGAATTATTTTCACAATCTGTTATCATTAATTCACCCCATTACAGCACAAAATGAGAGTTTTCCAGGACGATCATACAGCCCACATTCACTAAATTCAAACCATAATGATAAAAAGGTAGTGGGATAAAAAATTTCAAAAAATGGAAAGAAGAACATGCAAGCATACTGAAGATGTAAAAAAAAGACGCACCATATATTTGTTGTTGCTTTGTTCATGTATTCATGAATAAACAACTACCAAAAGTAGCTTCATCCAAATTTAGACCCAAAAAAAAATTGACATAAAAAAAATGGGGACAAAAGGTTACAAGATCACATCAAAATACCAAATGAGTAGTGCTATTCAAACTCAAAAATTAGACCCACTCTTCAAGCCCAATGATCAATCAACCAATAATCTCACTTACACATCATTGGGTCTAGAAAGTGGGCTTGCATATCATTTTCCATACCAAACCCATGTGAAAAAATATGAACACAAACAAAATATTAAACACACAAAATAAAGCTCCTAATTCCAGATTAAGGTTCTTAAGTAATAATTTCAGCAAAAATAATCACTAATAGTGATAGGTCATGGCCTAAATCTCCTACATATGTCTATAAATCTAAGTAAAATACATAAACATATTTGTATTTATATAAATGAAATACAAAGATAAAGCTGGGAATGAGCTCTAAATAACTTCTGTAGATTCTAAGCCCTCACTGAGAGACAGGGTTTTTGTGTGGTCAGGAACTAAATGAAATCACAAGAATTGTTACAACAACACCCATCTCAAATATAAACAACTCAGCCATACACCTTACGTGTCCAATATAATATTGATGGTTTTGCAGTTAAAAAAAACAATAAAAACGAAAATTTAATGAAGAGATCAAATTTCGAAGGTAAATCAATCTTCAGACCCAAAATATTCTAGTCAAACCGACAAGCCCACCAGAAATAATTTTTTCCACAAAACCCCAAATAAAAGTGATAAGCTCAATCAAATCTTAACATCAACGCCATATCAAAATTCACATTCAAATAAAAAAAGAGAACTCGACCGATCTACAACTATAAATAAAAAACAAATCAATAAATCTGAGCTCTTCAATCAAAACGAGATTATACAGATATCTAAATCGATTGAAGCCAATTGAAATATGAGATTTGATAAAAGCGAAATCGAAAAAAATTGATGTACAGTGATGTACCTCAGATGATAAGAGAGGAGAGAGGAGAGAGGAGAGAGGAGAGAGAGAGAGAGAGCGCAGGTGAAAAACCGTAGACCTTGCGGGGGTGTGGAACGAAAATGGAGAGAAATAGCTACGAATGTATACATATATATAGCAACAAATGAGGCAGGGACAGAGAAAGGAAAACCTAGGCGTGAAGTTATTAGGGCAAACGCATGCCATAATGACTAATTTATTAAAATTTAAAATCTTACCTTAAATTATCCTAACATTTACGTTTTTGGTCCTCCAATTGGTAAGGGAGAGAGAGAGAGAGAGAGAGAGAGAGAGAGACCACAATTAGGGTGTTTTGAAAAGGTGGCTAAAAGTTATTTTTTGATTTTTTTTTTGATTTTTTTGTGAGAGAAAGAAGGGAGTTGAAAGTTGGTAAGTGACTTTTAACTCACTTCCCAAAAAAAGTTAGTAAAATGGGTGGTTTGTGATGTTCTAAATAAATGTATTTTTTAACTTTTTATAAAAAGATGTGTAGAAAAGTAAAGATGAGATGTTAATTGATGTGACTTAAAAAAGATAAAAAATATGGACTAAAATAGTGTATGTCAAACAACCCCTTAAATATCCAAGCTGGCTCTTTTTGTTTCAAATTTTTTTGGGTGTGTTTGCTTTGATTTTAGGAGATAAATTTTTTTAAAAAAAATTACGGAAAGAGTTTAGAATTTTTTTTGATTTGTTTGGTTGTATATTTTCAAAATAGTTTTGGAGTATGAGAGTTTGGAATGATTTGATATTTTGTTGTAGTTTAGTAGATGTGTGTGAGAGAAAAAATGATTGAATGATATATAGGAGATAGAAAGTGATTTTGATTTTTTTTTTTTCCAAAATCACTAAATCAAGTAAAATTTTAGAAAATTTTCTTCAAAATTTATTTTTAAAAAACAAATCAAACAAGGCATTTATTTTTTATAATGATTTATTGAAGTCTTGTTTTGGAATTAATTTTTTTAAATATTTTTTTAGTTTGTTTTCGTATGAGTCGAAAAAAGCCATTTTCAGTTTGTTTTTCAGAAACTCGTTTGGGGATAAGTTTTTTTTAATAACTTTTTAACTAAAATATAATTTAAAAAAATTAGTATATTTGGAATGTCTTTTTAGATTTTTACAAAAAGATATGTAAAAAGTAAAGAAAAAAGATAATTTTTAACTTTTGATATAAATTGTTGGTTTTTTAGTTTTTTTAGTGACTTTTTTTACTTTTAGGTTAAAAAATAATATTGCCAAATGAGGCCGGCCTATTTTAGGACATGATTTTTTTTTTGACTTATTAGTATTTTTTGAAAAAAATGTATAAAAAAAATAGAGTGATGTGACTCAAATAAATCAATAAACTGACTTTTTTTTTTTTCCTAATTGCTGAAATAGGCCTTATTTCAAAAAAAAAAAAAAAATCTAAAAATCCAAAAGTTAGTTTCATGAAAAAAGCAAAAAAATCAAAAGCACTTATCATTTTTATACAATTTTATTTTTTTGAAGGACATAAAATATTTTGACTATTCATTTTTGTCAAATTAGTTTCTATTTTTTTTTTTTTTGGTAAAACAAAAAATATTATAACATAAAGTGAGATTACAATATTCCAGGTTAAGTAACCCCCTCTAGCATGAGCAAGGATCCTCGGCCGCCCTTTTTGGGCAGCCGTTCCATCAGCCCCCAAAACGACGTCGTTTTGGGGGGAAAATTTTCAAAAAAAAAAAACGCAGAGGAAGAGGGAGGGAGGAAGGAGAGGAGGAGGAGGGAGGAGGGAGGAAGGAGAGGAGGAGGAGGGAGGCCGGACTGGAGGGGGCCATAACCACTGGGGGAGGAGGAGGAGGAGGAGGCAGAGGCGGGGCCGGACGGCGAGCTCGCGACGAGCTGCGACGGCGAGCGGCGAGGTGCAGCGGCGAGGTGCGACGGCGAGGCGACGGCGGAGGGCTGCGACGGGCGGACGACCTGCCTCCTCTCTCTCTCTTTCTCTCTCTCCATCTCTCCCTCTCCTTTCCTCTCCCTCTGGTCAGACGAAGAAGAAGAAGAAAACCCCCCAAAACGACGTCGTTTTGGGGGGCTGCTGGGAAGGGCGGCCGGGTTGTGCGGCCGGGGATCCAAATTCCTCTAGCATCAGCTACTAGTTGCAAAGAAATACAAGGAGGAGGAGAAGGGAATACACATAATCCTTTAGCCAAAAACACTCCTTAATTAGCTAAAGAGATCAGCACAAGCATTAGCTTAGCTTCTCTGTAGATATAATTAACGGTGCTAGGTTTGGGGTTGGAAATTGGTTACATGTTGCCATTCAAGCCTTGTTTGGGAATGTTTTTTTTAGTAATTTTTTGATTTTTTGACTAAAATATGATATAAAAAAAACTAGTATATTTGGGATGTTTTTTGACTTTTTACGAAAAGATGTGCAAAAAGTAGAGGGAAATTAGAATCTTTGACTTTTTGATATAGGTTGTTGATTTTTTGACTTTTTTAGTAATTTTTTGATCTTTTGACTAAAAAAGTTACTTGCCAAACGAGACGTTATTGTGCAAAGGCACTACGGGATTGGAGAGTGGTAGGTTGGCTAGGTTCAAAAACTCTGGAGTTTCTATTTTTCTAGATAAACCAACAAGCAATGGGGAATATGATTGACCAATAGGTTGTGACGTTTTATCAAAAAATAGTTTGAGAAACTCAAATCGTATTAATTTTGGGGCATGACTATTTAGTTATATCTAAAAAAACGTTAATAATTGGTGCAGATAATTTATATTTTTAATAACTTTTTGAAATTAATTACTAGCATGCTTAATGTTTTATTTTCAAAACGGCTATTAGACTATTTGATGTATTTTTTATTAAATAAAAAATATTTTAAATAAATTAAAAAACTTGAGTACTAAAATGGTTAGGAGAAAGGGTCAGTACTGCTGTATCTGTTGTTCCACAAAACAACACACCGTTTTATTTATTTATTTTTGTTTTGTATTTTTATTTATAAAATCAAGTCAATCCGCTCAAAGCTTCCAAGCCACCTTCTCGCGCCATCATCACAATAGTACAAATTTTCTTATGCAACCATCGATGTAGCCACACCGGTAAACTTCGGTGGCTCCTCAACGATCATTGAAATAGGAATTAATTGACTTGTTGGAGGATAAATACAAGATCTATGGGAGCAATTTGGGTAAATTACACTATGCCTCTTTATGTTTGTCTATTTTTATTTTTTTTTCTTTTCCTTATTTTGGCTCTTTATATTTTAAATTTTTCTCAGTTTACTCTTAAAATTAATTTATGTTTAAAATTAGACAGAAAATGCCACGTTAACTGTCACGTAACATAACAAATATATTACTGTATTGAAATTTAGATTTGAGCTAGAAGTATGAGTTATATATAATAAAATATGTTTATGTCATCTTGTTATCAATGGGTCATTTCCTATCAAATTTTAAACATAATTTAACTTTGGAAGTAAATTGGAAAAAAATTAAAATATGAAGGGCCAAAATGAGAAGAAATAAATTTTAAAAGCTAAAGTGGGTAAATAATCAAACATGAAGCAGGCAAAGTTTGATTTACCTGGAGGAAAAAAGGGTTTTATCTATTGTGTTGAAAATAAATTTGGTTTGTAGTGAGGAAAATATGTGGATTACAGTGTAAAAAACTTGGGCCTCCAACAAGTTCCTAGCAAGTCTTCGAAGATTCCGGCGACTTTTCCAACAATCTTTGACTTTTTCGGCGATGCTCTCGGACCCTTACATACATTTTGGCAACTCCATTGGGAAGGCAGATTGGTTAATGGTCTCAACGAGATTCGAAAACCACACAACCTCGGTGAGGATGGCAGGAGAAGAAGAAGAAGTTCACCAACAAGGATCCTCCAATGGTGGTGATAAGAGGACCTTGGCTCAAGATCAATCATTCTTGCTCGAAACCATTCAAGGACTTCAAAATACCCAACTCGAGATTCTTACCACGCTTCAGAATCTCACTCACACTATGTTCGTGATGAGTTCTATGTTTGCACAGGTGCCAAATGGAAATCAAATTGGAGGCGGAGTCATTCCAACCGAAGTGCAAAATCAAGCCCATGGAGAAGTAAACCACAGCCAAGCTGCAACCCAAGGAGAAGTAGGCCACAGCTAGCCTGTAGCTTACAGTAACACAACAACAACAACAGTGGTTAGGTAGTGTCGGGCCATGCCTATGCCGCAACAAATGCAGCGGTCAATGGACTTTATGGGACCCAATTCAATGTCCCATCACCAAATGGCTTGTCTATAGGTGTCAATGGCCAATATCATCATGTGTCTTCACCATTGGTGAATTCTCAACACCTGAATGGCCAAGTCACTTCAAGCTCGGTCTTCAGGTCTATAAGCTAAGTTTTAGAAATATCACCATCAAGTTCTGTCCCTCAACAATTTCTCACCCTTGTTGATGTGCAAGCCATGTTCGATTTTGAACGGCGCAAGAGGATTTTACCTACTTTGCCTGATCCAGATGTTAAGCCACCATACCCTATCAAGATGTTGAGTCATCCATACCCAGAGAGATACACGGTGTCGAAACTCATCAAATTCAATGGCAAACAAGGAAATGCTCAAGAACATGTTGTTCGGTTCATCAAGACTTTAGGGATTCATGGTTCAAATCATGTCCTCTAGTTGAGAGAATTCTCCAAGTCCCTTACCGACCAAGCATACAGTTAGTATGTTAACTTGGCCCCAAACTCTATCTGAAGTTGGGAGGAGATGGTCAACAAATTCCGCGCCAAATTTTTCAAGTGGCCGGAAAGGTGACCATACGTACCTTGTGTAAGGAAAAACAATGAGAAAATGAGAACATCCTTGACTACGCCAAAAAGGTTTCAGGACAAGACTGTGGATTGCCACAAAGCCGTGGATGAGAGTTAACTAGTTTAGATTTGTCTAGAGGGGGCATTGACTTGTACAAATTGTTTTGGTTAATCACAAGCTACCTACCTTCTCGACACTGGTGGAAGCAGCTTGGAACATTAGCACACCTTAGGCTCAGGAGTTCGGATTCAAGGCCAGTTACAAAACTAGCTTTAAATCATCTCATGGTTCTATTATTGCTACGACCTCTGCCTCTGATACCCAGAAGTCACAAGAAGGAGGGCATAGAGGCCAGAAGAGAAAGCAATATGGGGTTGAAAAAAGCAATGTTTCTTATCCATATGGAATCGATGAGGTAAAAGCTCTGGTCAAATAATGGGTAGCCGACAGAGAGCTAAAATTACCATATGTCGAGGAAGTCTTATCAAAAAATGACTGTAAGAGCCCCAAGTATTGCGTTTATCATTGGACATTGAAGCCTTTGACAAAGAAGTATTGGACTCTTAGGAAATTTTTTAGAGATAAAGTTAAGGCAGATGAATTGAGGTTCAAAGAATAAGGAACTCAAGACATTCGAGAGCAACCATATCCTCAGCACTGAGACAATGGTAAGAATGTTGCTATGATAGCATATGAAGGTCTGATGATTGAAGTTATCGCTAATCTCGATGACAATGATTGTTATCTTGATGACACCTTCGAATCTGAGAGTGAGCAAGTTTATTATAGAAGTGTTCTTGATCCAAAGGGCAAAGTCTTTATGGCCCATGTTGAAGGTCCCTTTTATCCAAAAGGAGGAGAAGAATATAATGGAGGAAGACATCATGTTTTTATTGCGTCTTATTTTAAAGAAACCGAGAAAATGATTAATTATAAGCCTCTGAAGGAGGAGAAAAACCTAGATCACTATACCAAAACCCTGCAAGATTCTGTAAAGTTCAAGCAATTCTTCAACTAACTTGGACTTTCCAGGAAGGCATGGATAGAAATCACCAAGGCTATCATCAATATAGCCAAGGCACACCATAAAGAATGTATGTCAACTGAGGGATCCATCCCGAGAAAGGAAAAAGAGCAATCTAGTGCCATTACTTTCTCCAAGGCTGACTGGAAGTATCTTTTTTCTCACAACTGCCCACTTTATGTGACTGCCTATATTAACGATGTTGAGTTCAAAAAGGCCTTTCTAGATAGTGGAGCCTTTATTAACATTATGACTCAGGTACTCTAGACAAGGCCAGAATTTTTGAAGATCGCATTGTGAAGTAATTTATAGTTATCACTGGCTTCGATGGAGAAATGAGAGTTACTATGGGATAAGTAATAGTTGATCTAGCCACTGAAAAGATTCGCTCGGCCACCAAGCTCCATATTATCAACTCCGAGGCAAACTATGACATCATTCTAGGGAGGACCTAGATGCATAGATATGGGGCTGTACCGTCGAGTTATCATTAGTGTGTTAAGGCTAAATGGGGAAAGAAGACAATGACAATTTAGGCTACAGAAAGGCCTTTCGAGACTCATAAAGCTCATTATTCTGATGCCATCTACTCCACCGAATTGTTTTTCAAAGAAAATCCCACCATCTTTAAGCCTTGGAGGGTCAAAATTGCTCGTTGGGAGGATATCAAAGATGACAAGGAGCAAAAAGTATAATCAAGTAAGCGGGTGACATCTTGACCTATAAGTCCTAATTTCCTCGGAAGGTGATAAAATTTTGAGAATGAGGCAAAATAGTGTATTATTTGTGAAGATGAGGAGAGTCGGTTTCTCTACCAACAGACTCTGAGTCAAAGAAAGAGCCTCCTAATAAGGACATAGTAAAAAAGCCTGAAGTGACTCCAGAATACATGTTGGACGAGCTGAAACCTCAGCCCAAACAGCTTGTCGAAGTAGATCTAAGTGGCCGGTAGGATGCTCCAAGGCTGATATTC
This sequence comes from Camellia granthamiana, assembly GCA_036172215.1. Lineage (NCBI taxonomy): Eukaryota > Viridiplantae > Streptophyta > Magnoliopsida > Ericales > Theaceae > Camellia > Camellia granthamiana. The sequence continues at coordinate 97,269,160 of CM069905.1, forward strand.
ATAAGTTCAAACCTTGGCCCAAAAAAGCAGGAGTAGTTGGTAAAGTTGATAAGTCGGTACTCGGATGTGTTTGCTTGGTCCTATAAGGAAATGCCCAGACTAGATCATAACCTAGTCTCCCATTATCTTGATGTGCTCTCAAATTCCAAACCGATCAAACAAGCTGCTCGAAAATATCATCTAGAGCTTGAAGAGAAAATTAGGAAAGAAATTGAAAAACTTTAACAGGCAGGTTTTATTCGACCAATATAGTACCCTACGTGGTTGGAGAACATAGTGCTAGTGAAGAAGAAAAATGGTCAAATTAGGGTGTGTATAGACTTTCGAGACCTGAACAAATCTTGCTTGGAGGATAAATTTCCTCTACCTCACATCGACACTCTCATGGATTCCACCTTAGGACACCAGATGTTCTCGTTCATGAATGGGTTTAGTGGATACAATTAAATTAAGATAGCAGAAGAGGATGCATAAAAGACTGCTTTTAGAACACCTCTCAGAAGCTTCTTCTATACAGTCATACCTTTTGGACTCAAGAATGTTAAAGCAACTTACCAAAGGGCTATGACTGCAACCTTTCCTAACATGATCCATCATGAGGTGAAAGACCATGTTGATGATCTAGTGGTAAAGTCTAAGAAAGAAGAGAACTATCTCTGAGACCTTGAGAAAGTATTCAAGCAGTGCTAGAAATTCAAAATGAGGATGAATCCTCTCAAATGTGCTTTCGGAGTGATGGCCGAGAAGTTTCTCGGGTTTTTTTTTGTACATAGACATGGCATTGAGGCAGACGAAAACAAGGTCAAATCTATCAAAGCAATGCCTCCTCTGCATTCTTAGAAGGAGTTAAAGAAGTTCCTTGGGAAGGTGTCTTATATTTGGAGGTTTATTCCAGTACTTGTAGAGATCTCTGCCCCCTTCAGCTCTTTGTTAAAGGAGACGCTGTAGACACCCTATTTTGGCCTGCTTTAAGACTTTGGTGCTTTCTTTTGATCACTCGATGATGAGAATTGGAATACGCTATTTTATGAATTTCTCAACAAAAAAGTCAGGTTTAAGCTTTAATTCCAACCTTACACCCATTTTGGCTAAATTATTTTAGACCTATTCAAGAATCTTTTTTTCCATTTTTCTTGTCTAAAAAATTTAGCAGTTTTGGAAAAATTGACTCGTCAAAAAAATAAATGGGTTTTGGCTCTTCAAAAAATGAATGGATTTTGGCTCTTCAAAATTGACTCTTCAAAAAATGAACGGATTTTGGCTCTTCAAAATTGGCTTTTCAAAAAAAAGAAGGGATGTTGGCTCTTCAAAAGATGAAAAGGTTTTGGATTTTCAAAATTGACTCTTCAAAAATTGAAGGGGTCTTAGCTCTTATACTATATAATGAGAGCTCTAGTCTTGAGTTTGAGGACAAATTTAAGAAGTGTAGAGAGAATGCTAAATTTGAGTTAGAATTTGAGAGAAAAGAAAGCTTTGAAAACTAGAGAGTTGTCTTGCCAAACTAGTGAAGTTACCAAGCCTCTATATGTCTTATCATCCCTTGCCAAAACCACTTAAGAACCAAGTCCTAAGCCTTGATCGAAGAGAGAGTATTCTTGCCAAGTAAAGAGTGATCATACACTTGTTCAAAACCATCATTCTAAGCTCAAATTTCAAGATCTAGAATTGAGGATTAAGATCATAATTCACAACCTTGAGAGGGATTAAGGAAGTTTGGAAATCTACAAGTTTACTCTTTTTTTGGAATATGAATTTTCAATTCTTTCATTTCCATCTCAAATTCATTTTCTTACTTTTGTTTCATATTGTTTTGTTGTAATCTAACCGAAAGCAGTTAGTTTTCAATTCTTTCATTTTCTTGCTTTTCTATCTCATATTCATTTTTTTTGCTTTTGTTTCGTATTGTTTTGTTGTAAAGTGGTTAGTTTTCAATTCTTTCATTTTCTTGCACTTTCTATCTTATAGTCATTTCCTTGTTTTAAGTTGTATGTTAGTTTTTATTGTAATCTGACCGAAAGTAGTTAGTTGAGCCACCTATATATATTCCTTGCTTGTTCTTTTCCCGGTTTTGCAATAAAATAGATTTTGCTAGGCCTATTTGGCCGGTCGGCTAACTCCTTTTGTACATTTAGTTGAGCATACCAACTTCCGATAATCTCCAAGGCGCTTGAAGCTTCTTTTTTTTTTTCATTTGAGAGTTTTGTGAGAATTTCATTTTGTTGTAATATGCTCTCTCTCTCTCTCTCTCTCTCCCTCTATCACACATTTGGTTTGTAATTATTCTTTCAAGTGTTGTAATAATTCCTCGCCTCGCTTCTTTCTATCTGATTCTTTTACTTGCTTTCCTTATTTGTGCATAAGTATCATATTTTGTTTTTCATCAAATCCATGCTTTGCATCCATGTTTCATGCATCATGATTCAGCTAAGTTTGCATTTGTGGATTTAATCAATTTTTATGTGATTATGTGCGCTACCTCATGTTCTTGAGATAATCAACATGTTATATATTAGAAACTGAATCTTTAGTTGCATTTCATGAGTGAATTACATTAGGAGATATAAGATCATGCATATTTCGCTAACTTTGTTTTGTAGCTATTTGCGGGACATCGGTAAATTTTATGCTTTAGCATCCTGCTTGTGTATCTTTTTCTTATTATGTTTAGCATTCTACCATAAGCCTATGTGCTTACTTGATACAACTATATGAATGCCGGTGGATGGAGGTTATGTCGCTTAATTTGGAATGATGTTGATTTTTCATGTCTGTAAACTCAATTTCTTTGGGTTGTACTTCCTCAAAACACATGAAATCAAGTTGTTCCAAAGTGGGTGGCATAGTCTACTCATATACTTCACACAGTAAATTGTAGGATTTATTTAATAATCTAAATATGAACATATAAAGTTAATAAAACTTATATCATGGTTTAGTAGAGGCCGATTTTTTGATCGAGTGAGCAAGGGTGCTCAATTAATGACCTTCCCCTCTCATATTTAAGGTTTCAAGCCAAGCATCCTTGGTTATGATGAACAGTGGCCTTGGCACGAGTTACGAGTTTCCTAATTTTCTCAAAAATATTAGGTGGCGACTCTAAGATTTGGTGATATAGTCAATTTTTGGCAAAAATTTTGTATTAAAATGGATTTTCCATAAAAGTTAACAAATCTAGACTCTTATCTATGTTTCACATTACACTCGTGAGACTAGATCAAAGAAGTCGAGAGTTCAAACTGTTTAACGTGCATGAGTAACCCCCGGGCAAGTTACAAGTGCCAAGTTTGAGTGGAACCAAGAGCACCAAAAGGCCTTCGAGAGAATCAAGGCGACCTTAACCTTGCATCAGACCATGATAGCCCTACAGCCCGGGGTACCTCTGATGTTATATCTAACTCTAACCCCCAAGTCCATAAGGGTATTATTGGTCCAAGATGTAGATGGAGTGAAACACCCGATGTACTACATCAGCCAGAAAATTCGAGGAGCAGAAGTTTAAAAATACTCCAGTGGAGAGACACTGTTTAGCTTTGGTATTCACCGTCCAAAAGCTCAGACATTACTTCTTGGCACATCAGATTCAGATTTTCATCAGAAGTGATCCAATTTGTTACTTCCTCAGCAAGCCTGCTCTAATAGGGAAGGTGGCAAGATGGTTTCTTTCTCTGGGTGAATTCGAGATAACATAAGTAGCTCCAAAGGTAATCAAAAGCCAAGCCTTAGCCAACCACCTCACCTGATTTCCAAGTGGTGACTATGAGCCAATTAATGAAGAATTAAGAGGAAAATTCTATGCAGCTATGGCTTTCGAGGAAGGCTTCTGGACATTGAGTTTTGATGGAGTGACAACCGGAGGGAAAGGTGGAACCGTGATAGTCCTTACAAGCGAAAGTAGAGAAAAGGTGTACTTGTCTTACAAACTGGACTTCCATTTTTTCGAACAACGAGACGAAGTATGAGGCTCTTATCTTAGGCTTGATAGCAGTCGAGAAGCACAATATCAAGAGGATTCAGATCTAGGGGGACTTAAAGTTGATAGTGAAGCAAGTTTCAGGACAGTTCGCCTTGAAAGAACCTGCTTTGGCCACATATCGAACGACAATCCAAAGACTACTTGACAAATTTCAAAAGGTTGAAATAGAGCGTGTGGCTCGCTCTAACAACAAATTTTTAGGTGTCTTCGCAACGCTAGGGACAAGAGTTGACATCCTAGAGAAAGAGGTGACAATTGTTATCAAGAAGATAACGAAACCTTCAGTAGTACCCAAGAACAAAGAGATTCTAAAGGATTGGAGAGGAAAAGTCCTTGAACAACTTAGAAGCAAAGTCAAAAAATTGACTATGGCCAAGCTTGCACAATTCATAATTATTTGGGGTGAGCTTTACTTTCGGGGACATACCGAATTCTTGGCCCAGTGCATTGACCAAGAAAAGGCAAATTTTCGAATACAATAGATTCATGAAAAGTGTTGTGGAGATGGGGATATTAGCCTACAGCGAAGAGTCCAGAGGCAAGGCTATTATTGGCCCAAGATGGAGAAAGCCTCAAATCTAGTATATAAAGAATGCCCAAAGTGCCAGTCATACATCCGGGAGGATGAGAGTTGCTTTGAGATTGATACCCCCAACTAGAGACAAGTCTACATTAACTGTCTCAAGGAGGGGACACTACTTGAAAAATCGAGGGACATTGCACACCTCGAGAGGAGAACGAGGCAGTACTTTCTTGATCAGGACAAGCTTTATAGAAGAAGTATTGAGGGCACCCCCCTAAGGTGTCTCTTTAAGGAAGAGTCTGATCTAGTCCTTGGAAAAGCTCACAAAATTGAACATCAAGGAGAGGCTCGACTGTTCGAGCAACTGATACATCTTAGGTATTATTGGCCAACCATGGAATTAGATGCCTTTCATTATGTGAAGAGATGCCAAACTTGCATAGCATCCGAACACTGTGGCCATTTCATACTTGGGCTTTCGACCTTATTAGGCCAGTCTCTCCACCATCCAAGGGATATAAATGGATCCTTGCAGCCATGGAGTTGAGCACAAAATCGGTTGAGGCAATCCCTTTAAAGAGCCTTACCGGCCCCGTGGTTGCAAATTTTATCAAAGAAAATATTATCTGCAGGTTCGAAGTACCAAACACCATCCTTTTGGACAATGTCATGCCATTTATAAACAAACATGTGAAAAGCCTTATGGAGACTTACCAAGTGAAGCATTATAAATCCACTCCCTACTACCCTAAAAGGAACGAACAAGCGGAGGCCACGAATATGACCTTGATCAGGATTTTGAGTAAGATGATGGATGAATTCGGCGAGACTTAGTCTGAACAGTTATAGTAGCCCTATGGGCATATCACACCTCGAAGAGAAAGCCTACTTAAGCAACTCTTTACTCCCATGTTTATAGGTTTGAGGCAGTGTTACCTATGAAGCTGGAGACGCCATCTACTCAAATGGCCCTCGCATCGAGAATGGTGCTCAAGCCTCGAACCACTAGACTTGAAGCGTTGGAGGAAAAGCAAGACAGGGCCGCAAAAGTCATGGAAAGATATCATGAGTCTATCGCCCAAGCCTATAATTAGACGGTGGTGCCAAGGAGGTTCGAAGAGGGTGATCTAGTATGGAAAATCATAGACCCAATCATGCAAGTACAACCCCTACCTAAGTTTTCCCTGAAATAGGAGGGCCCTTACAAGATGATCCAAGCAAGCCTGAGTGGTCGTAAGAGTTAAAGATGGTTTCCTAACAGGCCCACTCAATGTGAAGTTCATCAAGCATTGTTACCCGTAAATAGACTCATCCTTGTTAAATCTTGTTTTCATTTTCTTGCTTTATCTAAAAGTTTCATTTTCCTTATGTTATGAAAGAGTTGATTTCCTTTATGATGTATATGTCTGTTGCATCACTTGAGATGAAAACTTTGTATTTTTGTCAAAAAAAAATAGGAAAGTAATGAGAATACTTCAGCATCTATGAAAATGTGCATGTGATTGTTCTTTCCATTGCATCAGTCGAAATAAATATTTTATTGAATAGAATGAGAAAACAATGAGAAGGTCTCCAAAACTTTTTCATTTCATTGCATTGTCTTAGATAAAACATTTTTATCGAAAGGGATAAGAAAGCAGTGGGAAAAAAAAAAAAAAAAAAAAAAAAAAAAGAAAAGCACACTAGCACTCGAAGGAAGTCATACCTACATAATACTGGAAGAAACTCAATCTCTTCTAAAGACGCCTTCGAAAAAGCTGTCTGTCATGTCTACATCTGGAGGACAAGCAACGGAGTGTGCCTCTAAAACTGCCAAGGCCTAATCATATCCTGCCTCAAGCTCATGAAGAGTCACCTTGGTCTCATCTATAGAAGTTCGATAAGAAGCAAGCACAGACAAAACCTCCACTTGGCGATTGGCATTCGAGGATATATCCAGGCGCCTTCGATGCCATGATAGATCCACCTGATGACGCTCCATATTTGAGATCCCCTGATATGTTGTCTCAACTACTTTCCCATTAAGGTCACATAGCCGTTGCCTACCCAAGCAATATAGGATAGTGGCAAAAGAATCAAGAAGAGAAGTATGAATCAGTGGGCATTAACAAGCAAAGGAAGCGAAGGTCTCGAGATAACTCGAATGCACAAGTTGTAGAACTGAGGCAAACTCAAGAGCTACCTAATAGTGAAGAAAATGTACTTTTCCAGAAGCAAGGGCTGGAGCTAGAGCTGGGGAGGTGTTAGTTTCAAGAACCTCTCAAATCTCTATCGGGTAGACAAACCACCTGGGACGGTAGCTTCGGGGGGAAGTCTTGAGCCTGAGAATTATGACAACCCCATCACGTATTATACTTATACTTGTTTAATTTCGAATGTTAACTATGTGTTTGATGTGTAATTGTGTCTATATCTATTTATCAATGAATTATATGTTATGATTTCTGTTTTGAATTCGAAATTGAAAGCCTTAATGACTTCAAAAACCAAAATTGGTAAGTTCAATTAGGATGGTATAATTTTTAGGACCTACTGAGAAGTTTGATTGAAATTTAATTCATATTTAAATTAATTAGATAAAATCAATTCAATTAAGTTTTGTTTAGTTAACCTTAAGCTCTAATTAATTAGCATAATCCTTGATTAGTGAATTAAGCTAATCTAGCCTCTATATATATATATGTTGAGATAGAAGAGGAGCTTAATCTTGAACTCAAAATTCTGCTAAAAATAATTCTAGAGAGAGAGTGAGATCATTTTAGAGAGAGATAAGGCTTGAACTTGGAAGATTTGGCTTGAAGGTTAGCAAATTGTGAAGTAGAGCTCAAGTTCTTGCAAATTTAGGTTTAATTGAAGACTCTAGGTAAGTATTTGATCCCTCTAGGTAAGTATTTGATCCTTAATTCATGAGTTAAAGTCACTAAGTATGTGTAATCAAGAAGATTATGAGTGTTAACACAAGAATTGAGCTAGAAATAGTGGAATTGAAGTTAATTCATACATGTATGCATAATTTTGTGAAGATTCATCATTTTAAACATGTTCCATTCCATCAAAATAAGAATTAGAAGTTATATCATACATGCATCCATGAATTATGTTGTTTTGAAGCTCAATTCCATGTTTGAAGTTGTAAAAGAATAATTTAAGCCAAGTTCTTGCATGCATGAAGTTGTAAGCTTCAATTTTGTAAAATCATGAAGTTTTTGAGCTATGGGTCTAGAATTGGCTTTATACTCATGTTTTAGAAGAGTTCCATGGTTTGAGATGCATCATGCAAGAATCTACATTTTGGATTTGTGTTTTGAAACTCAAAGCTCTGTTTTGACAACCTAGAATTTGGTCTCATTGCTTAAGTGCACAATGAGACATTCCAGTATTTTTGCAGAGTATTACACATGGCTCGAGCAAACATGTGACTACTTGAGCGACCTCAGTTTATTTTTCACCTTGGCTTTAGCAACCATCGAGCCTAGAATCTAACCATCCAATACTTTTGCAGACCATGTGGTCCTCTCGAGCAACCAATGTTGCGCTCGAGCGAAGTGTCTTGTTTCGGCATATTTTGAAAAGTCATACTATGATCATGGTTGCATTCTTAATCCTTTCTGAGCATCCTTATGCATGAAATTAGCCTCATGATTAACTTAATAAGTAAGAATCAAACATAAAGGAATTAATGAAGAATATGATGATTTGATTAAGACATATGATTCAATGTATGTATGTGTATGTATGTATGTTATATAGGTTGGTTCATGAAGTGGTCTCAACAACCAAATCACTGTAAGTAATATCTTAGTAAATATATTTTCTTATATGCTATTTTATAAATGATTCCGATGTGGTAAACTTTTCCGAACTTATGATTTTGTGAATATAAATGAGCCTTCTATCTGTCCGATTAATAAATATATGTAAATGTGATTGTCAAGTATGAAAGCATATGATGGACCAAAGACCGTTCCGTGTATCTGATAAGATAGACCCAAGGTCATTCTGATTATCTGATCATCTGATTATTTGATATTTGTTGACCAAATGGACATTATACAGCTGTAATTGATTGTACCTAAGGTCATTCCATCGAGTTATGATCTGCTCTGCTCTGTATATCTATTATAAGTTAGACGCAAGGTCATTCTGCTATGTATTGGACATGAGGTCGTTCCGTTATGAATCGTATATGTCATGGAAACAGCTTTGTTTTTATTATTGAACTCATTCATGTAACCCCTTTATTATGATGTTATTCACTCGGTTTTAGCTTACTCTGTTATATATATGTATATATATATGTATGTAGGTGAGTAGTAGGATGTCCAGCCTTAGTAAACCTGTGAAAGATTACCCAAGTTTTGTGAAATCAGCCAAAGAGTGCCTCACGAAAGAGGCTTTTGTCTTTTGTTCTTTTGTTTTCTTTTATTGGTCATGTTTGACCGTGTTTGTACATAAGCTTTTGGGTTTTATATAATGATGACTTGTGAATGATCTTGGACATGTAATATCTATTTGCATATGTATGGATGTGGGTTATTAAGGTATGAAATGTTTTTCTTTATGCCATATATGCATAACTCATTGGATATAATTTTATTATTTTGTTTCTGTTTCTGGCCTCATAAATTTAATTATGATTGAGTTCTGTCTGATGCCGTAGGTAATCTCATGATTACTGGTCGGTTATGATCCCAACCTCTAGGGGTGGGTTCGGGTCTTCATAGAGTGGTATCAGAGCACAAGTTGATAACTCACACACTTGTCTAATTGAGCATTAAGGTGTTTAGAAAAGACTAAGAGTGCATCCACCTTATAACTATATGCTTGTGTGCATCGAGATTATGCAAATATGTGAAATATGAACTGTTGTGACCATGTGTATATGTGCAAATTTATGTCTATTATAATACGATTTCATATAGATCATGGTGAGAACAAGGGCTAATGAGATAGAAGAGTTCTCTACTGCCCGTCTAGACATAATGGAAAGAATGATTCAGGATATGGTTGAGTCGCTAAAGCAAAAACGGCAACAACAGCAACAACCACCCCTACCTCCACCAATGCTCGTGCCACCTCCAGTACAAGAACATCAAGCAGATGACGACACAATTACTTTGACTAAAGAGTTTAAAAAGATGAAACCGCCATTGTTCTGGTGAGGAATTGATCCTTTGAAAGCCAAAGCTTAGGTTCTTGGTGTTGAAAAACTATTCGAAGTATTTCCATGCACTGACGCACATAAAGTTCAATTTACAGCTTTTACCTTGGAGGATGATGCTCGTAGATGGTGGATGTTAGTTAGGGATGAAAATGTGGGAATCAGTTGGGCATGATTTCTTGAGATCTTTTACGAGAAGTACTTCTCTCAATGCATCCGAGACCGAAAAGTATCTGAATTCGAAGGGTTGAAGTAAGGTAACCAACCAGTAGCCGACTATGAGGCACGGTTCATTGGGTTGGCCAGATTCATACTACACATGGTCGACACTGACTATAAGAAGGCGAGGAAGATGCTTATGTTCTAATTGATTCGGGTTCGACACATTCTTTTGTTTCTACCATGTTTGCACATAGATTGAATAGACTTATCGAATCATTGCCCTATGTGTTATGTGTATATCCTTCATTTGGGGAATTAGTTTTGTGTTCATCTACATATCTTGCTTGTGAAATTCTTATTGGGAATGCTACGCTGTATGTGAACTTATTACCTCTTGATATGTGTCATTTTGATGTAATATTGGGAATGGACCAGTTGTCTATATATTGTGCTACCATTGATTATGTGACAAAACAAGTTTTATTTAGACCTCCGAGAGGGTAATGGTGTAGTACTTCTACCTTACTTAATTTTAGCAATGAAAGCCTGTAAATTGCTTAAGAAGGGATGTTGGGGTTATTTATGTAGTATTTTGACTGTTCAATCTATGGATACTATGTTAGATGATATTTCAGTAGTTAGGGAATTCCTAGATCTATTCCCAGAAGAATTGCCAGGGGAATTGGTTGATCGAGAAATTGAATTCACAATTGAATTTATGTCGAGTACTCAACCCTGTAGACACCCCATTTTCATCGGCCCTGAGACTTGGGCGTTTTCTTTTGATTACCCGATAATGACAATCACAATATGTTTCTCACAAAATCCTCAGTAAAAAAAATAGAATTTGAGCTTTATTTCTTTACCCTGAGCCAATTTTAGACAAGTGTTTAAGACCCATGGGACACCTAGAGCGAACCTAGGTCGAATCGGAGCGAAACTAGGCTGAACAAGCAAAATAGTTTTTTCTCTTCTCTGCTAGTCGTCCGGCCAGTCGACTGGCTGGTCGACCACCCCAAAATAACCAGTCCAAAAATTGTTGTTCGGTTCATGTAGGCATTCTATTATCCCATTTTATGATATATTCATGCCCCAAATACATACACACTCAACCTCCTTTGTCAAAAGAACTCGACCCTTCAAAAAAGAGATCTAAAGCAAAGAAAGTGCTTGATCTATTAACGCAGTAATGCTTCACTTTGTCTCCACCTAAATTAATGCTTCACTTTGCCTCCACTGATAATCCACTTACGTTGCCTATATACATAAGTCTAAAATGAGAGAGAAAGAGAGAGATTGATGAAGAAAGACTAGATTGCTAAGGGAGTGTCTAAGCTTTTGAGTGTCACAGTTGAGAAGTCTAAGCTGTGAATTTTCATTACACTGTTATACACTGTTATTTAATTCAAGAACACTGATATATCATCCTTATATACTATTGTTGATCCCAAAAATTCTTTCATAGCCAACTTGTGTAGCTTTGATCATGAAGTGATCATTTTGTGTCAAAAGTGAGAAAACTAGAGTGAATTGTAAAATTTGGGTCTTTACCATCTTGTCCCCCCCACACACACTGTTAAGCAACCCAAAATTGTCATTCTAGCTAAAATTCCAAATTTTCGAATGGATGATTGATAACATAATTCACAACCTTGAGGGTGATCAAAAGGAAGTTTGAAAATCAAGAAGTTCATTCTTTCTTTGGAAGGTGAATTTTCAATTTCGTTCATTTTCTTGCATCTTCTCTCTTATATTTGTTTTCTTGCTTTAATTTCATATTAGTAGTGTTATCATCTATCCAGAAGTGGTTAGTTGAGCCACCTACATATTTCTTATTTGTTTCTTTTCTCGGTTTTGCAACAAGACAGGTTTTACTAGGCCTATTTGGCCGGCCGATTAGCTTCTTTTGGACAAGACAACGTAGTCTTCTAATGTTGACCAATTTCCAGTGGTTTCCAAGACACCTGAAGCTTTTATTTTGTTTTTGTTTCTATTTGAGCATTTTGTGAGGTTTTTCATTTTGATGTAATATTTTCCTCCTCTCTCTTTCTCTCTCTCTCTCTTTCTCTCATTTGGTTTGTAATTATTCTTTCAAGTGTTGTAATAATTCTCCACCCCGCTTCTTTGTATCCCATTCTTTTACTTGCTTTCCTTATTTGTGCATAAGCATCATATTTTGCTTTTTATCCTATCTATGCTTTGCATCCATGTTTCATGTATGTTGATTCGGCTTAGTTTACATTTGTGGATTTAATCAATTCTTTATGTGCGCTACCTCATGTTCTTGAGATAATTCATATGCCATATAGTAGAAGCCGAATCTTTAGTTGCATTTCATAAGTGAATTGCATTAGAATGTTGTATATAAGATCATGCATATTTTACTAACTTTGTTTTGTAGCTGTTTGCGAGACGTCGGTAAATATGTAAATTTTTATGCTTTAGCATCCTATTTGTATGTGTTTTTCTTACTATTTTTGCATCCTACCATGAGGCTACTTGTTTACTTGATATAACTGTATGAATGTTGATGGATGGAGGTTGTGTTGCTTAATTTGGAATGATATTGATTTTCATTGTTTGTAAACTCAATTTATTTGGGTTGTACATCTTCAAAACTCTTTCGAAACACATGAAATCAAATTGTTCCAAAATGAATGACATATTTTATACTTGTATGCTTCACATAGTAAATTGTAGGATTTATTTAATAACTGAAATATAAACATATAAAGTTAATAAAACTCATATCATGGTTTAGTATATGCTGATCTTTGATCAGGTGAACGGGGGTGCTCAATTAATGACCTTCATCTCTCATACCTAAGGTTCCAAGCCAAGCATTTTTGGTTACGACGAACAGTGGCCTTGGCACAAATCTTGGGTTTCCTAATTTTTTCAAAATATTAGGTGACAACTCTAAGATCTGGTGATGTTGTCTATTTTTGGCAATGGTTTTGCAATAAAATGGATTCTCTATAAAGTTTCCAAATCTAAACTCTCATCTATGTTTCACATTGCACTCGTGAGACTAGATCAAAAGAAGTCAACGGTCCGAACTGTTTAATATGTACAGGTACGCCTCGAGCATGTTACAGTTTTTGGCGACTCTGCTAGGGACTTTATGAAAGCTTGACTCGAACTCCATGATATGACTTCTATTTTCAATTATATGTTCATTACATTGCATACATTGGTGCACTTAACGTTCCTGTGTTGCCCAAATACTGGTGGGAACACAGGCAAGCTTTTTGTGATACTATACCTATCTCTACATTACTTTTGAGGCCTTGTGTTATAACCTTTTAAGATCTATCAAAAAGGTAGCTCTACTATCTAAGGTTCTCAGACTTAGAAGAGAGACTATATTGACTCTTCTGACTTCTTGGGATCTTCATTGGTTATTACCTAAAGGACTCTTTGGTAACGTCACCTTGACTTCAACCCCTAGAGTAGAACCAACCTTGTACATATAGTGAGCTATAGTACCTTCCAAAATTAGGACAGGGTGCTTTCCCATTTCTAGGATGTATGATACTGCTTGTTTAATTAGTGAAGCCCTAGATCATTTCAAAGCTAGGACAGGGTAACCCTAAGCCCCACAGGGTTGTTTGTTTTCTTTCCTCCTATGTGTTATGTGCAATGTATGAGATCTATTCAGGGGTTCTTTAATTCAAATGAGTGGTTCAGGCATTTCAGTTTGTGAGGTTGAGTTTAGTTTTTTGGTGGAGTATATAGTGGTCAGTTGTAAGAATTGGGCCGAAGTGCTGCCGGAATTTTGATTGGAGGTCATATTTTTGTTTTTCCTAGGAAGTCGTAGCACTGTAGCTCCAAAATGGTCTAATATCCCCCAAGTTTTGTGGGCTCGTACTGGTAGACAGATTTGGTTCAAGGACAACTAATATTTGTTTTTCACTATCAGTACCTCTCCAGCCGGAAGTTCTAGAATCTGTGATGGATCCACCTCCAGTGGCAATTGATGACCAACCTTCAGTAGATATTGCAAACTTGTTTTTGTCCCTTCAATGAAGCATGGATGCTCTTACCACCAAAGTTTTCGCCAATAGTGAGGCTCTTGCTGAATTGCAATGCCTATCTGGGGCATCTACATCTCATCTACCTCCAGTAGTTCCACCAGTTGAAGAACTCCATGAACCTAAGTTGCAAGAAGATCTTAGAGTTTCTACACAACTAATGGGAGGACTTTTCTCCACGGGTATTGATGAAGCTGACCCAACTATGCTGAAAATATCCAAATTAGAGAAAATGTTCAAAACATCACAAGAGATCAACTCTGTTCCAAACATCAAGAATGGGTTTACGGAAACAACTATAAGGTTACTCGAGCAGATTAAAATGCCACACAACATTCTGAAGCCCATGTGGTTTATTTAGAGATCAAAAGCTTTCCTTGTTCGAAAGAACCATGTCAGGAGTGGCTGCTACTTGGTACGCCAAGTTCGATGATTTGGTCAAGCAAAACTGGGAGGAGTCAACTGAAACATTTGTCACACAATACTCCTATAATACACAGATTGAAGTAACCACTTGGGAATTGGAGGCGACCTAATAAGAGCCCAATGAGAGGTTCATGGCATTTATCACCAAGTGGAGGGTAATGGCAGCCATGATGGAAAACAGGCCTCTGGAGAAAGATCAAGTCCATATGTTGTCAAGAATATACATGGAAAAATTACTGTAGAAAATCCCGCTCTTTAACTTCAAGGACCTCTATGAGATTAGGGTTCAAATTGAGGATGCCATCAAACAGGGGATCATTGTAAAAGGAAATGAGCTCATGAAAAAGTCTTTCATTCGTAGTTCCAATCCTGCTCCTAGTAGTAACACAGTTGCCAATGCCAAAGCCTCATAAATCAACATAGTCACCACCACTGCTAAAACAACTGATCCCTTTGCCAATACCACAAACCCATTGCCACCCCATGACAAAATACCACCCTTTTTTAACCTCAACCTAATCCATACACTACTACCCACTTTCAACCCCAGGATATACATCACACCTTCCCATTTGCCCAAGCCCGAGGTGCTTATACCAAAGAGCACTGATTTATTCATGATATATGCACCTCAATCCCCAACCAAACCCCAAAACCCTGTGGTAGCAGATGCTTTGGAGCCAAAATTGGATGTTATGGAAAATATTCTCACGGGCATGCATTTTCCTCTTTATGGTTTTCGTGAACCAAGGAATGGTCATGCAGCCAAAAAAAACACGGAAGAAATTCTGGGTTTGACACTGGCCAAATTTGTGATAGATCTTAAGACCAACGCAAGGCCAATAAACTGGGGGGATATTGTGATCATTTCTAGGATTGGGGATGGACCACCTATGAATTGCACAAATTTCATTCTAGATGCGGTTAATGGCCTGCACTTTAACTATTGAGAATGGTTTTTATTCTAAGTTCTGAATTGAATGTTGAGTTTGAGTTTGAAGCAAGTCTAAATTTGTTGATTTCGGGAATGCTAACCCTAGACATCTCTATCCTGTCTAGGTCCTCTTTGTTGTTTTCTTTTAGGTCTGTTGTCATCACTAAGTCGAAGTTTCTTGTGAATAAAAGTGCCATAGATTCTGTCTACTTCTCTGTGCCTTTAGTTCATGGCCTTGACCAAAAAATTTCAAAACTTTTTCCAAAACTCTGATGAAAATGAAGAGAAAGGAATTTCTCAGTATTTGTAAAATTTGATCGATTGAGAGGAAGAAGGTGTGTTAAGCCCTTCATGGATGAGATCATTTCTGTTATGCTGTGTTTGGTTGGGAGATTTGGGAAGGGATTTGGAAAGGGAAAAGGAAAAGGAAAAGGTAGGTGAAATATGAATAAAACATACCTACATTTCACCTAGTTTCACACATCTTCTCTTTCTATTTCCAAATCCCTTCCTAAATCTCTCAACCAAACACAGCGTTAATATGGGTATTGAAAAGGATCCTGGCTTGGTCTAGATTGGTTCTACACTATCTTCAAAGGAACACAAGCGCTTAGTCGCTTTATTAAAAGGTTTCAAAAAATGTTTTTGTGTAGTCCTACGAAGACATGCCTGGAATTGATCCTGAGATTGTATAACCTATGATCCCTCTCGACTTGAGGCTTGACTCCCCTACCTTTCAAACCTTGATTCAGAGTGTTCAATAATCGACCAAAGTATAAGGCTTGCATAGCCGAATTAGAAGTTGTCCTAGAACTAGGAGCAATAAGAATATGAGCAGAGATTCAAACTGGATCGTTTCCTAAGCCAATGGAGATTGAAAAGAAAATTGAATCCCAGATTTTGAGGGAAAAAGATTTAGCACTGAAGGACAATCGAACTCCTATCCATGACCCTAGGGGCAAATTCAAACCCAATTAACTGGGTCTCTACATCATCACGTTTATCTGGTCAAGTGTAGTAGCCATTCTCATGGATTTAGATGGCCTAGAGTTCTTACAACCAATCAACATGGACAAGCCAAAAGGTACTACCCTTAAGAGGCTTACTGGGCCGAAAACCCCGAGAGTGACCCAAGCAAAAGTTAGGGCATAAAAAAAAATGAAAAAAAATAAAAAAAAAATGGAAAAGGAAAAATAAAAAAATAAAAATAAAGCTTGCAAAGTCAAAAACCTAGAAAGACGGCTTTGGCAAAAGTTAGAGCACAAAAGAAGAGTGTTAATACTCGAGTGAGCTTTACTCCAGAACTACATAAGGCCTAATTCCTATCTTTGGGATATGTATGCAGCTTCATCTTGAAGTTCGACCCTAATTATTTATCAACTCACTCATCCTGTCCATTGTTGATTTGTATATCTTTATTCAACTCAGCTATCCTATCTATGTTTGATTAGCTCGTCCCGTTCAATTCAATTGTCCTATTTCTCTTTTATGACGGGTTCAGTTGCAAGACAGATTCAGTTGTGCATCTCAAGGGTTCATTTCAAGTTGGTCGGGTAGTGGTCATCTACAAAAATAGATTTTGAGGACTTTTAATGAAGTTGACTAATTTTCTCGAAACATTATTCCATTTTTACAAAATCCAGACCATTCTTTAGACCCACAAGGAAAAATTTTCAACGCTCATAGCTTGAATTACATGATTTCAAAATAGAGAGTGGAACAAGCATGCGAATCTAACTCTCAAGTGGATCAAAAAAAAAATTTAGAAGAAAACCAAAAGAAAAAGTCAAAGCGATGAACTTGTACATTTTCTGTCCTTTCCCAGCACTCTCTAGTCCTCGTTGCTTTAACTTGTATATTTTTCTTTAAGTCGAGCACTTGCCAGAAAATGCATAGTAGTTGTCTCCGGTGATGTCCTTCAGTCAGGTGGTCGACCAGGCGGTCGACCGGTGATGTTTTGTTTTGTGTCCATTTTACTCCAGCAAGAGTAAAGGGGTGCGTTTGAGATGGTTTTTCCTTTCTTTTCCTTTCCTTGAGTTATATTTTGTGTTTTGGTCAATTATAGGCTTGGTATTCAGTTCAGAACTCATTGAAATGCAGCCATTTTCAATTTCAAAAATTCAAAACAAATGATTTTCATGCCCAGTGTTGTGTCATTCATGCCATTTGGATTTGTAAAACATTATCTTTTTATTAATTGTTAGGGATCAAACCTCGATCAAAATTTTACAAAAAGAGTTGAAGCTATAAGTGCCCACTCCCAAGCAAAAATGCAAAAAAGAAAAAAAAATACAAAAATACAAAAACAAGGAGAAGAAAAACAGAGAATGCAAGCATTGTTCTCGGTTTTCGACAACTTGTGTTTCCAACAGCAAAGGTTATAGGCTGATGCTTTAGTTTCATTACCCACTTCCATTGTTGATTGCCTCGCTACATCTTCACTCCTTGGAAGCCCTAGAAGACTGTACCTCAGCATTGGCAAAGCTTCCAAAAGAAATTACTCCCCACTAGCCATCAAATGTGGAGTATGAAGGAACTACGAATTGGGCCAAGGAAGTGGCCTGTCATTTCAGCTCTTTGTTCTACTTTTTTAGTGCACTAATCTCTACTTGAGCATCCTTTTATATACGCTGGAGTAAGGAGAGTTTAGTGTTTAGCCTATGCACTTCACTCGTCCTACCCTGCAGCTAGTAGGACAAATTGGAGACCTCGGTCACGGTCTCCACGCAGGACTTCAATGTGTAATGGCTGGCATCGATGTCAAACTGCGCTGCTATCAATTGCTCGACTAACAGTATAGGAAAGCTGAGAACAAAGGTAAGGGCAGGGGCACTATGTTGAGGCTCAAATGAGCTAGTAATCTTGATTGGGGATTCATTAAGGTCTAGGAAGAGGGAAAGAGTATAGCAAGATGAAGCTATGACAAAAAAGAGGTTGCAAGAGTAATGGCAGGGTGGGTTTTGCAGCTTTTTACTCTATCTCTCGCAGGCCTCGATTTAAAAAGAGAATGGAGAGAAGAAGAAGCCAAGAAAAGAGGGATTGTCGAGGCAATCTTTGACAAGTGAGGTTCTCTAGCTGCTATCGGTCAGGCGCGCTGTAATTGTTGAAATTGCGTGCCAGACACGGCACTCGGCGAAGACGAACAAAGTAGAGAGAGAGAGAGAAAGAGAAAATAAGAGGGGAGTGTATATTTGTATATTATATATATATGTATGCCGTATATATATATTTTGTATATGTTTTGTATATATTTTGTCTGTATATCCATATCCATATGTTTGTGTCTATGTGTATATATGTATACGTATGTATCCGTAAATGTATATAGTTTGTCTGTGTTTATGTATATTGTATATACGGTATTTAGATATAAGTATAAAGTCAAAAATTAAAAAATGTAAACAAGAATGAAAAATTGTATCTTTGTGTTTAAGTTCACACACTTCAATTACAAACTCAGAAAATTAGAAAAATTAAAACTTGAAATTGGGAACCCAATATTTTCCCCTATGAGGTGCTTTTCTGGAACACCGCTTCCCAAGATATTTTCTATAACATATTGCTTCCCGGAACAAAATGGCTCGATACATTGAGTTCCTGAAAAACTTTTTCAAAATTTGGTGCAATCCACCCCCTTTATCATTTGTGTTGTGGTATATTTGTATATCAAGCACCTTTCTCTTTCATTTGTGCGATGTGCACATTTGTAAGCGATACACCCCCTCTATAATTTGTACGGTATGCACATTTGTATGCAATGCCCCCTCATCTATGATTTGTGTGGTATACAAATTTGTATGCGATGCACCCCCCTCTATCATTTGTGTGACATGTAAATTTGTATGCGATGCACCTCTCTCTATCATTTGTGTGACAAGTACATTTGTATGCGATGCACCTCACTTTATCATTTGTGTGGTATGCACATTTGTATATGATGCACCCCCCTCTATCATGTTGTGGTATGCATATTTGTATGCGATGCACCCTCCTTTATCATTTTTGTGACGTGTACATTTGTATGCGATGCACCTCCCTCTATCATTTGTGTGGTATGCATATTTGTATGCAATGCACTCCTCTATTTCATTTGTGTCGTGGCACATTTGTATGTGATACATCCCCTCTATCGTTTGTGCGGTATACACATTTGTATACGACGCACCCTCCTCTATCATTGTGCTTTGGCACATTTGTATGCGATGCATTATCTCTGTCATTTATACTTTGTCATATTTGTATGCGATGCACCCCCTTTATCATTTGTGCTTTGGCACATTTGTATACGATGTATCCTTTTTTTGAGCTTCATATCATTTGCACGAGGCTTACCTCTCATGTTGCCACCTCCATATCTTTATCATTATTCCATTGCATTGTATTGCATAATCATGAATGTTCAAAAAAAAAAATGGCTTCGTGAAGTGTATAAGTCCAACTTTCAAATTGTATTTCACTTGCAGATCATTTGCATTTCGCCCATGAGCTACGCTGGTTTGATTCCTTGCAAAGGAATAGATAAGCAACCTTCGGATTCAACCAACTGTATTTACTGCTTGTTTGTTTGCCCAAGTCTTACCACCTTGTCAAAAGGGTCGTCTTTGAGCTTTAACATTCACTCACATCATGAAATGACTTTGTGCTCTATCAAACAGCGACGACAGTAGACACCCCATTTTGATTGGCCTTAAGACTTGGGCGCTTTCTTTTGATTATCCGATGACAATCAGAATATGTTTCTTACAAAATCCTCAGTTTAAAAAATGAAATTTGAGCTTTACTTCTTAACCTTGAGCCAATTTTAGACAAGTGTTTAAGACCCATAGGACACCTAGAGCGAACTTGGGCCAAACGGGAGCGAAACTGGGCTGAGCAAGCAAAATAGGTTTTTTTTTCCTCTCTGCCGGTTGACCACACCGGTCATCAGGCCAGTCGACCAGCCGGTTGACCACCCCAAAATAGCAAGTCCAGAATTTGTTGTTCGATTCATGTGGTCATTTCATTATCCCATTTTTTGATATATTCATGCCCCCAAATCCATACACACTCAGCCTCCATTTCCAAAAGAACTTGACCCTTCAAAAAAAAAAAGGGCTAAAGCAAAGGAAGTACATGATCCATTAACACAATAATGCTTCACTTTGTCTTCCACCTACGTTAATGCTTCACTTTGCCTCCACTGATAATCCATTTTCATTGCCTATATATAAAAGTCTGAAATGAGAGAGAAAGAGAGAGATTAATGAAGAAAAACTAGATCGCTAAGGAAGTGTCTAAGCTTTTGAGTGTCAAAGTTGAGAAATCTAAGTTGTGAATTTTCATTACACTATTATACACTGTTATTTGATTCGAGAACACTGATATATCATCCTTATACACTATTGTTGATCCCAAAAATTCTTTCTTAGCCAACTTGTGTAGCTTTGATAAAGGAGTGTTCAGTTTGTGTCAAAAGTGAGAAAACTAGATTGAATTGTGAAATTTGGGTCTTCACCATTTTCCCCCACACACACACACTATTAAGCAACCCAAAATTGTCATTCTAGCTAAAATTCCAAATTTTCGAATGGAGGAGATAACATAATTCACAACCTTGAGGGTGATCAAAAGGAAGTTTGAAAATCAAGAAGTTTATTCTTTCTTTAGAAGGTGAATGTTCAATTTCTTTCGTTTTCTTGCATTCCCTCTCTTTTATTTGTTTTCTTGCTTTAATTTCATATTAGAAGTGTTGTAATCTAACCGGAAGTGGTTAGTTGAGCCACCTACATTCTTGTTTGTTCCTTTTCTTGGTTTTGTAACAAGACAAGTTTTGCTCGGCCTATTTGGCTGGCCGGTTAGCTTCTTTTGGACAAGACGGCGTAGTCTACCAATGTTGACCAATTTCTGGTAGTTTCCAAGACACCTGAAACTTTTATTTTGTTTTTGTTTTTATTTGAGTGTTTTGTGAGGGTTTTTGTATTTTGATGTAATATTTTCCTCTCTCCCTCTCTCTCTCTCTCTCATTTGGTTTGTAATTATTCTTTCAAGTGTTGTAATAATTCCTTGCCCCGTTTCTTTTTATCCCATTCTTTTACTTGCTTTCCTTATTTGTGCATAAGCATCATATTTTGGTTTTTCATCCTATCTATGCTTTGCATCCATATTTCATGCATCTTGATTCGACTTAGTTTACATTTGTGGATTTAATCAATTCTTATGTGATTATGTGCACTACCTCATGTTCTTTAGATGATTCACATGTCATTTAGTAGAAGTCGAATTATTTGTATTTCATGAGTGAATTGCATTAGGATATTGTATATAAGATCAGGCATATTTTACTAACTTTGTTTTGTAGCTGTTCGCGAGACGTCGGTAAACATATAAGTTTTTTATGTTTTAGCATTCCATTTGTGTGTGTTTTTCTTACTATGTTTTGCATCCTACCATGAGGCTATTTGCTTACTTGATATAACTGTATGAATGTCGATGGATGGAGGTTATGTTGCTTAATTTGGAATGATATTGGTTTTCATTGTTTGTAAACTCAATTTATTTGAGTTGCACATTTTCAAAACTCTTTCAAAACACATGAAATCAAATTGTTCCAAAATGATTGACATAGTCTATACTTGTATACTTCACATAGTAAATTGCAGGATTTATTTAATAACCGGAATATGAACATATAAAGTTAATAAAACTCATATCAGAGTTTAGTATCTTTGATCGAGTTAGTGGGAGTACTCAATTTATAACCTTCCCCTCTCATACCTAAGATTTCGAGCCAAGCATCTTTGGTTACGACAAACAGTGGCCTTGGCATGAGTCATAGGTTTCCTAATTTTTCCAAAATATTAGATGGCAACTCTAAGATCTAGTGATGTAGTCCATTTTTGGCAATGGTTTTGCAATAAAATTGATTTTCTATAAAGTTGCCAAATCTGAACTCTCATATATGTTTCACATTGCACTCGTGAGACTTGATCAAAGAAGTCGAGGGTCCGAACTATTTAACACGTACGGGTACCCCCCGGGCATGTTACAAACCCATCTCAAAAACTCTGTATAGAATGTCAACTGCTGAAATAAAAGAATTGAAAGTTCAGTTGCAAGATTTGCTTGATAAGGGTTTTATCCGACCTTGTACTTTGCCATAGGGTGCATTAGTTATATTCGTGAAAAAGAAAGATGGAACATTATGCTTCTGTATTGATTACTGAGAATTGAATTAGATAACAATCAAGAACAAATACCCTTTACCTCATATTGATGACTTATTTGATCAGTTATAGGGTTCATAAGTGTTTTCAAAGATTGATTTGAGATTTTGGTACCATCAATTGAAGGTGAAAGCCGAAGACATTGAGAAAATCGCATTCCGAACAAGGTACAAACACTATGAATTTTTAGTTATGCCGTTTGGAGTAATGAATGCACTTGGAACTTTTATGGACCTTATTAACCAAATTTTCAAATCCTATCTTAATGAATTTATTTATTCATATTGATGATATTCTAATTTATTTCAGAAGTAAAGAAGAACATGAACAACATTTGAGAATTATTCTGCAAACACTTAAAAAAAAGAAACTGTATGCAAAACTAAAGAAATTTGAATTCTAGTTAGATGAAGTTATATTTCTAGGGCATGCGATTAATAGGGATGAAATTTCTGTCGACCCATAAAAGATTGAGGCAATTTTGAATTAGCCTACACCGACAAATGTGACAGAAGTTTGAAGTTTTATGGGATTGACTGGATATTACAAAAGGTTTGTGAAAGACTTCTCAAAGATAGCCGTACCGCTTACCCAACTTACTTGAAAAAGTGAATTGTTTGAATGAACCGATGAGCGAGAGTCTGCTTTCATTCTTTAGTCAATTTGTCCAAGGTGATTGTCCTCTAATGAGAGAGGGGTCAACCAAAGGATGATTTAAGACATGAGAGAGATCATGCCTTTGACTAGTAGAAACCCTCAAAAGATAGTTAAAGCCATTGAGCATAAGCTCTATCTCACGCTTAAACACAATCATAAGGTTAACCAACCCCCAAAACAAATGGAAAAATCAAGAAATGAGGGAGGTTGCAGATTTTCAGTGCTGAAATGGCATGAAAAATAGTGCTACAACATGCAAGCAACACATGCACAACATGTTAAAAGCCAAAAGCATTAAAGCTAGTGAAGAGCACTACACTAGAGGCATGCAATATCAAGCTCAAATGATCAAACCAGCTCTGGACAGAGCTTAAACATGCCAAATCAGTGGCTAAAACTTGCTGGAATTGAAGCATAAAAAGCTATAAAAACATGCTCATGTGTTGGCTCGCAAGCTAGGCTCAAAACACAACTCTCAAAAACAATGAAAGAGTGAAGTATTTGAGAGTGTGACAAGGCTATACACACTGAAATCACATGCTAAATGATGCTATATCATGCAATCCTCTCAAGTAAAACATGTTAGAGGCCTTAAAACACAAAGCTAGTGAAGGCATTTGCACTATAGCCATACAATACATGGCTCATATGATCAAGACAGCTCAAAATAGAACTAAATCATGGCAAATCAGTAGCCAAAACATGCTCACATGCTAGGCCATCTACACGAGCAAACAAGACACAAGAAGGGGAGGCCACCCCCTCCTATTTTGGACCTCAAAACATGGTTTTTACCACTGAAAATTCTCTGATTTTCAGTGGTTTTTCAGTGGTTAGAAAGGCCAAAAAGTTTGATTTAAAACAACTTTGAAAGATGGCACAACAACTTAGCAAGCAAGCTACAAGAAGGGTGGACCACCCCTAACTCCAAAAAGGGCTTAAACCACCATTTTTAAATCTTAAAAACAGAGCTTTTTGTAATTGAAAACCAGGCCAAAAATAGTTTGCAAAGGTGGCAAAACAAGTGTGTGCAAAGAGCTTAAAAGAGGTAAGACTTATACCTTTGAAGCACAGCACTTAAACAGCCACTTTCTGAGCTTAAACCACCCTTCCAACAGTCCAAAATAGGTTCCAAGGGACCTCAGCCCAAAGATATGCAACTTTGGTTCAGCATGTCTAGGCACAGGAGAGGTGTATTTCTACTTTTATGCACAAAAGGGCAAGAGAGAGAGAAGTCTGGAGAGAGAGAAATCTAGAGAGAGAGATTTTTTAGAGAGAGAGGCTCCCAAAATTTGCTAACCTTCCAATATGAGAGATATTGCCTCCATATATAGCAAAAAGAGAGCCTTGGGTCGAAATATCTGATTTAGAGACAGCTGAAGCATTTGGAAGACAGCTGGAGCAAAATATCTGCAAATTTTGAGCTTTCTAGACACTTTTGGCCAACCAGCCACTAATGGTGGCCGACTAGGGTCACTTCTGGCCGACCTATGGCCGGCAAGCTCCATTTGTGGCCCGCACACTCCCCCAATGGCCGACAGCAAAAACTGGTCCCTGTCCCCGACTTCAAACAAGCATAACTCCTTTATCTAGACTCATTTTCAGGTCATTCTTGTGCCTAAATTGAAGCCCCGGAAGTCTTCTTTCCAATGGTTGTAGCCTCACATCAAAACTCCAAGTATGCTAAGAGATATCCCTCTTTTAGTAAAGACTGCTCAGTTTTGGTCCTAACCAGATCGATGCCCAACTTCAACCAACCATATCTACCCCATTCAAACTCGGATTTAGGAGATTCTTGAGTGCAAAATGAAGCCCCAGAAGTCTTATTTCCAACAGTGGTGGCCTCATAACTTAAGTCCAAGTGTACAAATGGATAGGTCTGATTTAGCGAGGGCCGCTCGACTCTCTCTTAACGATTCATGCCCAACTTCTTCTCCAACTTGATTTCTTCCCTCTCCTCCAATTTTCTTCAACCCCAAACCCCTAAATAAGGTGTTTTAAAGATTTTTTCAAAGAGTTCACCTCTCTTTCATTCATTTCCACTTTGTCCTTGCTCAGTTTACCGAAAAGCGCAACATTTAACGAAATGCGAGCCTCGGAACATCGTAAAATCATTTTTCAAAAAATATTTGAAAGAAAGGGTTTTAAGGTCTAAAATATTTTGGTCAAAATCATTTTGGTCCAAAAAGGCGTATAAGGTTGGGATTTGACGCTCCTCTTTGCCAAAGAAATCGAACCTTTGCACTGCACAACTTTCACCACCAAGTAAACAATCAGCGGCGCCCAAGTCTTAAGGCAGTCAAAAATGGGGTGTCTACAAATAGGAACCTACATCTTCTCTTTGTGAATAAGAGCAAGTTAATACCAAAATCCATGCTATTAAGTGAAGAGCGTAGATTAACTCAAATCATTTCTTGGCAGAAGCTTTGCTAACTAAAACATGGGATTCATCAAACTCATTGAAAACTCCTCATCTAGTCATAAAACAAGGATGATAACACCCCTTTCTATGTTCACAAATGATTGAGAAGGAAGTTTTCACTTCTTTTGACTCAAAATCTCTTGTTTTACTTTTAAAATACTCAATGAAAAGAGATAACAATACTTACCAATACCAAATCCCATGGATCACTCAAGCAACCTAATAAAACAACCCCTCACACTCATTGTCATTGAGTCAAGAGTTGAAACAGATAGATTACCATACTTGAGAGAGAAAATAGATGAAGATATGTGGTGTAATAGGGAGAAGAGTTATTCTACTTATTGAACTTGTGAATAGATGGCTAAAATTACTCCCAAGCACATCCACAAGGATCCAAAATAGACAAGAGTTAGATAGTTGAAGCTAAGAAAATCAAGGAAACGAAGAAAATAGCTATCAACTCAATGGATAGGTAGCTAAAGTTACTCTCTTCACATCCATATGGACTTACAACAATCACATAATGAAAACAAAGCTTAAAACTGAAGAAAGGGAGATAGAAAAGTGATTTAGAGTATGAGAAAATCACCTCCTACGAGGATAGGTCACTTTAATTCACAAACTCCCTTGTTAATTCCCTCAATTCAATTTGGATAGATTGTTTAATGTCCAAGAGTCTTAGCAAGGTACTTAGCATCAAGCTTCCATGGAGTGTTAGTGTCCAAAGTCAAGACGGTGGTAGGTAAAAGGTATGGTTAAGAGGAGAAGGGGTCAAGAAGCTCTTAGGAACCTTGGGCAAAAGTTTTAACCCTTTGAAATGAGTTATTAAGATCTATATATAGCACTGAGGTCACAAATATCCGAGATATTTGTGGTAGGTAAGCCAAACAAGCTAAAATTCCCAAAAAAATTCTTCTTTGTACCCAGAACATTCAGCCGGCCGAGCTTCCTGGTGATCGGTCGAGTGCTTTTGTGGTCGGCTATCATATGGTGTCCGACCAATCAGTGGGCATATCGTCAAATCAACCAGAGCAGGTTAACCTGAATTGAAGGAAGAAATAGATATTTCAAAGGATTTCATCCTTACCATTCATTTCCACTATATTCTTTGCTCAGTTTGTTTGAAAGAATACTATGTTAGGATTTTGAAAGTATGAGCCTCAGAACATTGCAGTAAAGTCTAGAGTTGCAACACTAAAACTTGTTTTGAAAGAGGTTGCATTTTGATCAAAAAACATTTTGTCCAAAACAGGTCGTTGGAGGGTTTAAAGCTTAATCCTTAGAACTCCTGCCATGGAACTTGCAAACCTCTCATTTCATCATCAAGAACTCAAAAGGGAGTGCCCAAGTCTCAAGGCTAGTAAAAAATGAGGTGTCTACAATAGGGTATTTTAGTAGTTTAACCGCATACAATACCATTGGTGGTCTTCAACTTATATTTGGGTTATACATAGTTTATACTCTTGTGGGTCAAGAGTATACAATATTTTACCACCTTAGATTTTGGTGGGGTATTTTAGTAGTTTAACCACATACAATACCATTGATGGTCTTCAATTTTTTTTTTTTTAAATGCCTTAACTTTTGCCTAGGCCGCCCTTTCGAGTTTTCAACCTAGTAGAATTGCTCTTATTTTTGCCTAGACTACCCTTTCAGGTTTTCAATCTAGCAAGCCCTCTCATTTTTTTTTTCCACCCTAACTTTTACCTAGGCTGCCATTTCGGGTTTTCAACCTAACGGGCATTTTTAAGGGTAATATCTCTTCAAGAACCTTGTATTAATCAGAGGAATGATTATGATGTTACCATCCATCGTTATTAACAAATAGGCCCTATTAGAATAAATATTCTCAATAACATAAGGTCCTTCCCATTTGGGCTCAAGCTTTCCCTTGGCTCTTCGTGAGACTACTATGGGTGTTCTAACATTAGTACCAAGTCTCCTTTCTTAAAAAAGCGAAGCCTTACTCTTTTATTGAATGTATTTGTCATCCTTTGTTGGTATATCTCCAAGTTTTGTTGAGCATACAACCTTCTTTCATCTAATGTTTCAAGCTCAGCCAACCTCACTCTTGCACTTTCATTTTCTGTTAAGGACTCTTGTATTGCCACTTGCAATGATGGTATTTGAACCTCAAAAGGTAATACTGATTCTCCTCCAAAAACCAATGAATAAAGGGTTGCTTGAGTAGGAGTTCTGCGCGAAGTCTGATAACCCCACAAAGCTTCTTGTAACTTTTCATGCCAAGTCCTTTTGTTCTTATCCATCATCTTTTTCAAAATTTTGCACAATGTTTTGTTGAAAGCTTCTCCTAAACCATTGGTAAGTGCATGATATCTTGATGAATAGTTATCTTTGATCTTGTACTTGGAGAATAACTTGTTCAAAGCATCACTCCTGAACGGTTGTCCATTATCCATGATGACACTTTCTAGAATCCCAAACTTATAAATGGTATGGGTTCGGATAACTCAAAGACAACTATGTTTTTTATATCCTTTAAAGCCATGGCTTGTGCCCATTTTGGGAAATAGTCAGTAGCAGCTAGGATATATTGATATCTTGCTAAAGATGGAAGTATAGGACCATTAAATGTCCATACCCCATGCTACAAATGGCCAAGAACAAGTTGTTAAATGTAGAGGCTCTGGAGGTTGGTGGAGAAAGTTCCCATGGAATTAGTAGACTTGGCATCTCCGAGCATAATTTATGCAATTTGCAATCATAGTCAACCAATAGTATCCCAACGGTTTCAACTGCATATGTAACTTCGGACCACTTTGGTCTACCCCACATACACCCATGTGTACTTCTACCATCACCTCTTCAATTCGCTCCTTGGCTATACACTGCATGTACATTCTATCCAAAGACCTCTTTGTATAACCCATCTTTCCACAAGACGAACTTGGTGGCCTGGCGCCTCATTTCAATTCTTTTTGCTTTAGCTTCTAGTAGCCGACCATGTTGAAGGTAAACTATGAATGATTCTCACCAATCCTTCTCGCTTTCTCCTTTCATGGTGGCAATCGAGATTGGAGCCAAGTCAGAGGCTTCTTTCAAAGGTTGTAACACCCTTCTTTCGCTTACTATGAAAGTAATTGTTTTGCTATCTGATAGGGTGAATGATGCAGCCAAATTTGCTAGTGAGTCAGCTCAAGCATTTGTTCTTCTCTTCATATGGAAGATATGTGTTTCCCTAAATCATGAAAGTAATTGATCAGTCATTTCATGATAAGGTATAAGACTTGTTTTCTTAACAATGTACTCTCCACGTAGTTGCTTTACTACCAATTCTGAATCTCTATAAATTGAGAGTTCTTTAATAGGAATCTATAATGCCAATTCTAATCTAGCAATTACAGCTTCATATTCTGCCTCATTATTGGAGCGTCCTTCACTTAAGGCGAAAGAATGAGTGATTATAGCATTGTTTGGAACACAATTCCAATTCCAATTCTAACCTTATTGCTTTTAGGACTTTGTTTCTTCTTGCCATCTGGACTCCTTGAAGCTCCATCAAAGTACATCTCCCATCCTTTTTGCATCTATACTTGCATAACCTCTTCATCTGGTAAATCAGTTGCCAGAGGTGAGTCATCAGGTATAGGATATACTGCCAAAAAGTCTCCTAGAGCTTGCCGTTTTACAACTTTTTGGGGAACATATTCAATTGCAAATTGTTAGAGAATTCCAGCCCACTTTACAATTTTTCATGAAAGTACAAGCTGCAAAGGTATATATTTCAAGGGGTCTGCTCTTTATATCAACTTGACTTCATGTTCCAAGACATAGTGTTTTAGCTTTTGCAAGGTAAACACCAAGGCAAGACATGTCTTTTTCATAGGGAAATAATTGACTTCCGCGCTAACTAGAGTACGACTCAAATAATACAAAGCATTTTCTTTCCTCCACTCTTTGTGTTATGCCAACAGTGCCCTTAACAGACCATCGAGGGCTGCTATGTATAACAAAAGTGGTTTTCCTTTTATTGGGCTCATGAGTTCTGGAGGCTTCAAAAAATACTCCTTAATATCGTTAAATGCATTTTGGCATTGTTGATCCCATTCAAATGGAACGCCATTTTTCATCAACCTTGAGAATGGCAAGCATCGACCCAAGTTAGAAACAAATCTTCTGATATAAGCCAATCTTCCTTATAGCCCCTTCAATTCTCTTAAATTTCACGAATGAGGCATTTCAGCAATGGCTTTAATCTTGGTAGGATCAACTTTAATCACTTTGTTTCGAACCACAAACCCTAGAAATTTTCCTGATGAAACTCCAAATGCACATTTTAGTGGGTTCATCTTGAGTTTAGATCTCCTCAAACGTTCAAAAATTCTTCTGAAGTCTTCCACAGGGTTTTCATTTTCCTTTGTCTTGATGACAAGATCATCAATATAGCATTCAACGATGTCATGGAGCATATCATCAAAAATTACAGTCGTTGCCCTTTGATACATGGCCCCAGCATTTTTCAGGCCAAAGGGCATTACCTTGTAACAAAAGACTTCCCTTGAAATCCTGAGTGCAATCATTTCCTCATCTTTAGATGACATTCGGATTTGATTGTATCCTGAATACCCATCCATAAAAGACAAGGTTTCATACCCAGTAGTTGCATATACAAGAAGTTCAGTGATGGGCAAGGAAAAGTCATCTTTAGGACAAGTCTCATTGAGATCATGAAAATTTATGCAAACCTTGATTTGACCAAAATTTTTCTTGACTGACACTATGTTTGCAAGCAAGGTTAGATATTTGACTTCCCTGATAAATCCTACATTGATAAGCTTGTCAACTTCAGCTTCAATTTGGGCTATAAGCTTTGGTCGAATTCACATTTGAGGCTGTTTAATTGGCCATTTCTCAAAGTGAATTGCGAGCTTATAGACTGCAATCTCTAAATCAAGACCATGCATCTTATTGTAATTTTATGCGAATATTTCGCGATACTCCCTTAAGAAGGAAATATTGAAGGTTGGTTTGTTTTCTTCTTCATCACCAAGGTTTACTTCACGAAGGTTATCTTTAGTGGCCTGGCCTCCTGCTTCAAATTCTATTGGTGTAGGTTGAGCTTCATCTTCATCAACATCTTCCAATACCTCTTGAGTGATAGTCATGTTCACTGGAAATTTTCCTTCATCTCTATGATATCCTAACCCTTTTTTCCTGGTGGTGATAGTATTGTCTTACTAGTTAGCTTGCTTTGTAAAGGTGTCAATGCAACGTCAAATGGTGTCATTGTTCCTACTGGTATTTTCTCAGGATCTAAATGAACCTTTACCAACGTCTGCGCAATTTCTGCACTGAAAGTAGACTTCTCAAAACTCAAAATGTTTTCTTCTAGCATATGTTCAACTTCTACCCTTTGCTCAACATCTCCAAGTGTGTGGAATATGATGGGTTTCGACCATTTTTCTTTAGGAGGGACCACGTTCTTATTGTGTTTCTCCACATATGTGCATTCTACCCTTTTTAATGGTAGTGTGAATTCATCCTTCAAATCCAAAATTAGGTTTATTGGGGGTAGAGCATTTGCCCCCGGTCTCCAATATCTGGACTATTTTCAGACTTTTACATATTTTTCCTTTCTTTGTGTAGTCCTTGTATAGAAGCGAGTATCAACACAATAGGCCTCTACTTATCCAAATAGATCACTATCAACCACAATTGTCCCCTCTTTTCTGGGTGAAGGCAATGGGTACTTGATACATTAGTGAAAAGTTAATGGTACTGCATGATGATTATGCATCCACAGTTTCCCAAGCAAAGCATTGTAGGAGGTGTATACAACAATGGCCAGAAACTTAATATTTTCTTCAATGTCCCCAAACTTGGTTCGCAATTCAATCTTCCCCATAGGGCATTGTTCATTCTGATTGAATTCTTGAATGACAAGATGACTTGGGTGAAGTTGTAAAAGTCGAACCCCTAATAGGTTTAAGGCCCTTTGAGGCAAGAGGTTTACAGTAGACCCTCCATCAACCATAATTCGAGAAATTTTCACATCATGGATAAGCCCAATGACAAACAAAGGACAATTATGGTCCGCCATTTCAATACACATGTCATTGTCACCAAAGATTACCATAGCCATGCATGTAGTTGTCTTCTCTTGATTTCTACCCTCGATTTCCTTGTAGAAGTCCTCTAGCTTGGATAGGGCATATATTAAAGACTTCCGAAGCTCTAGAGACATCTTCAGTGCATCATACATGCTCAACAATGTTGGAATCTTCTTGAGATGAGCTAGTACATCTTATTTCACTTACTCTTCCGCAGACAAAACCTGTGGAACTTTTGACGCTTAAGGGTCTTGAGGATTTCGTGATTTCCTCCAATAGGTCAAGTAAGTCTGGCATACTTCAGCAACGGCTTTTTCATTGACCTCAAATTCTTTTGTTTCATCACTTATTTGGACCATGTTAATTGGTTCAACTACAGAGTGATCATCATCATCAATCACTTCTCCATTTTCTTAGAGCTACATTCTTCTCCCATTTCTTAGGTGCCAAGAGTCATGCCTATAAAAGCATTGGGATTCTACAAAACCATTCTTCATTGATTTAGGCACAACAACCCCTTCAAGGGAGCAATACTAGTCAAAGGTGATCCCATCCAAAGAAAGAGAGAATTGGCATAGGCAAAGTGCTAGATTTTGAGATGTTTCCTCCACACTGTTTCAAAGAATGCCTGATATGCTTCTGAGGATCTCCATACCCTTCATATAGGACAAAATTTGAAAGTTCGTATCCCTCGTGAAATGGTGTTTGCTCTATCCACAAAGGGAACAAACCCCTTGGGTGAGAAGTGCCCATTTTTCGAAAATCAAGGGCAGTTTCAATCTTTTCCTCTATTGTGCCTTCTATGAGATCATATGTTTGAGCAAATGTACCCTCATCCTCCAAAGGTTCTGACATCTCGATTTATATTGGTCATGATTTATAAAATGTCCAATAAAATCGATTATCCATGGTGTCCCAATCAGGGATTAAATTTGGTGGCAGGCTAAAGTGCCAATTTGTTGCCCACCCATCCAAACAACGGACAAACTGCCTTAGAAGTAATACTTGACTTTTTACTGTGTTTCCACATTATGTGAGGAAACAAACCAAATGGCGCCTTGGACAACCCATCCCATTATATAAGGGAAAATGAGGTATTGTATATCCTTGTGGGAACTAGAGCCATTCAACCCAATTAGGAAAGAGTGTCCAAAATTTTGATTTCTTTCAATAATCCGATTTTGATGGCCTCCAAAACCCTCATTTTTCAAAGAAACTGTTACTTTCGCCTAATGTTCTGCTTCCCTACTAGCCTCAATTCTTGCTTTCTCATCATCACCTGGATTATGAATGTACTTATCGCTCTTCAAAATTTATATCCACAGTGATGACATTACAGGAAAAGTCAAAGTGGTCACTTGATACACTTTCTCCATTATATGTCCTGGCTGGAGATGTGTATAGTTTACTATCAAGAGAAAAGTCAAATTCCCAATCTTTATTAGGATCTTCAATTTGAGATGACTTTGCTTGTTTATCTGAATGCCTCCATACTTCATCAGCTAACCTACACTTTCCATTCACCTTATCATCCCCGAAGTGTAATAGTTTTCTCACTTTTTCACAAGCTCAAAGTCAAACCTATAACCAGTATCGGCCTATTCTGTTGCCCTTACATATTCTATAGTTTTTTTTTTTATAGTACATTGATAGTATTGTAGAATATTCTTGAGAAAAGGTGTCACGACTCCAACTGGCCCCTAAATGTTAGGGAGGTGATCGACTAGTAATCCCTAATAGATTTAATACATTTATATAGGTCTAACAATGGAACATCCATTGTTTATTAAATCCATAGAGCAGTTCATAAGCAACATGAGAAAACACACGACTTTATTGCTTAATTCCTGTATAATTTACATCATTGACATAACAAAAGAGAAAAATACAACATATCATCCATAAGTACCAAACTTGCTTATATACAAAACTCATATCTCAAAAACTTTCTTCCAAAAGGATAAAAGAAAACAAAAGAAGAAAATAAAGAAGACTTCATAACAAGTCCACATTCTCTAAAGGTGCTCCTCCTCCTAGTCACCTACATATATATATATATATATATAAAAGGATGAGCCATACCCAGTGAATAATACCAAAGTAAAATGGTAGATGAACGAGTTCCAAACATTTACAAAGATCCATTCCAGTTCACAATTCAAAAAGCATTTGAATAGTTCATAAGCAAAAGCATGATGACATGGTACATCCAATAGAGTAAACCATCCAACCATACGAGGTTGTTATAGAGAGATCTCAATAATTGCCATGGCACAAAACATAAACATCCTCCAATGGCTAAGACTCACTAAAGGATACGGAACATTCATTCATTCTGAATAAAATAAACATTTCATAAACAAGGTACTTTTCATTTAACAAACAATTTTCAAATATAACTTTATAGAGATATTACTCCAAATGGCTCGTTCTCGACAAACTCCTTATTAGTCTTGATCTGATAACAATTGAACTAACTTAACTTTAGTTTTTCTTTCGTAACTTAACTCAGTTTAGATTCATTTCTAAATGTATATGACTTGCAAATAGGTTCAAAATGTATATAAGGGTGTCCAAGGGTCGAAGAAAACAAAACGAGCAAAAGCCCTGAAATCCACACGGACAGGGCCGCACGTGTAGCCATATACGGGCCGCACGTGTAGCCACATACGAGTTGCACATGCAATTTATGTAGTTTCGAATTTGGTTTCTAGGTTAGGTTACCACACATGCGGAGACCAATTCTGCACGTGCGGGGGATGTGCCACACATGCGGTTCTTCATGCCACACATGCTGGAAAACTGGGCAATTCGGGGCTTGATTGTTCTTGAGCGTTCTTGGCCTTCAAAGCCTATTTTCATACTTTCAAAACCAAAAACATGCTTCATAACATCCTAATATGCATATATATGATGTAAAACTAATCAAAACTCACGTATATGTATTGATTTTGAGATCAAAACAAGTAAAAGATGGTTTTAATTCCTATTTCTCATCTTTTCAAAACTTCTCTTAGTTCATTTGTTTTTGACATCCTAGAACAAGATTTGAAGGCTCCTAAGTATAAGAAAATAGTGTAGGTTTATGGTATAGCATTTGTATAACTCAAATCTATGGCAAAAACAACTCAAAACACAATTTTTCAATCAAATCTTCAAACATTTTTCTTGTTTTCAAACTTTTCCATTTCCTTCCTTTTTAATCCTTCCAAAACTTGTTTCTAATGAATTTTTAGCTAAGCATTGATATCAATTTATGGAAGAGGAGTGAGTTTCTTAGCTTGTAGAGATTTTCTTGGGATTTCTAGGATCAAACCTTAGCTCCTTTGAATATTTCTTTGATTTTCTCTCTTTTTCTCTTCTTTTCTCCCTTGATATCCTTCCGAGCTGAAGAACTCTCAAATGCTCTCAAACTCTCTCAAATCTTCTAACTTCGTAGAATAGAATTAGATTGGTTGTTAATTACCTCATTAGGTTAGTTAATTAAGCTTAATTCTAATAACCTTAGTTAACCTAATTAAACTTACTTTGGTTTAAGCTAATCTTGTTTAATTTTTGCTAGTCCTACTTAATTTTTTATTAAGTACTCATTAGGCCTACTCATTAGACTGAGTTCATTAAGCTCCTTACTTAAGGCTTTCTAAGTTATTAGGCATTCAACAATCCAATTCAAACAAATTCCCTAACTTTCCATTGTTGCCTAGTTTTTCCATCCTTAGTCTTCATATTCAAGTCTTTCAAATTTACTAATGTTTCCTACTCAAACTCAACAAAACCTAATTCCTAACATAACAAACATATCATATGCATTATGCACAAGTAATACAAGTATTTCTCAGCATAATTGAATGCATAAATGTAAGCATGCTCAGCTATCGCAAAAGGCTTCTGAAGTGTATATTGGTGAAGTTGGTGTCTACTTTGGAGAAGCTGGTGTGTACTCTGGAGAAGTTGGTGTGTACTCTAAAGAAGCTAATGTGTACTCTAAAGAAGCTAATGTGTACTCTAGGGAGTCAAGTATACAAATAGCAGATGTGATATAATCTCCTCTCCTAACTTTTGAGCAAATTCCATCCTCTTCATCTTCATCTTCATCATCATCACTCAAAACAATGATGGTTAGGCAAGGGGCCAAAGTAAACTTTTCCTCCCTTCTCTTATCAAAGTACGTCTGCAACTCCGAAGATTGAAATTCTGAATGCAAGAATTCCTCCAATGTGACTAGGACAAGGGAACACTGCTCTAATTATTCATCAGGAACCAATTGCTCCTATTTTTCCTTCTTTAGGTCCTTCTTCTTTCCTTTTTTCTTACTTACTTTAGCCTTTTTTTTTTTGTCTCTTGAAAACTTTTGGTCTTGTGTTGTAGAAGTAACCACATTTCTAGCTTTCACTATGGCATTTCACTTTTTCTTCATGCTTTTTGACAGATAAATGACCCATTCACCTTCATTATCATTGTCGACGGTGATTGAGTTAGTAGATGCTTTCTCTTGAGGAGAGAGCTCAATAATCATAAAGTTCAGACGTTCCTGGATTTTATCTTCCAAAATAAAGCACTCCTTTATCAGATGGCTAACCAAACAATGGTGGGGGGCAATACTTTGGATCGTTCATTTTTCATACCTCATGTGGTCTTTTCACCTTAATGAGAGCAATCAACTTTTGCTCCAACAAATTTTCAAATAAGTCCTTCACCAGATCATCCATGAAAGAATATTTCTTCTCCAACCTTTCTTTCATGGTCACCTTTTTAAATTCCTTAGGCTTTAGCCCCAACTACAATAAGACCCTTCTTTCTAGTTTCAACTATAGCTGCGGTTGAGGACTTAACCCTTTCAACTGCCCTAGGCCTCCTTCGTTTAGCCAGATACAGTTCCATATCATGAGCTTTAGTGCATAGATCGTTGAATCCTTCAAAAGTTTGAGCCATAAGAGCCGTAGAGAGCTCATGTCGAAAGTTGTTAAGATATATCTGAATTAACTCTAATTATATGAACTTTTAAGGGCAGACAAATGTTAAAGCTCGCCACCTTACAATCGAATATATAACAGGCTCATTGTCACGTTGCTTGGTTTTAATCAGTTCTGGTTCTCCGACTCGCCTTTGTGTATTGCGGAACTGGTTAAAGAACTCCTTCACTATAAAATCCCAATTTGAGATTATAAGGCCCAAACCTTTGTAAAACCTATTAAGTCCTTGACTTTTGAATTCTTTCAATAAAGACCCTCAAATCTTTATTTGTCTTCAATTTCAGTTATAGAGTCGAACATGTGCGCCAACCGAAAACTCAAAAACCCTAAATTGAACCTGGGAACTCAGGAACCATTTCTAAAACCCTAATAATAATTAAATTAATTTTCTAAGTATATTTTCCATACAAGAAACCTAAGGTTTCTGGTTCTCAGTACAATTCACCATTTGATTCAAAACAAAGAAACCTTAACCAAATTAAATTTCCAAACCTTAAATAAATTAAATACTACGCTTAATTAATGTTCAAATTCATAAATTAAGATTTTGGCCCTCATATGTTTCTTGAATCACATGTTGACCCCAAACTAGTACCTATATATATGTATATATATACTTGCAACTTTCTTAAATAAATGATTTTGTACACAAAATATCTTCAAATTGTACACAAAAAAATTCAAAACAAATTCCCTCAAATCCACCCCACATAGGCTGGCCACCCCCCTAGAATAGATATATATATATATGTACTTTCGAGACCAATTTGCTTTATTTTAGGAAGAATATTTGACCCAAGTACAAATTTGAATATATATTGATATATATATATTGTACTTGTAACCAATTCAACTTTGATTAACCAAAACCTTAACTGGATCATGTTTAAAGGTGTAATTAAGGCTCTAATCATCATACATTCCATGCCATCCTAACTAAATCCAAGCCTATTCAATTGAATTAGAACTAAGAACATTTTGGACTTTTCACAATTCTTTTTTTTTCTATAAATACACCAATTCTCTCTACACTTTTGAGCATATAAACACACCCACACTACACATTTCAACTGGGGGAAAAGAAAAGGAGAGGAAGAGAGCTTTGGTGGCGGAGGAAAGGAAAAAGAGAAGAAATTGTGCAAACATTTCACTAGGCAATCAAGTAAGCCACATCACCATCTCCTTCTATTTCCTTTTTCAAATACATTTTTAGAGATTTAAAATCACATTTTCAGATGTGTTGTAATGGTGTTCATGTGTTCAAATTTGATAAATTGGGCTTTGATCCTTCTTCTATTCATATTTCCTCTTAATAGATGCAAAATTACCTTTTTCTTCCCATATCTCACATTATTTCCAAAGGCATACCATCACTCTAAAAATCTGAGTTATTGATACATTAGTTAGTATGTATTCATCACAAAAGAAGTGAAAATTTTCCCTTAGTTGGCCTATTTTCTCACCAACCTTCTTATTTTGAGTATTGTGCATGAAAAACCTATTTTACAGCCAACATTCAAATATTCTAGAAGCACGTAGAAAAATCTTTTGGACCTCAATTTTATGTCAAAAAAACTTCCTTAAAGAGTCATCTTTCAAGGAAAATTGTTTTCATTGAAAAAGAGTGAACGATTTGTAAGAAAATTCGATTTTCGTAATGGTCGACAAATCTGGACAGCGCTGGACTGTTTCTTAAATAACTAAAAATCTAGAAA
This sequence comes from Camellia granthamiana, assembly GCA_036172215.1. NCBI lineage: Eukaryota > Viridiplantae > Streptophyta > Magnoliopsida > Ericales > Theaceae > Camellia > Camellia granthamiana. Next base: position 97,307,416 of record CM069905.1, read on the forward strand.
AGCTATTCCATTTCTGAAAAATGTTCTAAAAACTAGATAATATTATCTACGAACCATAGGAAGGCCAGGCTCGGGAAAAATCCGAAATGGTCCTTTTTTATTTTAATCTTTAAATGGTACTGATTCTGGAAATTTAGTTTTGCATTGGTATTCTAAGCTCTTGCCTACATGAATATGCTTATTAGTATATGATCATGTCTTGGTATGATATTGAATGTGTTATGGTTATGTTCCTTATCTTCTTCGTTTGATGATGCTTATGCTTATGTGGATATTACTATCTTTAATTTAAAACATCTAACTCAACGAAAACCTTAATTGGGGTGGCATTGGGTTGAAGAGATGATAATGTGTTATGTATGGATTGATGAGATATGTTCCCTAATTATAGGTTAAGCCTTGCGCAAGCAGTTATCGCGTAAACTCTAGAATGGAACAAACATATTCGAACTCTTTGTGATGATTTGATTTGGTGAGATAAGGTTGTGTCCAGATAAGACATTCAGGAGGACAAAACTTTTTGGAAGGATAAGGCTAGATTTGGGATGATAAAACTTTTTTCTTTTCGCTGTCCTTTTTAAGGTCCACCGATGGCGCTGCGTGGTATGTAACCGTTACAGGCATCCATGGGAAGGTCTGCAAAGCAGCAAAAAGGGAGTTCCAAATAGTCCAATGTCTAATTCTTGCGGTTGGGAGGACGAAATCTCTTTGGGGGATTTCTAGATTACTAACATCTAACCTTATAATCCTTTATTATTGAATGATTATCATACTTCATTACTTGCTTGTTATAATTGTGATAGTGTATTGGATTGGGAAAAAAGGGGACGTGGTCTGTGTGCATTTACTGGGCATTCAAAGCTTACGGCATTTCATGCCAGGTATTGAGGACTATTAGACCGGTCGAAGGCAAGGTTGAATAATTTGAAGACGTATGGCTATACTATGAGAGTTAGGAACTAGTTTTGTAAACATGTTATGAGATTGTATGTGATCAATCGCTTGTTATATCTAAAGACATGATTTTGTAATTATTATATATAACATTTGTAACCTATCCTTATACTTCGTCAACTCATGTAGGCCTTGTGTTAATACCTTGTCAAGATCTGTAAAAAAGGTAGCTTTGCTATCTAAAGTAGTTAGACTTAGAATGGAGGCTATATTAACTCCTCTAACCTTCCTGGGATCTTGCTTGATTATTAGCCAAAGGACTCATTAATAACGTTTTCTACTCTTGTAACTTTAGATAAACCCTATATTTATTGTTAATATATTCTCTGATATTCCCAATTTTTGGAGTGTCACAGAGATTGATCCTTCAGAAAGGTTAACATACCATGTAAATACAGAACTTTCAAGTAATTGGATAAATAATTGTAGGCAAAAGGCCTTATTCTTGGCTATTGGCTAGCATCTTGGAAAAAAGTGAGCCGCATGTTGTCTTGGATCTCCAATCCCATCAGATATTTTGAAATCTGGTTAGTAAAAACCAAAACGAAATGGAACAACATCTACCCATGTTGGGTAAAGCTTTGTAATTATTTGAAAGTTCTCATCATCTTTCTCCTTGATTTTCTTTACTTGTTTCCTTACCATATCATCATCTATCATGGCCATGAGCATTGGATTCATACCACCACTGGTTAGGTCAGAGTAACAAGGACCATTACTCCCTGGGGACAGTGTGCTTTGTATCCCTACAGATGCCCCCACTATAAGTTGTGCTGTTTGTTTGGGTGCACTTCATGTTCCTGTCATTAGGGCCTGCAATTGTTGCATTTGCTCTAACATATCAGCCATTTCCCATTCTTTTCTTTCAAGTTGTTCTTGTAGGACCACCACTTTTTCCTTAAGACCCTGTTAGACCTGCGAATTTTCGCCTTCCTTTTCAACATTAGTCATCATAATTGCAATGGCTTTGTTGACATCTCTCAAATCATCATTTTCAATATTCGTTGAAATAGATGAGTTAGATGAGACAGAATCATCTTGTTTTCATATAAAGAATTATCAATCCCCATAGCCTTACTTACATTTGAAACATCTGACTACGATTCTTTGTTCTGAACCTCATAGGTCGTATACCTTGTTACAGGCCATTTTCTCACTCCCTCCATAGATAGTTGGACCAAGGCAAAAACATTTTCTAAGGGTCTGACTTTCTAATCGAGTCCAATTCCACAGTTCTTCTTAGTGTGAAGATAGGACTTTCAATTTGTTTTAGGCATTCATCTCTTGAGAGAGAGCATTTTCAACAACTCCTATGACATTTTTTTGCCACTGTTCTTCATTCTAGTTTCCTTAAGGCCTTATTCCTCCTTCACCTTTGTCTTTTTGAAACTGGGCCATTTGATGACACATCAAGTCGAGCCCTTAGGGACATAGAAGAAACTGTTTGCATTTTTGAAAATTTCTTTGGAATTTTCAAAATAATCGCTACATTTTTTGGAACATGGAGGCGTTTTTTATGGCAGACCAGTTGATGTTGATTCAAACCCCGTTGGGCCAATGGGTGTTCATTTGGCTCTTTAAAAGTGACTAGGATTTGATTTGACAAACTTTGCACTTTGAACAGAACCGTCAGTTCGTAGGCTGAAATTGTTTTTCCATTAACAGGGGTAGTTGTTTTTTCATCAACAAGGGTTTGGGTCACTACCCTCCTCCCAATGGCCCTAATGATGGCCACGTTTTCAATAGAGACCCACCTTCAAGTAGACTCCACCATTTTAACAAAGTCTTATACCCTTATGAGTAGTTAGGCCACAACATTTTGTATTACGTCCACCAAAGCTGCAACAGAGGCCGCATTTAAAACTTGATTAGCCTCCTTTGCCTGGATTAGAAAACTCTTCGTTCAGGCTATGGCCCTCACCATTGCGTACTACTTCGATGCCTTCACATAATTTTCAGCAATCTTTTTCAAATTTTTAGCTTTTTGAAGAAATGTGATCTTCTTTGTGACACCAGTTACCTTTGGGACAACCAAGAGCATTTGCTCTGGAGTCCCTTGGGTGACATGTGCTAAGGAAAGAAGTGCATTTTTCTATGATTTCGCTGGTTCTACCTTTGGGACAGCCAAAAGCATTTGCTCCAAAACCCCTCAAGTGATAGGCGCTATCTTCTTCCTTCGTGATTTCAGAACCACTAGAGTGTAAGTTAGCTTCTTGATAGTTACTTCAGCATTCCTATAACAAAAAAAATATGTCAGTAAGTTTTAAATATATATATATATATATTTTTTTTTTTTTTTTTGTTCTTCAAAAGATGGAAGGCGAAATAGGTCCCACTGGGCATACCAGAATTTGTAGACACAAATTTTGAAATGTGAAGTGTTTCAACACATTTCGAAGTTCATGTTACAAATGTCCACTATTTAGTTTTTTGACTAAACAGTGTTGATTATTTGAATATTAAGTTGTTATTTTCGATCTATGTTTTATATTGTTAATTACACATTTTAATTTAATGAAACCTCTAATTAATGAAGAACCAAAAAAAAATTAACAGAAGAAAAATTAAGGAAAAGAAATATTTTATTGAAATTGTAAGGATTTAGAACCCATAGATACAAAATACAATCGTTGGGTTTGGAACCCTTTACCTATCGCTCATCATGTTTGCAGTGTAGTGTAGGCTCTTGAGTTCTCTTGTTTCTTCTCTTCTTTCTTGTAAAGACTTCTTTAACTCTTGATTTCTCTCTCTCTCTCTCTCTCTCTCTCTGATCTTCTGACTTCTAATCTTCGATCCCCTCTCTTGTGTTGTGATAAGAGTGTCTCATCTTCAAGTTGAATTTCAAATTGAATGATAACGCCATTTGAATTTAAGCATAATCATATCTGATTAATCGTATTGATCCTTTGGATTTCATCATGTGTGGTGCCCTTGTTGTAGGCTCTACAAGTGTCATATTTTGTAAGATCCACGTGTCATTTGAGTATCTTGAATAACGTCGCTGAAATACAATGTTGTTTTATTTATGCACTTCAACGGATCATATTGATCATTTTAGGAAGTGATTACCTACAACATTCGTATCATAGGCTCTGTACGTGTCATTGATTGATTGACCGTATTTGAAATCTTAACATAAATTTGGTTGAAATTTATGTGCCAACACCATATCAATAAGTTTTTGTTTTTTAGGGCCCTTTTGAGCAAGTATAATAACAAAAAAAAAAAAAAAAAGAAGATTTATTTGATATTTTTTCAAATTTTTTGGGGGTCTTTTTCTTAACCAATTTGCAGGGCCCCAAAGTGACTGCTTGTGCCCAAAGCCGGCACTGCCCATTTCATCACCCCCCAATTGCACCTCTAATGAGGTGGCAAACAATAACAACCCATCAACTCTTTTCAAACTTTTCTCTCTCCTTTCAAAATTATTTATCACCTCATTAGAGGTGTAATTTTTTTTTTTTTGGGGCGGGGGGTGGAGGGGGGATGTATCAAAACTCAGTTAAGACCTATGTGAAGTGGTTCCACACTCCTCTCTCTCTCATCTTTAGCTTTTTCTAATTCCACATCATTAAGAGTAAAATTGAGGGGGTAAAATTAGGGTAAACCTTTATAGAAAGAAGGATCCAAACCTCTATAGAGGAGGAGAAAGGCCCTCACAAGGAAGGGAAACAAACCTCCACATAGGAAGAATTATTATATCAACAAAGTAAAAATCAAAAAATCAAAAAAAAAAAAAAAACTGTATCCAAGTAGTCACCAAATTCATTCGAAACTCTACTGTTCTACTATCTTCAACTTGAAATTTGAAGACCTCACCTCGACTGGTTAAGATAGAATATTGAGGTTGAGGTGGTCGCCTGCCTAGCGAGTAAAAAACACGTTATCTAGCGTCAATCTTTGAATTGTGAGAAGATCTGAAACTAGATCTTAAAGTTTTGGGCTCAATGGTAGAGAAGGTAAGACAGTGATGCCCGGACTGGTGAGGTAAACATCAAATCTGGAGGAATTTCCGAAAGAAAAAAATGAAAGGAAGATCGGAGAAGTAGGGAAACTACCGCTGTCTCTCTCTCCCCTTGGAGAAAAATCTAGAGAGAAAAGAAATAGAGTTTTAGGGTCTTTACATTTTCAATTTCTAGAAAATGTTTTAATTGACAGTTTATTTTATGAATGCACACTATATAGTAAAGATATAATAGTCAGTGAGACCACAAATCTTGAAAAAAAAAATTCAAAAAAATTACCCAGAATTCAACTTGTGTGGACAAGATTTATTGAAGATAAGACCCACAACACATCAAGTTTACTTCTACACCAGGTGACAGGCACAAGAATTACAGTAAATGGGGTAAATGGGGCCAAGCGGTTTACATTTAAAATTGAAAACTAAATTGTAATTATTTTATTCATAGCGAAAATATTATATGTAAATTATACTTAAAGATGTATTTTTATAATTCTAATTTTTTTAAAAATATCATTAAATTTGTAAATAAGTTCCTTAGTCAATATTAAAATAAATGTATATATGCAAAATGATAGGGAAAATAGTATTACATAGATACTTTTTTCATATTGTAGAACAAGTAGTGTTATACAAACAAAAAAATTATACATAAATAGTATATATAAACATAACAAGCAATGCTATATAAACATTTTTGTTACTGTCACATCATTTTGAAAGTAATATATACAAATTATGGTGATATATCATTTTTCTTATAAAAACATGATGTTAGTTTGGGATTAAACATATAAAAATCTAGAAAATAATTAATGTACATACCCTTAAAAAAAATGCATACCATAAATATCTCTAATTCTAACCATTAAATATTTGAAAATTAAATTTGTGCCATTTACTTGCTTCATAACCATCTAAGTTTATAAACAAAAACAACCACTATAAGTAATAATCAAACACAATTATAAATCATTAACTAAATATTCTTAATTTAATTAATTACTGTGAGAATTGAAAGTATTTTGGGTGGGGGGGGGGGGGGGGGGGGGGTGCATCTTTGCAGTTAGCAAAGAAGAAACCAAAATATTAGTTCCCTACTATAATAATTGGAGCATTCCTGTGTTTGAAGTAATCATTAAGCAATCATTATATGGAACATTTCAGTCTTTAGTTTTTTCATCAAATTCTTTTTTGAAGTAAATTCATATCTGTGAATATTTTTAAAAACAAAATAGTTTAAAATTAGTTATAAACTTTATGTATATTAAAAAGTAAAATTATAATTTTTTTATGAATTTATAATTAATTTTAAAGGTACCATATTGTCATGTAAATTCACCTTATCTTTTTCCTTACAAAAAATGTGATCCCCAACAAGTTGCCAAAAATAAAGAAAATAACTTGTCCAGACAATTCTCTTGCCTTTGTGTGTGGATAGCATATTTAGATCACCGAGATTGGTTTCGAAACGAGCCCACCAAACTAAAACGGTTTTTCAAGTTGGGATAGTCAATTTAAGAGAATTCAAATCATTTTGGTTTCATTATTTAAAATTTTATTTACTTATTTATGCAAATGTTTTTATTTACTTTTTAAATTTTTTGAAAACTATTTTAATTGATGGTTTATTTTATGCATATAAATTGTATAGTAAAAATATAATAATCAGTGAGATTGCAATTTAAATTTTTTTTTCAAAAAACGTATTCATAATTCAACATGTGTGGACAAGATTTGTCAGAAACGAGACCCACAGCACATCAAGTTTGCAGCTATACCTTTCATACAATTTTTGGAATACTTTTCCAAGTTAAAAACTAAGTTCATATATTTTTCCCTACAATAATTGGAGCTTTCCTCTACTCAAGACCCTCCATTACTAGAGACCCTAGGCGACCACCTAAATTGTCTTATGGAACATTACAATCTTTAGTTTTTCTTTTCATCGAACTTTTTATTTTTGAACAATATTATATATATCAATTAATATACATTAGTGTACTAACAGATGATATTGCATCATTTGTATGGTTTTAGGTATTTGTAATTTGTATAATAAATATAGTCAATAATAATATCATAACACTAGTTGATACATTAGTATGTATACTAATTGATACATGTAGCACCACCGTTTATTTTTCTTATAAAAAATGTAAAACCCCAACAAGTTGTTAGAAACAAACAAAAAATAAAAAAGGTAACTTGTCCCTCCAAGGATCCAATCCTCTTGGGATCTTGCCAATGCCTTTGTCAGTGCATAGAATATTTGAGCATCTATACAAGATGCTATTAATAGAACGAGAAATGACTTGTAACTCGAATTTCCTCCAGTTTGAATGGTCTGAATTGTCCAAAACGACGTTGTTTTGGGCAGTTTTTTTTTTTTTTTTTTTTTTTTTTTCTTCTTTCTTTCTTTCATTTTCATTCTTTCCTTTTCATTCTTTCGAACAGACAGAGAGAGAAGAGGAGAGGAGAGAGAGAGAGAGAGAGAGAGAAGAGAAGAGGAGATCGACGGTGATGGTGGCGGTGATCAACAGCCCGATCTCCTCTTTCAAACTTTTTTTTTTTTTTCCTACGTAGATTTGATCTGGAAAATAAAATAAAATTATTGATGATAATAATGTTGATCCGGATCTGCAGAGGAATTTTTTTTTTTTTTTGTTGATGAAAATGATGATGATGTTGAATATGATGAAGATGATGATGATGTTGAAGATGTTGAAGATGATGATGATGTTGTTTTCTCTGCATTTTTTTTCTCTGTTTTCTCTACATTTTTTTTCTTCTTCTTCTTCCTTTTCTTCTTCTTCTTCATCAGAAAAATCTCCAGAAAAACACAGGGAAAAAAAAAAAAAACATCAAAACGACGTCGTTTTGATGTTGGGCCATTCGAGCCACGCTAATTTCGAGCTACGAATCGGAACTGTAATAGAACTCAACCATTTGTCACAAGATCGAGCATGAGTATCTCTAGTTTTTTTTCTTTTTCTTTTTTCTTTTTTTGTTTTTTGAGCAAACAAATAGGGTTTTTTGTTTTTTTTTTAACTGATGTTGATTGTAATTTATTTTCTTTTCAATTATTTTATTTTTATTTTTTGTAATTTATTACAATTGCGAGCGGTGGCTTCAAAGGCTTCAAAGATGGTGACATTTATATGCATATTCATGCTTGATTAATTACTTAACTGAGAAGGCGCACTAACTATGAAAGGAACGAGAGAAAGTGTTGTTATCGTGCATATAAAGAAGAGCGCAAGGAAATAAATATAGTGAAAGAAACAAATAAAGTGAGGAAAAAATTAATATTTAAAAAAATTTAACGGTTAACATTAATAAAAACAGTTATCATTTGGAAATAGGCTTTTTTAATAATTTTTTAGTTTTTTGACTAAAATATGATGTAAAAAAAATTAATATGTTTGAGATAAAATTTCAATTTTCTACGAAAAGATGTACAAAAAGTAAAAAGAAAATGAAATCTTTGACTTTTTTGTATAAATTGTTGGTTTTTTTATATTTTGGCTAAAAAAGTCACTTGCCAAACGAGGCCTTAGTTTTTCTTTAACAAAATGGTTGCGATTAATTTAACTTATTAAAAGATAAAATAGATTTAAAAATTAATAAGATAAAATGTCACATTTAAGTCATAATTATTTTACTTTTTCTTTCACAAAACTAAAAAAAAAAAAGAAAAAAAAGTTAAAAATTCATCCCAAACAAAAAAAATTTAGTTAGATTAAAATAACCGAAATACCAAACTAAAAACGTTCTTCCCAAACAAAACCTTTGGCCTCGTTTGGCAAATGGCTTTTTTTATCAAAAAGTTATTAAAAAGTCAAAAAATCAACAACATATACCAAAAAGTCAAAGATTCTCTTTTTGCTTTGTTTTTTGCACATTTTTTCATAAAAAGTCAAAAGTCATCCCAAACATACTAATTTTTTTTACATCATATTTTAACCAAAAAGTCAAAAAATTACTAGAAAAGCATGTTCCCAAACGAGGCCTTAGTTGATTTAATTTAATTTAATGATGAACTAATAAAGGGAGCAAGATGTAAGTGACTTTAAACTTAAAAAGATAAATATAATTTTTAAAAGATGAAGGCCATGTTTGTTTAGTTCTTTGATAAGGGAGATTAGACTAATAATCCGTCGGACTCACTTATAAAGTGTTTGGTTGAGGACATAATTGAGAGGATTAACTATACTTTTAGGCCATGTTTAATTCACAAGACTAATAGTGAATGTATTAATAATCCTATCAAATTAATGTAGTATTCACTATCTAATTGGATTAATAGGATGAATTATCCCTTTGTCCATTGTTTGATTTGGGGATATGAAAATATATGAATGTAGGATTACAACTATGTTTATCTTTTTTTCTAATCTTACCCTCCATCAATGTTTATTCACAATCATTACTTTATCAAAGTTTCTTCATAAACGTGGTTTTAAAAAAAATTATAAATAAATAAATAAAAGCAAAATACAAAATAATTTGATAAAATAAATATCAAAAAATTAAATTTTTAAAAATTATTTTTAGCCTTCTAAAATATAAAATTATATAAAAATAATAGTGTTTTAATTTTTAGTCAAAGATAAAAGAGTCTTTTTATTTTATTTCCTAACTCAGAATATATAATTCTACCCCTACCCCATTACTAATAGTCTTATAAATTTGTTGGATTAATTATCCATTGGATTAATAATCCTGAAACAAAATTTCAAAAAAAACACAGGATTATTGGGCCTATGAATTAATAATCTCAATCTTATACTCTAATTCTGTCAATTAAACATGTCCTTAGACTAGTAATCCCCTCATTGGTAACCAATCCATGGTGGGGTTGAAATTATAAATTGAGTGAGGGGGTTAGTGAATTTTTAAATGATTTTTAAGCAAAATTTATATTTTTTAGAACAAAAAATAACAATTATAATATTAAGATAAATACTAAAAATTTAAATATTTTATTTTATATATTAATACTATTTATAGTATTACTAATCCGATGATATATATACAAACACTTTTTATAATGTCACCACATTAATAATTTTTTTATTCAATTTTATTGTACTCTTAATTTTTCGATTGTATAAAATCAAACAAACGTAATTTAAAAATGTAATTGAGACAAACCTTAGGAGGTGTGATTATAATTTACAATTTATTCAATACCTTCATAGAGGTCTATATAATTCGAAAATGAATAAAAAAAATTCACAATACCAAATGCAATGAACAAGGCCAACTTTGATTCTTTTGGCAGCTACATGTGCCCAACCCTACCAACGTGGTTAGCTTTACTTAGGGTGGTTTAGGCATGATAAACAAAACGTTAAAAGTAAATATATATATATATATATTGTGACATCATTTTTTTATTTTTTTATTTTTTTGTCGATTTTTTTATAGTAAAAAAAATAATCCCAAACGTCTAAAAACTTCAATACTGTCAAATTGAGTATGCGGCGAAATTATTCAATATTTTTAGACAATATTCTATTCTGATATTTAGGGGTTGTTTGGGATGTCCTAAATAAATATATTTTTTTAATTTTTTAGACTAAAAGCTGAGGAAAAAAAAATGATTGTTTGAGATAATTTTTTAACTTTTTATAAAAAAATATGTATTAAAAAATTATATAAATTAGTGCATAGACAAAGATGGGATGGAATAGGCTGTACCATAGGTTAAATTGAGGGACAGCGTCGGCAGTGTAGAAGTTGGGAAATGATTTTCTACTTTTCAGGCATTGAATTGGAAGGTGCTGTTCGGCCCATGGAGACCCACCACGGGTCCCTTTTTGTTAATCAAAACCGTTCAATGTGTAAAATTCATTGAGTACTATATTTTTGTAAAAAATCACGTTGATCGGATATCGATAGCTATCTAATCGGATTAGTTTGTTTTCAACCGTTAATTATAACGCCATCTATTTTATAAATTTTAACTGATTTGATCATATAGTTACAGATATCTGATCAATGTGATTTTTTACAGGCGTATAGTACTCGACGAGTTCTACACATTGAACAGTTTAGATTATTAAAAAGGGACTTGTGATGGACCTCCACGGGCTGAACAGTACCGTGCTATTTGTATACCTAAATAAGTTCAATTTTTCCCAAATGTCAGCTCCGCTGCTCTGCCGTCAGAGTTATTTGAAATGAAAGATTGTGTAAAATTAATTTTTTAATCTTTTTTTTTTGGTGAATAATGATAACTTTTTAACTTTCTTAAATAACTTTTTGACTTTTTTATGGGTACCCAAACCATAATATTTTATTTGTTAAAACTTTAACATAAAAGTAGTGAATTCTATTACTAATAATTATTTATTCAACTTCGATTCGTAGCTCGAATTCGGAGGCTCGAATTTGGCTCGAATTCGGAGAAGAAGAAGAAGAAGAAGAAGAAGAAGGAAGGAGGAGGAAGGAGAAGGAAGAAGGAGTACTGGAAGGGAGGAGGCCATCAAAATCGAGCTGGAGGAGGCGGGGCTGCGACGAGCTGCGGCGAGGCTGCGGCGATCGGAGCTGCTGCTGCGACGATCGAAGCTGCTGCTGCAACGATCGGAGATGTTGCGACGATCGGTGGCGGCGGAGGCACAGAAGGGGCCCTTGTCTCCTCTCCTCTCTCTTTCTCCCTCTCTCCCCTCTGTTCTTCTCTGTGTTCAATGAAGAAGAAGAAGAAAAGAAAGAAAGAAAAGGAAGAAAAAGAAAAAAAAAAAAAAGAAAAAAAAGAATCGCAAAACGACATCGTTTTGCGATTCGAGCCAGAATCGAGCCACTTTTTTCGAGTTACCAGTCATTTTTCTTATTTATTTAGAGCACCACCTAAACTTACTCTAGAAGTATTGAATTATTTCTCGAGTATGTGCCAATCTTCTTTCTCAAAGGTACATAGCGTGGGTTTTGATTTGTGTTTTTGAAACATATTTTTTGAAGAAAATTTTCAAAAACATGTTTGGTTATAAATTTTTTTTAAAAAATTTTAAAATTATTTATCTCTTTATTACACATCAATCAATCACTTTTTCTCTCTCCTCTCACCTTCTCAATCGATAACATTAATTATTTTTAAAAAAATTATTTTCAAAATATACAACCAAACAAACTAAAAAAATTTCTAAACTCTGTCCCTAAAATTTTTTTTGAAAATTTATCTTAAAATACAAACCAAACACACCCATAATTTTTAGTGATTTCATTAGTGATGCTCTAATATTTTGAAATTAACGATAACAGTAATTATTTTTTAAAAAAAGGGTTTTTTTTTTTTATCAGTAAAAATGGAATACTCTGAAGTGTCATCACGGCATCCGTAGGCCCAGGCCCCGAGGTAACCAGTTGTCAACCTAATTTAACCTAACTCAAAGGTTAAAGACAAATATTTTTTGAATATGGCGCTGCTATGATACTAATATTTCATTATAATATGGATAAATTACACTTTATTCCTTTTAATTATTGTCTCTTATCACTTTATTCCCTCTCAACTAATTGTAACAACTAACTTTCATCTTTCTTTCTTTTTTCAATTTGGACCTTTATGACTAAAATAACTTTTCATCAATTAGGTAAATTACATTTTACCCCTTGAACTATCACCTAATATCATTTTCAATTTGGACTTTCTTATTTTTTTTTTCATTTTATAACTAAATTAATTTTTAGTTTGTTAGAATTTTTTTTTAAAAGTTTTGAAAACCAAACAATGAAACTATTTATGAAAAAAAAATTAAAATGTTCACTAAAAATAAGAAATATAAAAATTTATTAGTTTTTTGTTTTATGTTTTTTTATTTTTTAATCTTTAGTAATTTTTGAAAAAAACTTCTTCACAAATATTTTAACTTTTAGGTGAATCTAAAAATTTAAATTTTGACTAAAATATCAAAAAAAAATTACTCAAAAAAAAAAAAAACAAAGAATTATTAAAAACAACTTACAAATTATATTTTAAATTAATAATCAAACATTTTTTTAGTTGAAGGGTAGTGATATTGAGTGATAGTTCAAAAAGGTAAAATATAATTTACTCCTATAGTTCAAAATATATTTTTATCATTAAGGTCTAATTAAAAAGAATTAATAGATTATGGAGGGTTAAATATTATAATTTTTAATTCAAAATGATAAAGTGATATGAGATAATAGTTTAGGAGGTTAAAATTTAATTTTCCCTTATAATAAACAAAATATATGGAGCATTATTGGAGAATGTTTAATGGCCACCTAAGATGAGGAACTCATTTTTGTTACATTTTAGAGGGTAAATTACACTTTGCACCCTTGTATTTTACACAAAATTTCACTCTAGTCCCTACACATCAAATTGTGACACTTAACCCCCTACACTTTGGGTCAAGTGTCACATTGGCCCTTTTGTTAACAGTGAGGCTAACAGAAGTTACTCTTTAGGAGGTTAAGTGTCATAATTTTGATATGTAGGGACTAAAGTGAGATTTTGTATAAAGTGCAGGGGTGCATAGTATAATTTACCCTCACATGTTCTCTCTTTCTCTCTCTCTCTTTCTCTCTCTCCCCCCTAATAAAAAATTAAAAAACTATTTTAATCTTGTTCATTTTATTTTCATAATATATATAATTTTTAATATAAAAATTTAATTTTATAAAATTAAAATATCATTGAAAATATACCTTTAAAATGAGACTAATATTAAATATATTTAATAAAAAATTAAAATAAATAAAAAGTCCTCTATATTTGATTTGCATATATGCACAGATTGGATTTCTGCGTTTTATTATTTCCTTAAAAAAAAAATTATCTATCACATCATCACATCATTTCTCAATTTTTTACACGTTTTAAAAAAAAAAAATCAAAAAATTAATTTTTAACTATCTTCTCAAAACTCCTCTGTATTTGATTTGAACCTATGTATAGATTGGATTTGTGTGTTTTTTATTTCCTTTAAAAAAAATTATTTTCATATGATTTTTTTTTAATGAAGATTGTTTTTGAGAATTTCAAAAATATATGATTTTTGTGTGTTTATTTCATCAAATTAATTTTTATATTTAAAAAATAATAATTTCAAAACATAACTAAACATAGTAATTACTTTTTATTTACTTTAATTTTTTATTAAATATATTTAATATTAGTCTCATTTTAAAGGTATATTTTCAATGATATTTTAATTTTATAAAATTAAAATTTTATATTAAAAATTATATATATTATGAAAATAAAATGAAAAAGATTAAAATAGTTTTTTAAATTTTTTGTTAGCAGAGAGAGAGAGAGAGAGAGAACATATGAGGGTAAATTACACTATGCACCCACTATACTTTATACAAAATCTCACTTTAATCCCTACACATCAAAATTGTGACACTTAACCCCCTAAAAGATAACTTCTGTTAGCCTCACTGTTAACAGAAGGGCCAATGTGACACTTGACCAAAAGTGTAAGGGGTTAAATGTCACAATTTGATGGTAGTGGATTAAAGTGAGATTTTGTGTAAAGTGCAGGGGTACAAAGTGTAATTTACCCAGGAAAAAAATATAGAGCATCATTGGGAGGAGCTATTTGCACACACAACAAACTCTCTCCACACACACTTAATGAAGAGTGTGTTGGAGAGAGATGTGTGTGGAGGATGTGTAGAGAGAGTGAAGAGTGTGTGTAAATAGATTTGCCCAGCATCATTGGAGATGCCCTTAATTTGGCATGTTGATTGGGCTAATTTAACCTATAAAAAGATAAAATAGGCTAAAAAAATAAAATGGCACATCTAACCCTTAATCACAATTAAAACAAAATAAAAAAAACAAAAAAAAAAAAACTAAAAGCCTATCCCAAAAGAAACTTTTTTAACCAGGTTAAAATATTCAAAAAGTCAAAAAGTCAGACTAAAAAAATTTATGAGGTGCTGTTTGATAAAGTTGATAGCTGAAAACTGAAAATTAAGTATTGAAAACTGAATGCTGAATTTTTTAAGTTAAAAAGTTGTTTGATAAAAATTTAAGTACTGAATTAAAAATAAATTGTTTGATATACATAAGATTAAATTTGAAATTTATTATTTTTTGTGATGGTGGTGGTAATGGTAGTAGTGATGGTATGATGGTGGTGGTAATGGTGATGGTAATGGTAGTGTTGATGGTAGCGGTAGCGATGGTGACAGTGGCATGGTAGTAGTGATAGCGGTAGTGATGGGGGTAGTAATGGCGGTAGTGATGGTGGTGGTGGTGGCAGCGGCGGTGATGGCAGTAGTAATGATGGTAGTGGTGGGGGTGACATGATGGTGGTAGTGGTAGTGAGTTTATAATAGTGTATACTGATACTTATATTTAGTATTTATAAATTCAATCAGAATAAAGTAAGTTTCATCTGATTTAAAAAAAAAAAATTAAGTTTTAACTTATATTTTAAGAAGCGCTTAAATTTTTAAATAATATCAATTATGATTATGAAACGGATTTAATTGATTATCACTTAATAACTTCAATTTTAAAAGTTAAATCATATTATCGAACACCTCCAAAGCCTTACTTTGATTCCTAGAATTGTAATTTTGTCAAAATTTGTGATGGGATTCTCCATTTAGAATATTTTTTATGTATATCATTTTGCATAAGGACAGAAAATGAAAAATGTCATCAACTAACAATTTAATGGAGTTAGCTTTAAATAATTGAGTTTTGTAATAAAATCAAAGGGTAAATTATACTTACCTTCTTTGAGGCTTGAAAAAAAAAAAGGGATAAATTACAAATACATCATTGAGATTTGTTAAAAATATGATTATTTTCTGTGATTTTGAAAATTACATCTCGTCTCTTGAAGTTTTTAATTTCATAACAAATGACCCCTTTATTAATAAATCATCAAGTTAAATAATAATTTTTAATGATGTCATAAATTTATTTTAATTAATAATTTTGATAATTTTATTATTGTATAGGATAGCAATTAGAAATTTTATTTTTTCAGTTAATTTTATTAAATAAAAAATTCTGACATTAGATTATTTGTAATTTTTTAAACAACAGAGGGCAATATTTATTTTAAGTAAATTTCATGAGAAATATTTGTAATTTACTCAAAAAAATACAGTTAGTCCTACACTTTTGACATAATTATACCAACCTCCATCAAGATTTTAATTCATATAACATTACTCATTTTTATCGGTAATTTATTGGTTGTATTAATAAAAAAAATATATTAATCTATTTTCTGCTAATCACCACAAAGAAATTACCTAGCCCAATCCAACAACTATTACAAATAGGGATGATCATTTTCTCCCACCTCACTCCGTACTCTCATCCCCTGCCTCGCCCAGGTTTTCCCTACCTCGTTGAAGAAGTGGAACGGGATGAGATTTGCTTCCCTATCCTTGTTCTACCCGACATCACCTTGATTATTTATATTAAATAAATTTATATGTATATAATGTGTATAATTTAATTTTTTTCAGTATAACAAAATTAAAACACTAAAATATTATTCTTAATATTAATTTTTACTTATTTATTTTTTATCTTATACCTTATAATTCTCATTAAATATAAATATATTATGTTATCTATAATTTTTATTAATATTTTCATTTTATAACTTACAAAATTAACCCATCTTCCATCCCACCACTACTAGGGGTGCAACTCGGGCGGGTTCGGTCGGGTTGGGGGTCTGCCCAAGCCCGACCCGAATTGCCCAGAGCAGTGCCCAAGCCCGCCCAAGCCCGAACATGAACCCGAGCTTTGCTGCCCAAGTCCGGCCCAAGCTTTGTATTTTGAACTCGGGTTAGCCCGAATTGCCCGAATTGCCCAGAAACTTGTAGGTAGATTTGTTTTGAAACCTGTAGGTAGAATTGATAATTAACAAAGAATTGAGAATTATTCAAAGTTATTTTCTGGTCACCAAAAATTAAAAATTAAAAATTAAGACTAACTCTTTTACTTAATTTATATATATCATATAATTTATTAAATTATATATATATATTATATATTATATAATTTATATAATATATTAAATTTAATTCGGGTTCGAGTTGCTCGGGTTGGCCATTGGTTCTGCCCAAGCCCGGCCCGAATTACAATTCGGGCATCAAAAATCTACCCAGGCCCGTCCAGATTACAAGATATAGTTGCCCAAGTCCTAAAAAAACTCGAGCTGGGCTCGAATTGCTCGGGTTGAGCCCGCCCGAGTTGCACCCCTAACCACTACCCTCCCGCTTTGCCCCGTCCCTGATATGATAAGTCTAACGAACACTCAACACAACTCTCACAAAGAGGGAGAAATAAATGGTATCAAACGCCCTCTATAGAATTTGAATGTGAAAAATCACGTCAAGAGTCCTAGTTCAAATAAGTTATAATTTAAGGGTTGAATTTCTCACAATTTCAAACGAGTTTGAACTTGATCATCATATTCAGATTTGTAGAGTTTACCAAGCGATAAAATAAAAATAAAAATAAAATAAAATAAGGTGAATTACACTAACGATGTCTATAGTTTAGAGCTTGTGTCACTTTGGTCTCTGACTTTTCAATTGTGACACATTTGTCCCTGAATTTTGAATCTTATTCCAAATAAGTATAATTGAAGATACTATTGGATTTTTCAAAAGCAAAATCATCAATTTGATAAAATATAAACTAATTTGACAAAAATAAATGTCAAAAAAATATTTTTAAATTTTTAAAAATTATTTCTTCCAACCAAAGATAAAATTATATAAAATTGATAAATCTTTTAAACATTTATTTATTTATTTATTTATTTTACCAAATTAATTTTTATTACGTGTTTGGATGATAATCATATAATGAGTGGTTGTTTTTGTTTCATTAAAGTAGTTTATATTTTTTCAAAAGTCAAATATAACAACAACTTTGATATCATTATTAAACCAATCCATTAAATCAAACAAATCTAAAACTACAAATGTTTCATATATAACATATATCGATTACACGTTAAAAGTTTAACAACTACCGATTACATGATCATCTAAACATATAATAAAAATTAATTTGGTAAAATAAATAAATAATAAATGTTTAAAAGATTTATCAATTTTACATAATTTATCTTTGGTGGGTAGAAATAATTTTTTAAAATTTTAAAATATTTTTTTGACATTTATTTTTGTCAAATTAATTTATATTTTATCAAATTGACAATTTTGCCCTTGAAATTAAGTAATAGTATTTTCAATTGTCCTTATTTGGAACAAGATTCAAAATTCAAAATCAAATGTGTCACAATTGAAAAATCAGGAGCCAAAGTGACAAGCCTCAAACTATAGGGACTGTTAGTGTAATTTTTCAAAAAAAAAATTATGATTATTAAATTGAAATAATTTTTTTATGAATAATAAACAAACGGAAGTTTATATAAAATGAACAGTTAAAATTGTTGAATGAAGACTCATAGTGAGTGCCATGAGAAAAAACATCACAGTTAAATTTATATTACTTGAAAAAATCTCATCAATAATTTAAATGGATCTATCTCCTCTCTAGTGGAGGGTGTTATGGGGTTGTTGTGGGGCCTTAATCCGGGCCTATTTGGATGATTCAAACTGTTCAATCTGTAGAGTTTGTTGAGTACATCATCCTTGCACAAAATCACGTTAATCGAATATGAATAGACATTTCATTATATCACATTTCCATTAATGGTAAGTATAAATTTTAAAATAAATTATAAAAAAAACGTTATCTGATCAAGTGGTTATCTATATCTGATCACCATAATTTTTTACAGAAATGATGTACTCTACAAGTTTTACACATTGAATGGTTTGAACTATTGAGATAACCCCAGATTAGAGCCCAAAACGGCCTAAACCTTCCAATCCAATGGCATACTAGAAAAGAGCCATTCCAATTTAAGAGGTTGTTTGGGAACAACCTAAAATAGTAGGCTTCTTCTTAAGTGTGCAACCCACAAAAGGTGTAAGTGGGTTGCACACCATGTGCCACTCACACAAAAGGTGTAAGTGTAAGGTGTAAGTGTAAGTGGAAGGTATAAATGAAATGTATAAGTTGCACACTATGTGCCACTTACACAAAAGGTGTAAGTGCAAGGTAAAAAAGGTGTAAGTGTAAGGTGTAAGTGAACACAAAAAGGTGTAAGGTGTAAGTTGCACACTATAGCATTACCCAAAATAGTATACTTATTGTCTTTTTATGTTATTTGGATTACATCACCTCATTATTTTTTTGCACGTATTTTCATAATTTTTTTTTTACTAAAATAGCATATTCTCAAACAATCCCTAAATATGCAATTGTGATAACCCAACATGTATTATGCTTAATTATGCATGTGATTATGCGTTTGCTATGAATTTGCATGCTTAAGTGCATGAACTATGTGATTTTGGAGTTATATCTGTTGAATGTAGGAATATCTGTTGCAATTACAACTTTGAATTGAAATTGAAAGCCTTAGAGGTGCCAGAAACCAAAATCGACTCATATCTGCGTTTAGCATGATTGTTAGTGCCTACTGTGAAATTTTGTAAAATTACGATTCGTAATGATTTAATTAAGTTAATTAGCCTAAGTTGTATATATGTATATCTATCTTTAGATCATCTCATTTGCTAGAGAGTGAGTTAGAGAGAGAGGAAGAGAAGAAGCTATGGATTTAGAAAAGATTCAAGGGGAAAGCCCTAAATTTGAGCTAAGGTATCAAAATCTACTTAGAATCCTTGTAAATAACTTATCATTTGCTTGAAATCAAGAGAAATTTGAAGATTCAACACTTATATGAGTTAGGGTTTTGAGATTGGTAATTGTTTGAACTAAATTCAAGAAATAGAGCCTTAATCTCTTCAACTTTGTATGATTTGGGTTCAATCTTGAGAATTAGTCATGAAATAAGCTCTAGATTGTTCATACAACAAAGATTTGTTGAAAGATCATCCATGTTTAAATGTATTTTGAGCTTGATTATATAATTCATGAATGTATGAAAAAGATGAGATCTTGATTATGTAATTCATGAATGTATGAAAAAGATGAGATCTTGATTATGTAATTCATGAATGTATGAAAAAGATGAGATCTTGATTTTTGTCATTGAAGCAAGATTGATGTGTTTGAGTTGTAATTACACTTGAATCATGTTAGTATATCATGTTTTTTAGTTAGTTTTGCATGAATTTGGGTTTGAAAATGAATATGAAATATTACACTCTGTGCCATTTTCGGATTGGGTTGAGTTACCCAGAACTGCATGTGTGGCTGGGAGTTCTGCACGTACGGAACACAGGTTGGAACAGGGGCTCGCACACTGTTTTAATTGCATGTGCGACCCCCAGGTGCTGCATCTTCCGCACATGCAGAAAACAACGAAAAAACCTGTTTTTTTTCTGTTAACTTCTTCAACCCTCAGAATTTGTGTGTGCACTTGTTTTGACTCTCCGCAATGCCTAAAGATGAATGGAAAATGAAAGAATTGTACAACGAATAAATAAAAGAAAGTGTATGAAATGAAATGAATTATTTATCGAATGTGTGTGTGAAATGTTTTGTGTAGGTCGTGTGCCGGAGGAATCGCCGCAAGACCAAACGCACTGTGAGTAATAGTATTATAAAGATATGTTCTCAATTAAGTATTTTGAACTATGAACAATGATTTATTCCGATATTGTGTTTTGATCGAAATAAATGGGTTCCATGAATGTTATATGACATATGTAATGTAGACCTAAGGTCGTTCTGTTATACTATGATATGTTTGGGTCCAATGCCGTTCTGTTAATGATATAATATCATATGATTGGACCTGAGGTCGTTCTAAACAACTATTAATATGTGGGCCTGAGGCTGTTCTAATAAATGTTGGGCCCGAGATCGTTTTGTTTATATGATGGGCCTAAGGCCGTTCTGTTATATGATGGGCCTGAGACCGTTCCATATTATGTTGGGTCCGAGGCCGTTCCGTAATGTGATTATGAATATTGTGGAAAACTTATGGTTATTTATTTAAATCTCTTTACTATATTATTACTCATTGAGTTTCGTTCACTTTATATTATGTATGCATATATAGGTGATCAACAACATGGAGCCCAACCTTAGAGTCTACTTCAGGAGTTATTTTTGTGAACCTATTTGGTTGAGCCTCCAAGATGGAGCTTTTGCTTTTGACTCACATCATGTTGTGACTTTTGTTTTGATTTTGCTATAATGGTCTTGGGATATGTAAACTATATATATGGAATTTTCTTTGGTACATAAGTTTTTGCATGGACATGTAAATGTGTGAATCTGCTATGATGTAAGCTGTATAATTTTGATTATATTGACACAGCTCAATGAACTTTTTTATTTGTGATATGTTTCCGCTTATGGCACATTATTATAATTATTCTATATGTTTATATGAGGTTGAAGGTAATCAATTGATTACTGACCGGTTATGATCCAAACTATTATGTGCGGGTTTGGGTATAACAGCAGTGAAAACCAATGGTTGACAAGAAAAAGACTATGGTACATATTAAAGAAGAAAATAACATAACTTTTATACTTTTTGAGTAATAATTATAAGTAATAAATAAATAAAAAGTCATAACCAAATAATACATGAGACATAATTAAATATCTCATAAATCATAATTAAAATAAGATCATAATTAACGAAAAAAATTAGTCATAATTAAAGAAAAATAATAATATAACTTAAATATACATATGGTAAAACGCGTATAGTAAAATTTCTGGTTAACAATAATAAACGAATAAATAAATTGAAAACAATAAAAGAAAGGACTTTTCTTAAGTGTGCAACCCTTAAGGTTGCACACCATGTGTCACTTACAAAAAAAGTGTAAGTGGAAGGCGAAAACAAAAAGCAGGACTGAACACAGAAAGGCGTAAGTGTAAGACGTAAGTTGCACACCATAAAATGACCATCTGGCATTTGCCATTGGTGGGGCAGAGCACACCACTACACGACAATTTGAAAAGAGTGGTGATAGAGGCCTCGAATTCGAGACCTCGAATTTGGCTCGAATGAGGTTTTTTTTTTTTTTTTTTTTTTTTTTTTTTTCCTTTTCTGGTTCAAACAGAAACGAAGGAGATGAAGAAGGAAGAAGGAAGAAGGAGAAGAGAAGAGAAGGGAGGAGGAGGAGGAGGAGGAGGAGGAAGGAGGAGGACTGGAGGGGGCCCTATTTACAGGGGAGGAGGAGCGCGGAGGCGAGGCAGAGGCGGGGGCTGCCGGAGACGACGATCGGGCAGAGGCGGGGGCTGCCGGAGACGACGATCGGGCAGAGGCGGGGGCTGCCGGAGACGACGATCGGGCGAGGCGACGCCGGGTGATGCTGCGACGAGCTGTTGCGAGGACGCCGGGCGACGATCGGCGGCGAACGCTAGCCCTCTTCCCCTCTCTTCTCTCTGTCTCTCTCTGTCTCTGTCTCTCTCTCGAGGCAAATTCGAGCCAATGATTCGAGGCCTGAATCATTTTTGATTTGAAAAAACAAAACAGAAACACGAAGGTGTGTTTGGTTTGTGGTGTGAAACATGTTTTTGGAAAATTTTTTTTTTAAATATGTTTGGTTATAAATTTTTTAAAAGAAAATTTAAAATTATTTCTCTCTATTACATATCAATCAATTATTTTTTTCTCTCATCTCTCATTCTCAATAATTTTCTCTCACACATATTTACTCAATTAGTGACAGAGCCAAGAAATTAAATCAGAGGGAGCATTTATTAATTGCAACATTGAAAGTTTTTACAAAAATATTTCATATAAAATTTTTCGATTTACTTCAACAAAGATATATATATATATGTTATTTGTAACTAATATATTATAGACAATATAAAAAATAAAAAAATAAAAAAAGTCATGGATACAAGTTTTAAAATAAATTATATAATGATAAAATAATTTTTTATACAAAATTTTAGTAAAAATTCAATATAATAGTAATACCATATCATCATTGACATATAATATCACCAACTAATAATAAAGAAACACATAGAGGATGAATCTCACCTGTCAAATATAACTAACAATTCAATAAATTTCATATCTTCATTGTGATTAAGAATATTTGCATGACAATAATGATAGATATTACCATTGTATTGAAATTTTCATAAATAATAATATGAACTTATCATAATATCTTTATTTTCAATAAAAAAAATAACCATTATTATTCTCATAATTTTAAAAATGTTATTAACATACAACTCTAAATAATATTTTATAATTTTTTTTATTTAAAATATTTTTTTATGTTTACAAAAGAAAAAAATATATATTCCAAAACTTAGGAGGCACATGATCTCCGTAGACTTTATGTGACTCCGCCACTGTAGTCAACTATAACAAAATATCAAATAGTTCTAAATTTCTAAACTCCCAAACTCCAAAATTATTTTTAAAATATAAAACCAAACAAATAAAAAAAATTCTAAAATCTCCCTTCTAAATTTTTTTTAAATTTCATCTCAAAACACAAATTAAAGAAATCAAACCCTCGAAACACGTCGTCAACAAAAACTAGTTTTGTAATATGTAATGTCCGAGGCCGCCAACCCACGACCAACCCCAGCGTCAAAACATTCCAGCCACGGCCCCCCACATTTAAGTCTCTCTTAATATTAAGGGATTATTTGGGATGTTTTAAATAAGTGTATTTTTTAATTTTTTATAAAATATAAATTAAATTTAATGTGATGTAATAAAGAAGTGATGTAATTTAAATAAGATGATGGTACTTAAATAAGGTAATAACTTTTTAACTTTATGTCAAACTAAAAGCCTAATATTCTTGAGATGGTCCCAAAAACCAAACCAAACCAAACGCGCGTTTTACTTTTCATTAATTACTTCCCTACACCCCCACCACACCAGTGTCTCTTCTCTTCCCCTAATTTTAAAATTCTTTTTTCTCCATTATTTCTTCTTCTCACCTCCATCATCATCATCACCCTCTCTCTCTCTCTCTCTCTCTCTCTGAAGAAACAATGAAGACCAGAAGCGGAGGTAAAGTCTCGGCTAAATGGATCCCTGTTCTCTCCCTCTCCTTCTTCATCCTCGGTATGCTCTTCACAAACAGGTCTCTCTCTCTCTCTCTCTCTCACTTTCTTACTACATTTTCAAATTTGAAATTTTGAATTTTGAATTTTGAATTTGATTGGTCTCGTGATACCAATCTAGGGATTTGCTTATTTGTTCAGTGAGTGTTGTGAAGATTGTTGCTTTGGTTGATGCTGTATAAGTCTTGTATGTATGTTAATAAATGTATATATGTATAGAGTAGTATATGTATGTATGTATGTACGTATGGAATGAGTGTTTTGGTAAGATTGAGAATGATTAGTGGATGGCAGCTGATGTGGTTGTGGATTTCAGATTGTGGGTTCCCCCTGAATCCGACAATCAGCTTCTATCACGCCATCGACGCGACCAACAGTTGCAGATCATATCCGAGGACTGCACCACTGACAAGAAGGTTTCTCTCATACATCAAAGTTTCAACCTCTACATTCAATTTCAACCGCTTTGTACCTAGCGCGCGCGCGCACACACACATATATATATATATATTGCATTGTTAATGGTTTTCAACTTCGATTTGCCAGAAACCAGGACAAGATAAGGATGTAATGGCGGAGGTTCACAAAACCCATAACGCGATTCAGTGAGTTTGAAACTCACTCATCATACTTTGTATTTTTTCTTGTGTGTGTTTACTGGATCAATTGAAGTTTGTATTGATAATTTGGTTTTTTCGGAGGTCTGGTAGATCACTAGACAAGTCGATTTCAACGCTTCAGATGGAGCTGGCTGCTACTCGAAGTTCTCAGGAGATGAGGAGATCTGATGAGTTCACTCACGTCTCTGAATTGACTCATGATGAGGGCTTGCCAAGGAAGAAGGCTTTCATAGTTATTGGAATTAATACTGCTTTTAGTAGTAGGAAGAGGCGTGATTCGGTTAGACAAACTTGGATGCCTCAAGGTGATAATTTGATATTGTCTTTGTGTGTATGTCCAACTATATTTAATTTCATGGCTTTCCCTGACTAGCTTTTTGGGTTTGATTAGGAGAGAGACTTCTTCAATTGGAACAAGAGAAGGGAATTATCATCCGGTTCATGATCGGCCATAGGTAAATCTCTTGTCTGCATTTTCTCACAAGCTGGTTAGCTTAGTATTATTTGAACAACATAGAAATTCTTTCGGCAATATGGTCTCATTATTAATTTTTTGAATTCCTTGATATGGATTTGTCAAAAGCAGCTCCTGTTTGTGTAACGATAGACATTGTTAAGCAAATAACTGTATCACCATCACATGACCTGCCATTAAAAATTAAAATAGAATATCCAGGAAGTTATGAGAATGAACAGGTTTTAGATTATTTTTTGTTTACTGTATTTCCATTGGTGGTCTACAACCATAGTCATAGCACAAGCACAAATAATCTTTACCGCTCACTTTCACATCATGTTTTGGCTAGTGAAAAATATGAGTATGCTGCAGGGTAATTTACTTTTATGTGCTGTGATGTTCTTTGATGAGACTAGAAAAAGATAAACTAAATTACCATGAAGATGTTTGTTGGTATATCTAAGAACTGCAGAACTATTTGGCCAATGTATCAATTGGTCAGGTGAACTAAATCTTAATTGATCTGCATTTCACGTTGGTGTTGGTGGACAAGTACAAGAAGCACTCTCCTGTGGACTTTGTTGTCAAATTTATGTAAACCTGCACTAGGAAGGAAACTTTGATTGCTGCTCCATATGGTTGAAATTGTGGTTGGTTTGAATAAGGTGAACTTGTAGTTCTAGGATTTAAGAAGGTTAGGGAAAGTTTGGAGGTTTTTGTAGACAGAAACTAGTTGGAATTAACTTGATTTTTAGAATTATAAGTTGTAGAAACTTAAAAGTCTAATAAAATTTATAGGCAGCAATTATTTTGTCGTATGTAGATGCTGTAAATTACAGTCCGTGAAAATTAATTAAAAAATACTTGACCAAACAAGGTTCCAAGGGTTGCCTCGTTTAAAATTCTAAAGTTGTCTCCTCTCTTCTAATTGTTCAGCAAATTTAAAGAGAATTTATACTTGCCAAAAATCAAGAAAATTTATGTTGAATAGTGACAGAATGACCTAAATGCCATAGAGCAAATGTTGGAAAGCCAAGAAACATTGGTGTTACATGAGATATAATGAAATGAGTTGTAGCCAAAAGAGAATAAAAAATGGAAAAGAGTGAAAGGGATTTATGAGGATATTTGATTGAATGAGCATAAAAAATTGGAAAGACTCGAATCAATATGGGTACTTCTATAAAAATATTGGAGTAGCTTAATGGGTGATACATTGATTGAAATAATTCATGCATGATCATGCCCTATAGAAACTTTGATTATTGAACATAATTGATCATGTGACTTTCTGAGTAACTGCTACGAGAAAAGGACACAATTGGGACCAATATATTCTTTTTAGACAATGAAAGCTTTAGTGTGTGAATAATAAACTACTATTGTCTTACTACCATGCTTTAAATAATGTTATTAGATCTTTTGTAAAGTCGTTATTAGTTCTAAAATATTTTAGTTGGTTAAAAAATTTTAATTTCCAAATTTTAAAGCCATTGTTTTTTGTAGAATTTGGAAATGTAGCATCCTATGGATTTGCAAATAATCTTCAGTTTTTAGTGGAGAGTTGAGTTATGAGGATTTGAGGTTGTGGTTGTATGAATTTCCCTAAACCTTGTGGCGAGGGTGAGAGTCTTCTTCCTCCCTTCTTCTCCTCCTGTGTCTGAATTACCCCAGGTACTGTTCTCAGGTTATTGTTCATAATGCCCTCAAATTGCACATGTTAGCCCCAAAAGCCTACCAAACTATTAATTTAAAGTTTGAATTAACCTTAACCCTTTCTCCTACGTATTGGTTTTCAATCTAACCATTAATACCCAAAAATTACAGTGTGTTTAGTTTGAGTTTTCTGGATTAAGTTTTTTGAAAACTGAGTTTTTTGGTTTTCATATTTTTTTGTTTTTAGTGAATATTTTTTAAATTTTAAACATTTTTTTTACTTTTTTAGATGCACCTTAGTTAGATGTATCTAAAAAGTAAAAAATTTGTGAAAAAATATTTTAAAAAATTAATAAATACATAAAAATACAAAAAATATACTGAATTCTTGTATTTTTTTTGTATTTTTGGTATTTAGTGAATTTTTAAAAGATTTTTTTACAATTTTTTTACTTTTTAGGTGTATTTATGTTAGGTGTGTCTAAAAAGTAAAAAAATTGCTTAAAATATTAAAAAAATTCAGTAAAAACAAAAAAACACGGAAAATAAAGAATGTAGAATTTTCTGAAAAGTGTTTTCTGAAAAATGAAAACAAGCAAGCTGAATTTTCTAGATTTCAAATAGTCTAATAACATTCATTTGATAAATAGAGGCCTTTTTAATTTGGGGTTTGGAAAAAGCAGGTCCTAACTCAAACCAACACAGATCCATTCAAATAGGATAATATTATTAGATGGAAGATGATACCTTTTGCTCTTGCTACAATATATTTGCATCATACAGGGCACCTGTGTGTGTATAAATGAGAATTATGCTGAATGCCAATTGTTTTGATTGGTGCAGTGCAACATCTAACAGCATACTAGATCGAGCTATTGATTCAGAAGATTCTCAGCATAAAGACTTCCTCAGGCTGGTAAGGATGCACAGAGCTTGTATGTACAAAAAATATTGTGGACAATTCACAAATTTTTTCTCAGTCTTGGTGCTCATGAGTCACGTTATCTTGCAGGAGCATGTTGAAGGGTATCATGAATTGTCTGCAAAAACCAAAATTTTCTTCTCCACTGCTGTTGCAAAATGGGATGCTGATTTCTACGTCAAAGTGGATGATGATGTCCATGTCAATTTGGGTATACACTGTCTCTTTTCATTTTTCTTTTCTTGTTATGTTCTTTCTTCCTTTTTTCCCTTTTCACTCTAGCCCATTAGTGAAAATTTTGTCACTAATGTGAAAGTCAACTTTATCTCATGTTTGGCTTCTTCTGTAGGCATGCTGGCTGCAACTCTTGCCCGTCATCGATCAAAGCCAAGAGTGTACATTGGCTGTATGAAATCTGGACCTGTTCTTTCTGAAAAGTAATCATATAACTTTCATATTGATTACTGTGACTTTTTTTGTTTTTTAATTTCCCCCCCCCCCCCCCCCCCCCCCCCCCCCCCCCCCGGGTGCGCTTTCCAGCAGCAGTGTGATAATTTTTTCTTTTTACCACGTCTGTACTATTATCTAGGAATGTTAAGTACCATGAACCAGAGTACTGGAAATTTGGAGAGGAAGGGAACAAATACTTCAGACATGCAACTGGGCAGATTTATGCCATCATTTATGCCATCTCAAAGGATCTGGCCACATACATATCAATTAATCAGTAAGGATCAAGTTTATTTTCTGTCAAACCTCAGTCACTATGTCCTGGATTAGCTGACTGGAAGGGTCATGGCCTGAATGGCCATTTCCCTTTAACTTTATTCTGAGACAAGAATTATGGATCTTGTGCTTGCATCAGCAACAGTTCTTTCAATTTCAGATTGTGATCTTGGTGGTGAGAAATGGGATGAATATTTTTAAATTTTTATGCTTAAATGCATGAAGTGGCAATATTATGACATAATAAAAGAACCCAAATGAACAAAATTGAAAATTAATATACCAAAATTCGTCATAGTACTGATTGCTGATGTTTCTCAAGTACATTTGCTTAGGAGACTGGATAGTGCATAAGATGATGGCTTAAATTTGTCATCTTTTTACATAATATAATTATAATCTTTTTATTTCTTACGCAGTTAAAAATCTTGTTGATTATCTACAGGCCCATATTGCACAAGTATGCTAATGAAGACGTATCACTTGGTTCATGGTTTATTGGTCTTGAAGTAGAGCACATTGATGACCGCAATATGTGCTGTGGGACTCCACCAGGTACCCTTTTCCTTTTTTCTTTATTTTTCTTTTGTTTCTTTTTTTTTTTTTTTTGGTAGTATATCTAGCTAGATAACCTTGAGGTTATGGGTTCAAGTCACGGGGGAAACCACTTTGTGCACTATGCCAAAGGTTTGGTGTGTATCCAATTTTTTCCCTCCCAAGCACACATTAATGTATACTAATTGGGCCTTTTTTTTTTTTTAAGCTAGATGGTGTCCTGAAAAGCTTGGACCCAAAACAAAATAGCAAACAAACAAACCATGACCCCTGACTGAGTTTAGCATTTGTTTTGTCCTGAAGTTTGCCATGAGATGGCTGTGAACAAGAAGCCCGAATTATCCAGTAAATAGTGTTATGAACTTCCAAAGAAAAATGAATTGTGAGCTAAAACCAAGCCAAAACTAACATGTTTGGCTGGGATTGGGCAGTGTAATTTTGGGCCTACCACGCTGTCCCATCCAAGCCAAATACTTAAGTTTTTGACTTACAAAATCACTGATCACTTTCAAAATACGTTATGCAAAAGATTTTCCAACATCTACAAAAAGGCAGACACCAGTCCAGTATTTAAGGATATTGTTGGGTATTTCATGTATTACATAGAATGCCTTTTGGTTTGTGGTATCTAGGGCTGCAAACGAGCCGAGCCGAGCCGAGCCGAGCTTTAGTATGTTTGGGCTTGTTTATTAAGATTTTAACGAGCTCGAGCTCGAGCTCGAGCTCGAGCTCGAGCTGAATAAAAAATTACCGAACCGAGCTCGAGCCGAGTTGGCTTAGGCTCGACTCGAGCTCGAGCCTGTTCACGAGCCTTAACGAGCCAAAAAAATTATAAATTCATACCTACATGTGAGACTAAAGTTACAATTAAAACTTTGATTATACAATTATATATACAATATATATAAACATACTAAAAAAAAGTCCATATTTTACTAAAATAATAATATCTACTATCACTATTATGTAAATATACTATCTATAGTTAACTATTATTTACATTTATATTTTTTAAATATATAAATAGCATATTTCTCATATTTTTTATACATATTTTTATATTATTTAATATATAAATAATAAATATTAAACGAGCCAGCTAACGAGCCGAGCTTACGAGCCGAGCTTTAGAATGTTTGGGCTTGTTTATTAAAAATTTAACGAGCTTGAGCTCGAGCTCGAACGCAGAAAAAATTTAACGAACCGAGTTCGAACGAGCTCTTACCGAGCCGAGCTCGAGTCTGTTCATGAACGGCTCTGTTCATTTGCAGCCCTAGTGGTATCTCTTAACGACTTCTTTGTATATTTCTGTCACATTGCAGATTGTGAGTGGAAGGCACAGGCCGGTAACGTATGCATCGCATCATTTGATTGGAGCTGTAGTGGAATTTGCAAATCGGTGGAGAACATCAAATCTGTTCATGAAAAGTGCGGTGAAGGTGATGCAGCTGTTTGGAGTGCTCTAATCTGAAGTAATCCCAGTGGGCTATTTTCTTCAAACCAAGAGATTGAAACCATTCATATTCATCAGCCAACCCAAATCAGGGAGGCAGTTGTCCAAGTTGAGGTAGTTCAGTCCATGCATATGATATAACATATTTTCGAAAACAATATGCCGTCTTATGAGAAATCATTTAGTTCAGAAGGAATATTAGGTCCATGAGTTTTGTTGGTGTACTGTTTCAAATGGATCAGTGTTGCTGTGGGTATGGGAGAACTGGAAGTGTTTTGTGCAATACTGAGATATTCTTTTGGGTATTTAATTATACACAAAAGTAATTCTTTTTAAATCAGTGAATGACAATGTAATATTGGAGATGTCTGAAACTTGTGAAAATGTATGTGCAGAGTCCATTTTTGTTCAAACATATAACTAGTCCTTTGCCCAAGTATGATTTAATTAACGCATCTTATATCAACTAATACTTCACATTTTTGTTCATCATACTATTTGTGTACCATCATTTTCTGGTTCTGCATTGGAGGTAAACAACTACAATGATTCTAACTAATTCTTGGGTCGTGTAATAATATGAGATTTATTGTGGATTACATGAGATTTACGACGCTAGGTTTGAATAGGAAATTTTAGATGCTTCCTTTTGAGGTTTCTAATAAATTCATTATTTTTCATGTAGTTTTGAAAATTAAAATTACTCGTATTTGTCTCTTAAAAGGTTGATAGAAATGAGACGTTTACCTTAGTACCCACTCATCTTAAAGTAAAATTACTTAATTACCCTTCTCATCTTCAATGGCTCTTTCCATGTCTATGGTAGTCCTCGAAGTGATTTCAACAATGGAGTAGGTTCAAAAGCTGCATGCATTATTGTCATGGTGAAATTAGGTGTTGGAAAGATGGCATAACTTAGATTATGGAATTAATTAATTGAGCCTAATTCGAGTTGACTTGATTAAAATAGTGGGTCAAAATCTTAGTTAATGCATTTTTGTCATGGTGAAATTAGGTGTTGGAACGATGGCATAACCTAGATTATGTAATTAATTAATCGAGCCTAATTCGAGTTGACTTGATTAAAATAGTGGGTCAAAATTTTAGTTGATGCATTTTTGTCATGGTGAAATGTGGTGTTTGAAGGATGACATAACCTAAATTATGGAATTTGTTAATTGAGCTAAATTTGAATTGACTTAATTAAAATAGTAAGTCAAAAAGATACATTGTTGTTATGAAATAAGGTGTTGGAAGGATGACATAACCTAAATTATGGAATTGATTAATTCAACCTAATTCGAGTTGACTTGATTAACATTGTGAGTCAAAACTTTAGTTGATGTAGAGAAAAAATGGTGTAATTGTCATACAATCTACACTATATATGTTAATTTGACTTGATAGTTGACTAATAGAGGAAATATAAAAAAAAAATTTATTTAATTTTATTTGAGGAAGTTTTAGTTATGCGATTGAAAACTGAAGGAATTTATATGAGGGGAATTTGGCGAAAAATCATATTTTATAAATTTGTAATCCAATAGATCCAATGTGTATTCTTATATTCTAATTAGTCCTTAGATTTTTGAAGAGTTGACCCAATAGATCTCATATTTCATATTTGATACTTTTTGTGGACATGAATACCCCCATTGTAATATATTTATACCATATATGAGAGAGAGAGAGAGAGAGAGAGAGAGAGAGAGAAAGTATATCGTACATGTAGGAGTGAGAGAGAGAAAGATGGTTTATCTCTAATAACTCAGTGAGATCAAATATGTTACAGATTGGTGATGGAGACCATGGTGGACTAGTCGGAGACAATGATAGACTGGTGATGGATCATTTTTTTGCCATTGAACAATTAGAACAATCTGTTTTAATTATCTCGCATCTATAGGTATGAGAGAAAGG